>OX439003.1:990000-1590000 GCA_949316495.1 Amphiduros pacificus
TGAGATATATGACCCCAAAACTGCTTTTTTTCTCAAGTAAAGACAAGGAATAATATAAATGATTTATCGGAAATTATATTGATAAATCATTTATTAAAATGTATAGATTGGTATCATTTTATGAGAAGTTTGTATACATTCTTCGACCGATTAATAAAGCTAAAACTGTGATAGAGTTTGAAACAAATGATCTGTACGACGTACTTCTGACACGTATTTCCCTCAGATAAGCCTATATAGAAGTTGTCCTTGTTCATTATATGTTCAAGCAAAGATTCGTGGAGGGAAAAAGTTTGAATGTAAAAAGTAAATGGAAATGTATCCGAACAATAAACTAGACAATTGCTTATTTGACTGACTAATGTGTCAGTTTCAGATGGTTGATATAGACAATTATTGCCGTTTTTTTCATCTTATAACAAAATGTTGAGGCTCGACAATGGCAATGCGAATACCGTTTTTATTTTCATTGTTTGCCGGGCAAAAACCATTTATGTAACTATATGACAATATTGTACTCAGAACGAAACTGTGTAAATATTACAGATTACAAGAATAGGCCTATCTGCTCGTTACAAACACAGCGATAGCATAACAAGAAACATACAGTGGCCATAAAAGCCAAACTTTTCATTAGAATTTATGAGAGTTTTGTGGAATGTAGAGGCAAACAGACTTAAAATCCGAGTCCTCAGCTTTTATGCTCAATGATAAAAGAAAATAAATGATTTATTGCATGACATATAGGTCTTAATTAGTTATTTTATTATATTTTTGTTGCTATCTTTGTGTTTTATCAGTCGGCGTAGAAGTATAGAACTTATCTGTATGCAATCTTAATTACTTCGCCTGGTTTGATCAATGGGGAGAACGAGAAACCAACCCACTTGGGAGAAAACAAAGTGGAATTTTAAAATTTAAATCCATAGATTGTAAAATTCATTTAAAATCACTCGGCTAGAAAATGATAGATATATTAATTACAAAAGAAAGCATTTCTAGGGTATGTGTAGATTTGTCTGCTAATTATGTTTCAAATGAAATTAATAAATTCTAACAGGTTTCATTTGAAGTCGCTTACTGGGACTCTGACTGTTTCAGGGTGCGAGGTTTTTGGCAAAGTGTTTGATATGCAATTTGTGTGGATTTGTGTGGTACAAGCTTATAAGATATTCTAAAATGAACTGTTCATAAAACACAGTAATATTAGGGATCCGGAAGGGAAGGCATGCTGAACTGTTCATAAAACACATTCGAAATTTGTTTATATTAAAATTGTAATTCAAACAAACACATTAAGCTCAAGATTTCAGATTCCAAGAAAATGGTAACAAAGCAAACTCACTATATAGCAGATTTAGATTTTTAGAAATTAAAAACAGTTTAAGACACAACCATTCTTGTTTCTGCAGAAAACAACTATGTTTAAGTCAATGTGTTTTTCTCTCTATCTATAATGTAATGATTGTTGCCACCACCAAGTGCAAGATTCTAAATGAATTGTGAATTTGTCTGCAAATTATCTTTTCAAACAGGTAGTAGTATTGTAGTAAAGCTTTAAATACTTTACTCTCACTAATTAATTGTGAAATTTAGTTATTCAGCCAGGAAGATTGTTTCCTCGTGATTAAAAATCAAAATATATATGTATAGATTGAAATTTAGCA
The DNA here is from genome assembly GCA_949316495.1 of Amphiduros pacificus. Classification (NCBI taxonomy): domain Eukaryota; kingdom Metazoa; phylum Annelida; class Polychaeta; order Phyllodocida; family Hesionidae; genus Amphiduros; species Amphiduros pacificus. Next base: position 991,668 of record OX439003.1, read on the forward strand.
ACATTTTTTGTGCACAAATTATGAAAGACATTTTATTATTATAGAAGGAAGCAATTATTTTCCCAGTGACATATTGACAAATTCAGTCAGTTATCAATATATTTAATTTCTACCCATCTCCGTGATATTTGTTTTATCGGTATCCATGGCGACGGTATATTTATAATTCTCCACTCTCTCCCCGAGATTAACAACTAAGTCGTGCTAGTTTAGAAAATGAATACATGACTTTAATGATTTTGTTTAATTGACAGAGTTTGTTATCCTAATTAAGAGCACTTGATTATTTCAGTTTCCAACTTAAATCAAGACCCAGATGTTTGTTTTGAAAGAATAAGAATCTAAATCAAAACAGAATTTTAAAAGAGTTTCCTGGTGTTTTCAGACTCTAGAAAACTTGTAATGTAGAGATGATTATCCTAATGTCTTTTTGTTTTTTTTCTGTATATTTTTCAGTTGCCCTTCGCAGTTATCGGTTCCTTGAATGGCGTTCACATGTTTGGCGGCACTCACCAGGTGGAGCTTCTGTCAACGACGACACCTGATGCCAAGGTCGTGTGGAAAGAATACCACAACAGGTTAGTATTTATTTATTTATTTATTTATTTATTTATTTATTTATTTATTTATTTATTTATTTATTTATTTATTTATTTATTTTATTTTATTTTATTTAAGTTTTATTTATATAATTATATTTAATTTTACCTTTCCCATGTATGATCGGGAATTCCAAAACAAATTTTTTTTAAAATTCTTTTTTTTAATTGACATATTAAACATTTTTTTAGTTTTTTAGCCAAAAACAATATATGTAATTTTGGCTTTGTTTTAGACATTTAGACGAGTTAGAATAGCATGATAATATTTTATGCGTTCACTGCTTTGAGAGTGCAGTAGTTAAACACTTTGTCCCGGCGTGGCTTGCTCTCAGTGATAACAATGCAATTCATAGTTTTTACACCTGTTTATTACTGGTGCATAGAACAGAGAGCTTGGCAAGGTGTGTTTAATTTTATGATGATTTGTTATCGTACATTGTGTGAATGTCTGCATACCCTCCGAGCTTTATGTCCAAGATGTACCTAGTTGACCTCCAAACGCATTGACTATCATGTCAACAAGGTCAGCAAAAATACATGGCCACAAATCAAGCAAAAACCTTTTATGATTTAACTAATGTGTGTATAAAATTCAGACCTTGCTATTAATGATATATAAGCAGTTATCATCTGTGATTACCGTGAAATCATCAAAATTTGATATGTTGACTTAAATCTAAATGAGTAAGATTCCGCAAGAGCTAATTAACCAAATTCTTAGAAAGGGAAGCGTCTTCAGAGAAAATATCTCCCCGTAAAGTGTGGCGTAAATTGTAATTTGCCATTGAAATATGATAGCAAAAAAGTGTAACTGGAACATTGTGGGTTTGTAAGATGAGCTAGATCAGAGACACGACTCAGACAAGCAAATTGTGGTTAAATGAAAAAAAAACAAAGCAGCCACCAGATGGCTCTGGCAGCCATTGGTCACAACCCAGGAAGCTTTCGAGGTCTAATATTGCACACGTCAGACTGCTATCTTTGCTCGCGAAAAAAAGTTTCCACGAGGTGTCTCCAGCTTCAGTTTAGCATGGAACACGTTGTAAGTAGCGGTGCGTCTAGCTTGGATGGTCCAGTGGTTCGGCGTGATTTAAGCCGCTATAGCAGGCTGGCTATTGGATCGCCAAATTGAAGGTTAACCACTAGCCTGGGGGCTAGTGAAATTATCACTGCTTAGTGGCCAAAAGTGTAATGACTTTCATCGTAGGAAGATTAGCTTCCTTGTGCGAGATCATCGGAGATCAAAGAACGCTCCTTGCTGTCCTATAAAGGCTAATAAACTGTCCATAAACGGTGGCACACTCGCTTGTTTGCCATATATGGATATGTCCGAGCATTTTCTTGCGTTTTTATGATTCATGCCACCCTGACGCGAGTCAGTTGAGTCAGATATGTACATTTCGCCTGCCCTCTCTCCCGCCATCCAGTGATGTGCTCACCGCAGTGTAGCGATGACCTCATGATCCAGCGACGTTTATCATCGCTTACTTACTTACACAGAGGAAAATTACAAATCAAACTGTGCCAGCAATCATGCAAAGATTGGCAAATGTTTTAGCATTTTGTGGCATAACCTGATACCGGGTTCCAGCCTTGTTCCTGTCATTGCCTTCAGCGTCAGGTTTAGTCGTGTAACAATCAGGAGTTACTGCTAAACAATGCCGATCCGCAATACAGGACAATACGACTTGATGGACGGCACCAGACACCAGGAGGCGACACTGAAGCCTGCCACAATGGCGACCATTGGCGGGTCATACTCTGACCCCTCACTGGACAGAGCCAGATCAGTGTACTGTCCCCCTGATGAATGACCACGCCAACCTCTACTCAAGTTAGTCTCTGCCTTGAACAGAGGCACAGATCATATCTCAAAGCTTAGCTACCAAGAAGTCACCGTGAAGTCACCATGAAGTCACCGTGAAGTCACCGTGAAGTCACCTTGAAGTCACCGTGAAGCCATCATGAAGCCGCCATGAAGCCGCCATGAAACCGCCATGAAGCTACCATGAAGCACCCATGAAGCCCCCATGAAGCCACCATGAAGCCACCATGAAGCCACCATGAAGCCGCCATGAAGCCATCACGAAGCCACCACGAAGCCGCCATGAAGCCGCCATGAAGCCGCCATGAAGCCACCATGAAGCCGCCATGAAGCCACCATGAAGCCACCACGAAGCCACCATGAAGCCATCACGAAGCCACCATGAAGCCACCATGAAGCCACCATGAAGCCCCCATGAAGCCACCATGAAGCTAGCATGAAGCCACCATGAAGCCACCAGGAAGCCCCATGAAGCCACCACGAAGCCATCACGAAGCCACCATGAAGCCGCCATGAAGCCGCCATGAAGCCGCCATGAAGCCACCATGAAGCCACCATGAAGCCACCATGAAGCCGCCATGAAGCCACCATGAAGCCGCCATGAAGCCGCCATGAAGCCACGGTGGAGCCACCATGAAGCCATCATGAAACTGCCATAAATTCACTATGAGGCCACCATGAAGCCACCATGAAGCCGCCATGAAGCCACCATGAAGCCGCCATGAAGCCGCCATGAAGCCACCATGAAGCCACCATGAGGCCACCATGAAGCCACCATGAAGCCAATATGAAGCTACCATGAAGCCACCATGAAACACAATGAAACCATAAGAAAGTGGTCCTGTCACTCTTTAGAAAGAGTAGGGCCTTGTGTTCTAGCGGTGGGCTTCTGTTTGACCCGACATGGCCTAAATAATGCCAATAGGCCTCAAATATAACGCATTTACAAATGAAAGAGAAACAGAATTGAAAGAGTAACAGAATGATACATTAGTCCTTATCCAACAAATTTTTCGCTTTTTTTGTATTTCATCTTTGTATTTCAATGAGGTTTTATCTTATAACATGGTCCATTTCAAAGCTCAAGCAGGGATAAAGCAAGGTTTCAGACACACCATTGTGTTGCGTTTCTATTAAAACTGTTTCATTTTATTAGACTCTCATGTTCTTTCAAAACTGTGCACAATCATAACAGCCCTTGTGTTTAACAAATCTTCTATATCGTTGCTGTCTGGAGTGTCCGTGTTGATTGGCTGGAGAGTGGCAACAGTAAGAGTCGCAGTATAAATGGGCAAAGTGTTTCCTCACCACAGACGACACACACAAAGAATTCCAAAGAGGATATCATCTCCAACTTCCTTTAATTCTCTACTGATACAGGTGATACTTATTCTGATAAAATCATTTTATCAGGATTTTAATAAAAAGGCAGGTCCCATTAGAGAAAATATACCAGTTAAAATGGGATACCAGTAAAGGCAGGATACAAGAAGAGACAGGGTACCAGTAGAGACAGGACACCAGTAGAGACAGGGTACCAGTAGAGACAGGATACCAGTAGAGACAGGATACCAGAAGAGACAGGGTACCAGTAGAGACAGGGTACCAGTAGAGACAGGATACAAGAAGAGACAGGGTACCAGTAGAGACAGGGTACCAGTAGAGACAGGATACCAGTAGATACAGGATACCAGTAGAGACAGTATACCAGTAGAGACAGGGTACCAGTAGAGACAGGGTACCAGTAGAGACAGGACACCATTGGAGACAGGATACCAGAAGAGACAGTATACCAGTAGAGACAGGATACCAGTAGAGACAGGATACCAGTTGTGACAGGGTACCAGTAGAGACAGGGTACCAGTAGAGACAGGATACCAGTAGAGACAGGGTACCAGTAGAGACAGGATACCAGTAGAGACAGGATACCAGAAGAGACAGGGTACCAGTAGAGACAGGGTACCAGTAGAGACAGGGTACCAGAAGAGACAGGGTGCCAGTAGAGACAGGATACCAGTAGAGACAGGATACCAGTAGAGACAGGATACCAGTTGTGACAGGATACCAGTAGTGACAGGGTACCAGTAGAGACAGGATACCAGTGGAGACAGGATACCAGTGGTGACAGGATACCAGTAGAGACAGGATACCAGTAGAGACAGGTTACCAGAAGAGACAGGATACCAGTAGTGACAGGGTACCAGTAGTGCAATATCAGACATATAGACGTTGCATTTGGTCTCAGTAGAGATGCCATCAGTAGAAGCATTTTACTTGCGCTGCAACTTCAAAACCCCTAATCCCGCTATTGGCCAAATCGTAGATTAAAAGATACGGTGGGAGAGGTTGAACCACGTCATCTGTAACTGAGGAACTCACTCTGATTATCATCATATCCTCTGCTATTCCACGTTTGTATAATGTCATCAATAACAGAGAAATTTATTTGAAAGAAATTTAGTTCTTATGTGTGGTTTGCATGGTATATTTTAAAAGAGATTGAGCATTCTTTGTGGTCATGATGTAATTACTTCAAAGAAACAAAGCAAATCAAATCCAGTGTTCTACGTCAGCTGTGGAGAGACTATGGCATCGAAACAGAGAGCGTGGAGTCGTGCTGGACCTGTCTAATATCAGGGAGCATACAATAACTTCAGACCTGTCTAATATCAGGGAGCATACAGTAACTTCATACCTGTCTAATATCAGGGAGCATATAGTAACTTTATACCTGTCTAATATCAGGGAGCATATCGTAACTTCAGACCTGTCTGATATCAGGGAGCATAAAGTAACTTCAGACCGGTCTGATATCAGGGAGCATATAGTAACTTCAGACCTGTCTAATATCAGGGAGCATATCGTAACTTCAGACCTGTCTGATATCAGGGAGCATAAAGTAAATTCAGACCTGTCTAATATCAGGGAGCATATAGTAACTTCAGACCTGTCTAATATCAGGGAGCATAGAGTAACTTCAGACCTGTCTAATGTCAGGGAGCATATAGTTACTTCAGACCTGTCTAATATCAGGGAGCATATAGTAACTTCAGACCAGTCTAATATCAGGGAGCATAAAGTAACTTCAGACCGGTCTGATATCAGGGAGCATATCGTAAATTCAGACCTGTCTGATATCAGGGAGCATATAGTAACTTCAGACCTGTCTAATATCAGGGAGCATATAGTAACTTCAGACCTGTCTAATATCAGGGAGCATATAGTAACTTCAGACCTGTCTAATGTCAGGGAGCATATCGTAAATTCAGACCTGTCTAATGTCAGGGAGCATAGAGTAACTTCAGACCTGTCTAATTTCAGGGAGCATATAGTAACTTCAGACCTGTCTAATATCAGGGAGCATATCGTAAATTCAGACCTGTCTAATGTCAGGGAGCATAGATTAACTTCAGATCTGTTCCCATAGGGGGAGCATGCAGTATGAGGTTATGTGGCTGTATTGGGTTGCTCTCCTGTGCTGCACCTGGTGACTCGCAGTGTCCGGTCTCCTTAGCCAGACAGTATTTCACACATGTTCTCTTCACACCGCCACTGACCCCCGCGTCACCATGACATGAGGCTTTGGAACATGCTCACTACAACCGTGGCAGTATACTAAAATAACCACGGGGACCGTAATGGGTCCTCTCCTAACATACACGAGTCTGTCCTATCACATATTTATTAGTCACTACTTTATTGACTGGTCAATACTTTTATTGACTGGTCACTACTTTATTGACTGGTCACTACAATTATTGACTGGTCCCTACTTTATTGACTGGTCACTACTTTATTGACTGGTCAATATATCTATTGACTGGTCACTACTTTATTGACTGGTCACTACAATTATTGACTGGTCACTACTTTATTGACTGGTCAATACATTTATTGACTGGTCACTACTTTACTGACTGGTCCCTACTTTATTGACTGGTCAATACATTTATTGACTGGTCACTACTTTATTGACTGGTCACTACAATTATTGACTGGTCACTACTTTATTGACTGGTCAATACATTTATTGACTGGTCAATACATTTATTGACTGGTCACTACTTTACTGACTGGTCCCTACTTTATTGACTGGTCACTACTTTATTGACTGGTCAATACATTTATTGACTGGTCACTACTTTATTGACTGGTCACTTTTTATTATTTATTATTCACTATTATTGACTGATATATAATTGGCAATTTTTTAGCTTAACTTTTTGGTGGCACTAAAATGACCTGAAATTAAAGCTTTTGGAAATCACAGAGGTCACAGGCAAATCTACGACTACGAGATTTGGGGCATGTTTAATTTATATGTGGTTTGGAAACTGTGATACAAATCTACCTATAATTATCCAAAATACCCTTATAGTTATGAAGAGTACTGTGCAGTACTTTTTGTGGCCACTGCTGTCGTCCGTAAGGGTGTAAGGCCTCTGCCATTAGACAAACATGACCTTTTTGGCTGGCACTTAATTTACCTGGACCTTTTTGGCTGACACTTAATTTACCTGAACCTTTTTGGCTGGCACTTAATTTACCTCGACCTTTTTGGCTGGCACTTAATTTACCTCGACCTTTTTGGCTGGCACTTAATTTACCTCGACCTTTTTGGCTGACACTTAATTTACCTGAACCTTTTGGTTGGCACTTAATTTACCTGGACCTTTTTGGCTGACACTTAATTTACCTGGACCTTTTTGGTTGGCACTTAATTTACCTGGACATTTTTGGCTAGCACTTATTTGATCTGGACCTTTTTGGCTGGCACTTAATTTACCTGGACCTTTTTGGCTGGCACTTATTTGATCTGATCTTAATTGGGTGACACTTTAATGACCTGAAGTTAATTGGCTGACACTTTATTATTACATTGACACTTTATCAGAGTGGAGTTCCTCGTGATTGACACTTCAGTGAGTGGATCTTTTCCCTTTATATGCTTTGAGGAAAGCTTTTGATTATTTCCATTATAAGTGTAACCATTTCAAGATTGTCTTATGGCTGTATGTCAGAACTGAGTGATTTATTTGTGAGGAGATTTTTCCATTAAACACGGCCGAGTCCTTCATTAGCGTGAGCTGGTATAGGCTGTGTAAAATGGCATCCCTCTCTTTCTGTGGAGTGTTATGTTTCTTGTGAGAAGCCTCGTGGACCTCGTAATTCAGCGCCTCATTGATGTAACTCGCATACACTCCAATGTGGCGCGATATAAGTAGCCACTTACGGGACTTTGCCAAACCGAAACCCAAGAAAAAACGCTCCCATAGGATAGTTAGCAGAAGAAGGGTTCAAGTGGAAGCTACTGGCTTCAACAACAAGGTAGAATTTGATCTAGTCCCTGCCGCCGCGGTGTCATAATGCACGGCACCCCCCGTTAGTCTCCGCGTAGACCAAAGACACGTCAAGCCATGACAGGCCTCAAATGTTCTTCACCAGTCAAACGTAAAAACATCAGATAAGTAATCCACACCCAAAGTGCTTATCTTCCGTGGGCAATCATACACCAGCCCCGAACCCTCCCATTTAGTGTATTTCAAAAGGGAGTAAGTCCCATAGAAAGCCGTTTGTCACTCAATATGCAAATGAAGGCTTGTTTGTAATCAAATATATGGAATCGCTTTCGCCTGGGCGAGGAACAATGGCGAGGGAAACGAGTATTTATTGAAGGTTCTCTTGTCACGCTTTGCACTCGCGACGGAGGATCTGTCACTTACATCTGATATGTTTTATCATTCTGTCATATTACGCAGAAATCAACAATGCTGAGTAACGGCAACACAAGTTAGCTCGCACTTAATCTGTCCTTTGTGTCCACCGTCAAACGCACACTCTCCAGGCCAAATGGCTGCAATTTTTTTGTTTATCGTCACAAGCATTTTTTTACTAATGATGAGCAGAATGGCGTACTCCTCAGAAACGCTCATTTCAAAGCCCGAGAAAAGCCTTGTGAAATTTACGTCGCTTTGATTCACGTGACTGACACTTAATTAAAATATAAAAAGGCTATTAGATGACACGAGCAGTGCAGTTCTATGGGAAGCCATTATCAGTGAATTAAAAAGAAAAGTCGTGTGATTAGCAAGACAAGCCAATATTTGTATTCATTTGGCCTAATATTTCTGCCTTGATTCATGTTGGAGAACAGAGAAGCTTTTGAGGTGGCACTTCATTAAGTGTGTTATATAAACGAGACAGGCATCACTGATCTCGAAATGAAAATCAAGAAAAGAGTTGGCATGAATGTGCCGTGAGTGGCTTTCACACATTCTCTTTTCAAAGTTTATAAATATATTGAGAAGAGATGGAGGCAGACTGCAGTCTTATCAGAGGCAAGGCCAGGGATCGGTGGTGTCAAACCGGTCTCCGAGGTCCGCCAGAATAAACTCAATGTTGTATGCCTCGGAGCAATCAGGCTCGCAGCACACGACTCCAGAAAGAGGCTGAGATGCTAACAATGCAACATCATCATTAGCCAATCATATCATGGTATATATATAATAATCAACCAATCATATCATGGTATATATATATAATAATTAGCCAATCATATCATGGTATATATATAATAATCAACCAATCATATCATGGTATATATAATAATCAACCAATCATATCATGGTATATATATATAATAATTAGCCAATCATATCATGATTTTATTTTATATAATAATCAACCAATCATATCATAGTATATATAATAATCAGCCAATCATATCATAGTATATATCATCATCAACCAATCATATCATAGTATATATCATCATCAACCAATCATATCATGATATATTATATATATATATAATAATAATAATCAGACAATCAAATCATGGTATTTATAATTATCAACCAATCACATCCTGGTATTTATAATAATCAGCCAATCATTCATGGTGTACAGAACATGGGTTCATGCAGTGTTGAGCCTGACAGATCTCTCTCATTGGTTCTGGTTTCAAGGATCTCACTCATCTTTTGGACATCTTTTGGAGATCCTTCATCCATAACCATTAGAAAAAGAAAAGTAAAAAATGGGTCCTCTCCTAACATACACGGGTCTGTCCTATCACATATTTATTAGTCAATACTTTATTGACTGGTCACTACTTTATTGACTGGTCACTACTTTATTGACTGGTCACTACTTTATTGACTGGTCACTACTTTATTGACTGGTCACTACTTTATTGACTGGTCAATACATTTATTGACTGGTCACTACTTTATTGACTGGTCAATACTTTATTGACTGGTCACTACTTTATTGACTGGTCAGTACTTTATTGACTGGTCAGTACTTTATTGACTGGTCACTACTTTATTGACTGGTCAATACATTTATTGACTGGTCACTACTTTATTGACTGGTCAATACATTGAGAGGAGTAAAGAAAAATAGTTCAGCACAGGGGTAATCTGAAAAAAAATATCAAAACACTCCATTGAAGCACTAAGTATGAGATAACATTCATTATTGTTTGAGTGTATATGAAATGCACAGATTAATATCCTGATTTAAAGATGTAAACTATATGGATTTGTGATCATTGTATATTTTCAGTTTGACGCTGATCATTGTTACGCAGGACGACAATGTAAGTGACTGTCATGTGACACGTCTCCTTGACTACATCTTCCACAGTATGGTGCTAGTGTACGGCCTCGAGGACCTCACCACCGTCAAAAACGTGGAGAGGTTCAAGAGAGAAATAAAGGTGAGAGATTATCCACGGGATTATCATGGGGATTATCATGGGGACTATCATGGGGATTACCCTGGGAATTATCCTGGGGATCTTTCTACAGATTTCTCTGGGATCTTTCTGGGGATAACATAATTGCATAGGCATGATAACACAAACAACAGTATTTGATAACTAATTCAGTCTGGGATTTTAGCACTAGCCCATAGTCCCAGACTAGTAGAAACACTACCGGGCTAGTACACCTTCCCCTGATGCCAGCCCGACTGTCTAGTAGCTTATCGTGATTTTTCAAGTATTGGTATAATGTCATAATGGTCAATGTTGACAAGTTGTTGGATCAATATTAGTCTTGAATAATAAGGGGATCCTGCAACATAAGAAGTGTAGAATACTGCAAAGTGTAGAATACTGTAAAGTGTAGAATACTGTAAAGTGTAGAATATTTCAAAATGTAGAACAGTGCAAACCTGAAATAGTTCATACATGTAATTAATAAAACAAAATATGTGAAAAATAGTTCAGGGAGGCACACTTTGATTCAGACTAGTATAAATCTTCACTTACTAGCCCAACTGTCTAGTAGCCTAAAAAGTGACTGGCCCAGATTTGTGATTGTTGGGCAGATCTGAGGTAGAGATACGAATCATCAGAGGTCAGAAGGTTTGGTTGTGTCAAGTTTTGCTGCTTGGGTAAATCAAGTCTGATAACAATACCTCCAATGACAAGACAAATCACATGACTTCCTGTCCAATGACAATACCTCCAATGACATGACAAATCACATGACTTCCTGTCCAATGACAATACCTCCAATGACAAGACAAATCACATGACTTCCTCTCCAATGATAATACCTCCAATGACATGACAAATCACATGACTTCCTGTCCAATGACAATACCTCCAATGACATGACAAATCACATGACTTCCTGTCCAATGACAATACCTCCAATGACAAGACAAATCACATGACTTCCTGTCCAATGACAATACCTCCAATGACAAGACAAATCACATGACTTCCTCTCCAATGACAATACCTCCAATGACATGACAAATCACATGACTTCCTGTCCAATGACAATACCTCCAATGACAAGACAAATCACATGACTTCCTGTCCAATGACAATACCTCCAATGACAAGACAAATCACATGACTTCCTGTCCAATGACAATACCTCCAATGACAAGACAAATCACATGACTTCCTGTCCAATGACAATACCTCCAATGACAAGACAAATCACATGACTTCCTGTCCAATGACAATACCTCCAATGACAAGACAAATCACATGACTTCCTGTCCAATGACAATACCTCCAATGACAAGACAAATCACATGACTTCCTGTCCAATGATAATACCTCCAATGACAAGACAAATCACATGACTTCCTGTCCAATGATAATACCTCCAATGACAAGACAAATCACATGACTTCCTGTCCAATCATAATACCTCCAATGACAAGACAAATCACATGACTTCCTGTCCAATGATAATACCTCCAATGACAAGACAAATCACATGACTTCCTGTCCAATGACAATACCTCCAATGACAAGACAAATCACATGACTTCCTGTCCAATGACAATACCTCCAATGACAAGACAAATCACATGACTTCCTGTCCAATGACAATACCTCCAATGATAAGACAAATCACATGACTTCCTGTCCAATGATAATACCTCTAATGACAAGACAAATCACATGACTTCCTGTCCAATGACAATACCTCCAATGACAAGACAAATCACATGACTTCCTGTCCAAACCAAAAAGGCATGGAGTTTCACATTGTAATAATCAAATCAATATCTTTTCAAATTTCAAATCAGAGTCTGAATGGTACAGACAAACTCTGGTTCAAAAAGATAACATATAATATGTGCAATATTTCTGGAAACACAATTAAATGGAAATATACTAATCTACTAATCTGGTACTAATCTACTAATCTGGTACTAATCTGGTACTAATCTACTACTCTGGTACTAATCTACTAATCTGGTGCTAATCTAAGAATAATATATCACAGGTAAGATCTAAAATAACACACACATTTGAGCACTGTCAAACACTTTTACTCAATGTTCTGCCACAAACTTTTTTTTCAGGATATCTTCAATGTGAATATCATTTGGTAGAAGATTTAAGACAGGACACTTACTTCCTTTTCGCTTGCATTTGTTTTGCTTTCAGGGCTGGATGTTAAAGGTTTTAACTGATTAAGCTACGAGTCTATGGAGCATACATGTATTATCACCCTATGTCGGACATGATTTGACGTACCCAGCTTCAATTACACCACAAGATGGTGCTTTTGCAATAGAACTGGTTAGGTCAAAAGTGATTGGTACGTGGGTGGTCGAGTATGTTCTCATTTAGGTCATGTTTACTATGAGACTTTGAGGCAAGAATGGTTTGCTTTTATTTGATAATTTCTGGCAAATCCTGGGCATGATTGTCTCGTTAACTTTCGTCAAGTTGGACACTGCAGTTTTTGTTTGAGAAAAAGGATCCAATTTTTGCGAATATGTCATTGACCTTCGTGGGATGCGTGTCATAGGATATACATGCACAGTTTCTCAGAATATCATGTCATATTCAATTTACATTTTCCCAACTTTTGTTAAACATGATTTAATACAACTTTTATCATTTCATGACATATGTTTTGTAGTGTCTGCAATATTTAGCTCCATTTCCTTCTTTGAGTAGGTAGTGGATATACGTGCCCCGAGATTGTAGGTAAACTGTATATATATATATAATAATATCTGCCATTGAGACGTGGGTAATAGAAGGTAATATTTGAGATTGAGACACATTCTTGTTGTGGAAGAGGCCAAATGTAAAGTGTAAAGATACATGCCGATATGGCAGTACATTATTTCTAATCGTATCAGTTACACGATAGTCGGATCTTGATAACACTATTTGCCTCCACACAAATGTCATACGAAGACGCTAGCATTATGCCCATACAAGCAATTGTAGTCATTCTAGAAAATCTTATTCAGAAAAAAAAAAATGAAAAAATAATAATTCAACAAATGCTTTATATTTATATATTTTTTTAATATTTTTTTTTTAACTGGTTGCAAAAATGAGGATATATATTTTATTTTGTATTGTTTTAGTGCTCATCATGTCATCGGCATGATATCAGCTTTTATGGAATTTAGACATTTCTAGTTTTGAGAAACTGAAAAAGGAAAATTGTTTTATCCCGTACAATGCTCACTTATTTTCCTGTACTGATATGTTTTGTTATATTGGAATAATGATCTTCACATTTTATGTTATCAATTTACTCTGACCAAAAGTTGGTGGTGAAACTTAGTAAACTTTATTTTTTATTTTATTTTTTATTTTTTATTTTATGTTATTAAAAATTGGTCGGGGTCCAGTTTTGCTAATCTTTATAACCCAAGGAACTTTGGTCCAATGATCAGCAGATCTCTCAGATTCAGGTGATTTTCATGGCACCCACTTAGTACTTAGGTTTTGTATTAAGTAATATTTTAATGCTAAATTTGGATTTTTGACTATTAGATCTGTCTGTTAGTTTTCCCCGTTGTTCTTGTTTATACTCTAAACGTTTCCTGAGGGGTTTGGAAAGAATATTTTGAAATAAGATACAAAATTCATCCGCAGTGACTTTCATAATAAAAATCACAGTTTTCTTTTCTCAATTTTTTACTGTTATTTAGCTTTTCTATTTCATATTTGTGAAGATTATTTTGCAATATTATGATTATGAAATTTTTAAGTGAGAACTTAAAGCAAAAGCAGTTGTTAATCTTATAGGCATAAAAACAAGAGAAATGAAGGACTGAAGCAAAGACCACTCCGACAGAGTTAATGACAAAACATATGTCTATGAATATTGAGTATAACACTCCTTCTTTCAATATATAACATATAAAATATATGAAAGTATGCAGCGCAGGTATCAGATTTCAGATTCCTTAATTCAGAAGCAAATAATGACTTTTTTTGGGCTGCAGAATTATTTGGTTTTAATAGGAATTTAAGCACATATAATGTTATATGTCGGAAGAGACAACAAGAATGGAGGAAGATCTTGGAAAATGACTCCCACCTGGGACACAAATATAGTATTAGTACCGAAGAAAAAAACCTCGTACCTCGCATATGATAGGAGATATATATATGAAATAGATAGAAGCATTATCAGTAGTATAAAAGTTGAAATGAGATGTTATTTTCTTAGCTAGTTTCGTATAAGAAGGAAAGAAAATGTGTAAGTAAAATTCTGAAATTGTCACATATTGTGTGAAATTAGCCAAGCAAAAGGTTTTCTGTATGAACAAAGGCAGCGAAGACATAGGCAGCGAAGAAATAGGCGATTATCAAAAGTTGAGTGAAGTTTGTAAATGTCCCCGATCCGTCTCATGCCAGCAGCCAGTGATTTCTTCTCCGGCCTCCCTAGCCCAGGCTTAACTCACACCAGGAGACGAACACAGAGGGGGCAGGAAGGGGGGGAGAGGAAGAAGAGGGGGCAGGAAGGGGGGAGAGGGGGTGTGTGTTACCTACCGAGGACAGCGAGCACACCACGAGGAGACAGACAGATCATCAGCGGTGTTGGCCGCACCCAGTCTGCCTGCTGCGATGGCTCGTTGGGAACCCCTCACAGAGACGTACAGAATCACGCACAGACGGAAATCAACGCACGATACACAAGGGAGAAAAACATTCAGGTAGTATCCAAAAAAGTGCAAAAAGTTAACGCAACTTAAGTGCTGGAATAGGAAATAGTGTCCTACCTTATGTCCGGAAGCTGGGCTGGCTGGTTAGGAAAGAAGTGTTGTTGCTGTTGTTGTTGTTGTTGTTGTTGTTGTTGTTGCTGCCGATGTGAACATTGTTGCTGTACATGATTAGATTGCTGTTGTTGCTGCTGTTGTTGTTGCTGACGATGATGCATTATCTGACGATGACTACAAGAGTGCAACAACTGTTGTTGTTGCTGTTGTTGTTGCTGAAGATGCTGTTTCTTCAACTGTTGTTCATGCAACTGTTGTTTCTTGAGTTGCTGTTGTTGCAACTGCTGTTTTTGATACTGTTGTTGCATTTGCTGTTGTTGATAAGAGACTGTCTGTTGTTGGAGGGCATGATACTGTGGCTGTTGTTGTTGTTGTTGTTGTTGTTGTTGTGGTGATGACAGTTCAATGGGGTGATGACACGAGTTGGTGTCAAATAGGTCACTGAGGACACCCCCCCACTTGGGGTCGAGGGCGGACATGATGGAGCCGTGAGAGGAGGACGCCGGGCTGGGGGAGCTCACAAATTGGCTGTTGTGGATCATAGCGCGTGTGTTACGTACGCCCTGTGTGGTATGGTGCCCTGTGCAGAGCGGGAGGTAGCCGGAGCCGGGGCTGGGGCTGTTAGGCTGGGGGCCGGGGCAGACTGGCAGGCAGGCTGGCTGGATCACAGTGCTACGTACCGCGTGCTACGTACCGCGAGCAGAACACGAGGAGGTCTCTCTCTTGTCACCGCTCGCACTCACACGCTCACAAGATAAGCCACGTGCATGTTATACCACATATAAGTACCGATATACCTGCTAGCCATTAGCATATGCCGCTCATTCAGCTCCAGGCATGACGTCACAGTCTTCGCCTTCTTAGCTTCTTGTGTATATTTACAATATAAAAAGCCCTCGTGAGCGCTGCAAATTTCTATTTCAATCTAATCATGCTTGGCACTATCGGGGGGAGTGTTTCAAAGTTGACATAGGCATGCGCTCAAGTGGGGCGGGTCCCATATATGCATGTGCACGCATGAACTCTCGTCATTTAGGCCCGTTACGTCTTCTATCATTCCCGATGACTTGTTCTTCGCCTATCACCGCCCCCTTGTATTGCCTCCTCGGCGGTGACAACTTTGTGGTGTTTAAGGTAGCTCGCTCGTTTTGAGTCGGGCCCCAGTTACTAATGGATACTGAGTTACATAAGTGCTGCATCTTAAACCTGCCTCATATTATTATTCCCACAATGCAATATTGCTCCACGTTTAATACCAATTATGATATCTCTCTTAACTACAAAATAAAGCCCACCATATTTTCTCCGTCAATTTTCATATCAATTCTAATTAAATATTCTTAAATGATAAAGAACGCCAAGGTTCGACTTGTGTTTTTAAAAATAAAAGCGTAAAATTTATGTCAGTGACGTATGAAAAAGGCTTATGATATTAATCCTTAGTATTAGATTAGGTTGAATTCAAAATGAAATTTGAAATTAAACTTTTAAAATTTCAATAACATATTCCATGTCAACATATGATATGAGACAAGAGTTTTTATAAGTTACTGTAGAATGGAATTCTGTAAAAGCTTCCAATTTTAATTGTATTTGAATTTTAAATGACAGACGTGAGAGTCAGGGTGATATTGATTTTAAAATCCATTTAAATTTCTGCCCGTTATTAGCCTGTATATGGTTACTGAGGACCCAAGTTATGCATTCCCTAAATGGGATTCACAGTCGTACAAAGGAACGCAATCATAAATGGATTTAATTTATTTGGAAATATTATCTTCAAAAAGCACTGGCAAGCAAAATTAAGTGAAGTCATTAATTTAATTAACCCAGATATATTTATAATGACCTGGTGGGTTGTGCAGGGTAAGACAACTATATCAAGGCAAAGTGCATATCAAATGACACTGATGTAGGGTTTGCATTTGAAAAAAATGATCGCTGGCATGTCAGGGACACATTTCGGCGGCCATATTGCATACTTACCGTTGCGTATGTTGCAAAATGCCCCGTTTGAAACGTGCATAACACCGTCCCAATACAAGCCAAAACACATGCAAATTTGTCATTATGAGGAAATGTTCAAATTTGCATGTTAATACGATCTTTGATTTTGCCAGCAGCATCTTTGAGATGATTTCCTGTATGTATACATGTCATGTTGCCGGAGTCTGCCTGAGCAACATATCTATCTAAGTTTGCATCAAAGTAATTGAACATCTCAGAGAAAAAAATTCATTCAGTCTTGTCGTGAGAAGGGCATGTTTTTGTGATATAAGTCATGTCAGTTGCAGGTGTGGTTTCAGATATGACGATCTGAAACTGACTAGAAATTGATGTGGAACATACACCAATCAACATGACATCGCCCTGGCATCAAAGTCAACCAGGTTGTAAAACGCTCGCTAAAAAAATCTTTCATCTCTTCTCAGAGATCGCAATCACTGAATGCAAACATGGCGTTCAAATTAGTTTGATGAAAATTGGAGCTTCTTCATGGCACTGATGTAGCTATTAGAGAGAGTTTTCAATCTTTAGTGGTAATATTACGTGTTTTATACTCACTCCTAAGTGGGTTACACTCCCACCGTCCCTGTAAGGCTACCCATTGTTCACGCTACCCATTGTTCTCCCTCTCTTGACAGTTCTCCCCATTAAATGAAGAATTTTAATTGTTTTTTTTTTCAGTTCAGAATCTATCGATGAGCTTATCCGTTTCGTCCACTTTCTTAGAGGCATTGATATAATAATATCTGAACTTTTGATTTGACCTCTGCCCTCAAACGAAAGGGATGTGCTGTGATTTAATGTTTGAATTGACTACTGTCTACTGTAATTAGCATGAGTCTAATGATGTGATTACAGTTATGTCAATTTTTAACGTTTCAAATCAAAATTAGGTGTTATGCCATGTTTGAACATTTGATTTGACTTCTGTCAGAGATAAGGTGTTATGCCATGTTTGAAGGTTTGATTTGACTTCTGTCAGAGATAAGGTGTTATGCCATGTTTGAATGTTTGATTTGACTTCTGTCAGTGATAAGGTGTTATGCCATGTTTGAATGTTTGATTTGACTTCTGTCAGAGATAGGGTGTTATGCTATGTTTGAATGTTTGGTTTGACTTCTGTCAGAGATAGGGTGTTATGCCATGTTTGAATGTTTGGTTTGACTTCTGTCAGAGATAGGGTGTTATGCCATGTTTGAATGTTTGGTTTGACTTCTGTCAGAGATAAGGTGTTATTCCATGTTTGAACGTTTGGTTTGACTTCTGTCAGAGATAGGGTGTTATGCTATGTTTGAATGTTTGGTTTGACTTCTGTCAGAGATAGGGTGTTATGCTATGTTTGAATGTTTGGTTTGACTTCTGTCAGAGATAGGGTGTTATGCCATGTTTGAATGTTTGGTTTGACTTCTGTCAGAGATAAGGTGTTATTCCATGTTTGAACGTTTGATTTGACTTCTGTCAGAGATAAGGTGTTATGCCATGTTTGAACGTTTGATTTGACTTCTGTCAGAGATAAGGTGTTATGCCATGTTTGAACGTTTGATTTGACTTCTGTCAGAGATAAGGTGTTATGCCATGTTTGAACGTTTGATTTGACTTCTGTCAGAGATAAGGTGTTATGCCATGTTTGAATGTTTGATTTGACTTCTGTCAGAGATAAGGTGTTATGCCATGTTTGAACGTTTGATTTGACTTCTGTCAGAGATAAGGTGTTATGCCATGTTTGAACGTTTGATTTGACTTCTGTCAGAGATAAGGTGTTATGCCATGTTTGACCATTCGATTTGACTTCTGTCAGAGATAAGGTGTTATGCCATGTTTGAATGTTTGATTTGACTTCTGTCAGAGATAGGGTGTTATGCCATGTTTGAATGTTTGATTTGACTTCTGTCAGAGATAAGGTGTTATGCCATGTTTGAACGTTTGATTTGACTTCTGTCAGAGATAGGGTGTTATGCCATGTTTGAACGTTTGATTTGACTTCTGTCAGAGATAAGGTGTTATACCATGTTTGAATGTTTGATTTGACTTCTGTCAGAGATAAGGTGTTATGCCATGTTTGAACGTTTGATTTGACTTCTGTCAGAGATAAGGTGTTATGCCATGTTTGACCATTCGATTTGACTTCTATCAGAGATAAGGTGTTATGCCATGTTTGAATGTTTGATTTGACTTCTGTCAGAGATAAGGTGTTATGCCATGTTTGAAAGTTTGATTTGACTTCTGTCAGAGATAAGGTGTTATGCCATGTTTGAATGTTTGATTTGACTTCTGTCAGAGATAAGGTGTTATGCCATGTTTGAAAGTTTGATTTGACTTCTGTCAGAGATAAGGTGTTATGCCATGTTTGAATGTTTGATTTGACTTCTGTCAGAGATAAGGTGTTATGCCATGTTTGAATGTTTGGTTTGACTTCTGTCTAATGGTATTCACGAGAGTATAAAGATATTCGCTAATGGTATTGATGAGAGTATAAAGATATTCACTAATGGTATTCACAAGAGTATAAAGATATTCACTAATGGTATTCACAAGAATATAAAGATATTCGCTAATGGTATTCACAAGAGTATAAAGATATTCACTAATGGTATTCACAAGAATATAAAGATATTCGCTAATGGTATTCACAAGAATATAAAGATATTCGCTAATGGTATTCACCAGAGTATAAAGATATTTGCTAATGGTATTCATGAGAGTATAAAGATATTCGCTAATGGTATTCACAAGAGTATAAAGATATTCGCTAATGGTATTCACCAGAGTATAAAGATATTCGCTAATGGTATTCACAAGAGTATAAAGACATTCGCTAATGGTATTCACCAGAGTATAAAGATATTCGCTAATGGTATTCACAAGAGTATAAAGATATTCGCTAATGGTATTCACGAGAGTATAAAGATATTCGCTAATGGTATTCACGAGAGTATAAAGATATTCGCTAATGGTATTCACCAGAGTATAAAGATATTGGCTAATGGTATTCATGAGAGTATAAAGACATTCACTAATGGTATTCACTAACAGTATGCATTAATAGAGTATTTGTAAAAATGTGAAGATTTCGTGTAGCATTTCATTAAGACCGGGTCATTCAAGTTTTAAACATTTGAATTGGCCTCTCTCTGAGTAACTGCATCCCTATTATCTGTAGCGTAAATCGTAATAGGTTTCACGTTACTGTTTATTAGAAGTGCTGCTGAAATGTACGAGTATACATTATCAGCTAATTATCTATTCAAATGTAAAAGCGGTAATTAAACTTTAAAAATGTGCAAGATTTTGTCACTCAAGACGAGAATACGAAGCGAACCCTGGATGGAAAGGGAAAAAAAAAAACGGGAGCTTGGATTGCTGCAAGAAAGATGCTTGCACTGAAGGTACTGATTTATAATAATTAACAAGTTAAAGGCGATATCAACGTAGAAATCAAACGTAGATGGCAATCACATATCAAACGCGTATGTTTCACTTTAGAAGGCTGGTAGTCGGTGCATATCGTGCAGACACGGAGAGATACTTTTCAACTGTTTAAGTTTATCGCTTTTAACTTATTGTATGCGCTCAAATAAGCGTGATCCTTAGAGTGGTTTGTGCTTTTGCTTCTGCGATCCGCCCGAGGTTACGTCGTGCTGCCATCAAAGTGCATCCAGCAATTACAAATTGTCTATAATAGATATATTAGTTCTGTCATCCGCACTTTCTACTCGGCATAAAGCAAAGACTGTAATTGTATACATTTGATTGACTTGTGTGATATAGTAGGGAAGATCTCCGTGAAGTGATTCAGTTGTTTTATAATTGCCAGGGGGTGTGGTTGGACACATGATATCGTTGTCAAGTGGTAATTTGTATAAATATCCCACATCTTTGCACTGCAGCATTGATCACATGCACTGCCATGTTGGATCAACAGTTTCTCGGCAATTTTTTTTTCTTATTGTTGCGCTGAGAATGCATTTAAGATAATCAAATATCGTAACAGCAAGCAAGTTTTGTTCGTG
Source organism: Amphiduros pacificus (assembly GCA_949316495.1). Taxonomy (NCBI): domain Eukaryota; kingdom Metazoa; phylum Annelida; class Polychaeta; order Phyllodocida; family Hesionidae; genus Amphiduros; species Amphiduros pacificus. The sequence goes on from OX439003.1 coordinate 1,012,628, forward strand.
AGCAATACTGGCAAAAAGTTATCTGGCGGTATATTTTTTATCCTGGAAATGTATATAAAATTTATTTCATTATTTCTTTCAAAATCTGTCATGCTTTGTTTTAAAAGTCATACAAAGATAAAAAGGATTTAAATTAAAGTTACATCCAGCCATTGAATATATATGTGTGGTACGGAAACAAAAAAGATGAAATCTCATTGAAATTTAAAATTGAAACAGGATAGAGAGAAAGTCCTCATAATTATTCCGTTACATTTTCACAAAATCAAATATTTACTTGCATGTGCAAATAACGCAAACCAACATATTAAATCCTGGAGTGAATGGATTCCAAAAACTGCATTGAGCTTGTGTGCGTGTGTGTGTGTGTGTGTGTGTGTGTGTGTGTGTGTGCGTGCCTGTCAGTGTGTGTGCGTGCTTGTATGCGTGTGTGTGTAATTTTGCTGATGTCAGCACTTAACAAAAAGATCTGTTCGTGCAAACGCAACACAGAAATTCCTTATTATAATATTTTAAAGTATCTGGTCAAATCACATGCAGTGGTGTATTTTAGGTTCAGAGAAACAAGAAATGGCACGGAATAAATTGCGTTGTAAACACGTCATCATGTCACATTAAATCCTACAATTTATCCACACAAATAATATTAAAAAAAGAAAAAAAAAGATGTTAATTGTCATTTCCTGAGTTGTGTTGCGTGGAGGGAGTTAACTCAAAAGAACTGACAGTTAAAAAGATCTTTGTGATAATGCAAAAGAAAGATCCCAAGTTACTCCTAAGATAGAGTAGGGCATTATGTCCCACTGGCAGGTTCCTATGTAATCTGATATAACCTCAAATTTGCTTGGAGCCTGAAAAACTGGAAAAGCATACAAAACGATTGTGTTTTTTTTTGTTTTTAAAGTACAAGAGTGGAGCAATAAAGTGGTATAAGATGGTGGATAGTTCTGTAAAGGCTGGGTCCATTGACAACTCAATACCAGACAAATTATGGTTTAGTTTTGCACACTGAAATGAAACAGGAGATTTCTGGAGTTTTGAACTTTTGAATAAATTGTGGTCTCACAGCAGCATTTTCTTTACTTGACTTATAACAATCTTGTTGTACATCTGTTTTTACCCCTTGGTAATTTTTAGCTATGCATAGTATGTTTGCCCATCTGTCCGTGCTTCCGTCAGTATATCATGAAATCTTATTTTCTATTGATACTAATACCATACGAAATGGGTGCATCAAATTTGCAGCTCAGGAGAATAGTAAGAGATTTTATTTTCAATGTGCCATTCTGTCCTGCAAGGAGGTCAATCCTCAGGTCAATCCTCAGGTCCTGCAAGGAGGTCAATCCTCAGGTCAATCCTCAGGTCCTGCAAGGAGGTCAATCCTCAGGTCAATCCTCAGGTCCTGCAAGGAGGTCAATCCTCAGGTCATGTTTCCTACTCTGTATATGCACAGACTTTTTATTTTCACATAAATGTGCACCCACCCACTAAATATAAAGAGCGGTTTTAAAACAGGGCCCGATTTTTCCATCGTAATTCAGTTAGAAGTATATGCTCAGATCCTAATTTTATGCTCAGATTTGAAGTTTTGCTCAGATTCTGAGCACAAACTTAGATCCAATTTTTCCATCATGCTAGGAAAACTCAGATTTGATGCTTTTGCTCAGATTTGCTCACATTTACTCACATTTACTCACATTTACTCACATTTACTACCAAGATTTTTGGAGTTTTTTCGTGGTCATATTCTGAGACAGTTCAGTGGTTGGGTTCAAGCTGAGGTCAATGCTCTAAAGTATGATATTTTGTGAAATATTGAACAATATATGTTTAATTAAAGGATTAGGTAAGGTTTAAGTGAATAGAATCACATGCAGATACATTCCCAGTCACTGGAAACGTTGTTATGTGACATTCTGACATTCCCTGTTATCCCCTTTTTTGGGCCTCTGTATTTTCTAATTTAAATGTGACGCCATGGGAGAATTTACTCAATTAAACAATGGAAATATGACGTCATATGGCTCAAGCACGTACTTCAAGTCTGAAAATACTTCGTGAAGCAAGCACAACAGAGATTCTGAGCATGATGAAAAAATGAAAAATACTTCACTTTTGAAAGCATACTACAGTAAGTATTACTTCAAATCTGAGTACATGCTCAGATTTAAGAATTTAAGTATGACGGAAAAATTGGGCCCAGGTCTCCTTACCAAAGCATTCATTTTACACTCGCAGGAAATTTATATAGTCATGAAAAATATACATTGTTAAAGATGTGAGTTTAGATTTTGAGGATTCTGTTTGTTGTGTATTTTCAGGTGTGCTACAAGATGGTGGACAGTTTGTTGGAATATGCCGACTCCTCCACCGTGTCGAACCTGACTCACTCGGTGGAGGTCGTCCTCACTCCGGATACTTCGGTTCTCCAGGTGAGCATTACTTCTCCATTATACTAGATATACACACAGAGAGGATATAAGCGGTGTAGTTGTATCTCCTTTCAATTGTTCAAGGAGTTTCAAACCGGCCTATAGTTGTCAGTTTATTTGTTTATTTGGGGTTTTACATCACTTTCAACATTATTTCAGTCATTTCGTGATGAGACCTACTTGTAGCAGATATAGTGCTGCCTCACTGAATTGTCATGTCGCAGGTCCTTGACATGACAACCCACCTGGTCACAGATTTACAAGGACAATGGATTAACCCTTTAGGCACGGGCCTCAGCTCATATGGGAAATTGAATTATGAGTTCAATCTTGGCATGGCCGGGGATCGAACCCACGACCATTGGATCACCACAGAGGAACTGGTGCTAGTAAGCTGGCGCTCTAACCAACTGTGCCACGGCCCATGGCCCAGCACAGTTGTCAGAGCATCAGATCTGTGCCTAATCGGTTATCGGCAATGTTGATTTCACACTGGTTAAAAGGCTTGACAGTCAATCAGATATGGCCATTGTTGATGAAAGGGTCATAAAAATACCATTTTCCAATTTTCTAGGATATTTAAGGACAGTGTAGAGAGGGCATGGGTGGGTCATGGGTGGGTTATGGGTGGGTCATGGGTGGGCCATGGGTGGGTCATGGGTGGACCATGGGTGGGCCATGGTTGGGTCATGGGTGGGCCATGGTTGGGCCATGGTTGGGCCATGGGTGGGCCATGGATGGGCCGTGGATGGGCCATGGATGGGTCATGGGTGGGCCATGGGTGGGCCATGGGTGGGCCATGGGTGGGCCATGGGTGGGCCATGGGTGGGCCATGGGTGGGTCAAGGGTGGGTCAAGGGTGGCATCGTTTTATCTCCTTCCAGGTATCTGAGAAGTCGTTTTTGGGATATTTGAGGACAATGGCGTTATTTTGCAGGCGTACTTGGACGCGTTCACCGAGGCCGCAAACAGTCCCTATGGTTGTGTGATGGTGCGTGGTGCGGTGGCCGTCGCCACTCCCAAGTGGTGGGCGTTGTCTGCCCTGGAGCTGGTTCTCCTCAGTCTATTGGTTAACTCCTCGCCGCCGTGCTCGTCACGAGATGTTCCCGTCTTCCTGCCAGTCAACAGTCCAACCGTAAGCAAAACTTACAATTATCGAAAACTGCCACAGAAAATGAAACTTGAGAGCTCAGTCAAAATAAGTTAAAATAAAAATAATAAAGATTGTGGTGATGGCATTTCATTTAATTTTTAAACAAAATTCTGTTGTGACTCACAGTCTCACCACAAGGAGAAGTTGTTCTACATGCTCTTTTGCAAAATTTGTCACGTTTTGCTAAATTTGTCACTTTTTGCTAAATTTGTCACTTTCATAAATAACAGACGATTTCATGGCGAGAAGATAATTATGTTTAAATGTTTTAAATTTGAAATAGAGATTTCTGCTTCTCAATGATAAGAGCATCCTTAAAATGTTTCAAAATTTTCTAAAACTAAATTTAGATTTTGTGAAGGCGTATTGATATTTAATTTCAGAAGTGTTGCCTGTTATATGTATATTTTTTTTAATTCAGGTACCGCACCGGATGTTGACGTACCAGTTGATCGCAGGGGTAGAAGTGTGTGTTATCTGCGGACCCTCACCGTCACTGGCAGAGCTGGAAAGAGAGGTATGGAACGGTACAAACTAACAACAACTTAGTTGATTTATTACCATCAATAAATGAAAAATACCATAGCAACAGCACCGGACAAGTTGTAAATAGCAGCCGATTGCGACGGCATAGCATGTCATTGACAGAATGTTTGGCGTTCTGGCTCATTCGGGTCAGTTTTGATTCTACCTTCTTCAGGTATACGATCAAAACTTTCTTGTTTAGCTTCTGAAGAGTCAAACTGATTAACAAAACAACATCTATTTTTACCAAATTTCATAGCCACAGTTGCTCTGATCGCTCCAGCAGCCTGTAAGACATCACAACAAATAAGAAAGAAAAGTTTTTATTTCTTTTTTGTTGTTATCACAAAAAATGATCTCATAATTGACAAAATATTTACGTTATGTATATGTGATTGTGACATTTCAGGTGGACCGGTTTTGGCGGACGTCGCTGGACTCGCTGAAGTCCATCGCCCAGCTTCATCCTCGCAACATTCCGCCCCACGTCACGCTCGACCACAACATACTCGGGTCAGAAACTATTTTGCATATTTACAGTATATTTTCTTGTCCAACTTTTCAGGGTAAAAATCTAGGCAGCCATTTTTACTATCTAGGCATCTAGAATTGGATTCAGTTCAGGACTTTATTCAATTTGGCTGCTGAGGTTGGATAAAATTGTTGACCTTGAGAAGTAGGCATGGAATGCTATATTAGTTTGACCTTTGACCTTGGGGTCATGACAATGGCCGTAAAAATATTTGTCCCAAATATTTCCTGAGCACTGGGTAATAGACTTTGGCCATAGCAACATGACCTTGAATGATACCTTGACTCAGTTTGACATCACTTTGACCTTGAATGATACCTTGATTCAGTTTGACATCACTTTGACCTTGAATGATACCATGACTCAGTTTGACATCACTTTGACCTTGAATGATACCTTGATTCAGTTTGACATCACTTTGACCTTGAATGCTACCTTGATTCAGTTTGACATCACTTTGACCTTGAATGAAACCTTGACTCAGTTTGACATCACTTTGACCTTGAACCAGGACATAGACCATATATTGTGTACACATCTTATCCTACCATTCCACTTTAAGCCCAAAAGGACAAGAAGGACATCAACGTCCCCATTGTTCTGGCTTTATGACGTCATTTTGTAACATTCTGTACAGCTGCAACAATGTAATCATGTTAATGACATCAGACAGTTTAGATGACAACTTTTTACCCAAGTGCTTTATTCAGCATACTGAATGACCATACAGATAAAATAGTCCAGAAAAATAGATTAGTCTTGGTAATCAACAAAATTGAAATAGGCGAGTCCTTGAAGGGTTAATAAAAACCTCTGCAGAATGATACCCTTTTGACTGATTAGCTTTGGAGTTTTGACAGCTCTTTTTGTGTGATTTGTTTTATTTGGTTATAAACATTTCTATTTTGAACATACATGAAGCTCTGTCAACTGTTAATAGCGTTAGTATATATTTCAACGACTTCTGTTGTTTTCTTCCTGAGACAAAATGTCGAGATGTTAAAAGCTTGATGAGGAGGGGAGAAAGAAAGCCTTTGTGTATTGCTTAGTTTTTTTTATTTTTGCTTAATGCTAAAATCATTTGGTAAACATTAAGAAATAAAGTAGTAATTTGAAATATGAATTATAACCTTTTATAATAATCTTTTAAAAGCATTATAAAATACAGGATTTACAGCCAATCTCCTTTTATGGCAGTATTTTCTGTGGAGCTGTTCAGTTGCAATTTAAATGAAAAACAGTTTATCCTCAAGCAAACGCTCACAGTTACAAAGAGACAGATCTTGATATAGATTTAATTGGGAAAACATATGAAATAACAATGGAGTCAGGCCCAGATGCCAGGATGAGGGAATGAAAACAAGAAATTGAAAATAAAGTTTTCTTACCTTCTTAGAATGAAGACTGTAAAACTAAATGTGAGAGCATAGATTATGAAACGTGATGAATGTATCATAGGTGTAGAATGAGAAACAAATACACATGTATAATATAACGTGTTCAAGTATTGATATTTCAGATTTATCAGAAAAACTTATCCAAATAAAAAACAACCATATTTATATATTAGTTTCATGTGGCAATCTCCCTTGGTCCTTTTTAAGAAGGTAATAATATGCTTTCATAATTACTTATATAGATAACATGATATTTATTTCGAATTAAATAAATTCTTATAAAACATAAAAAAGCTTGTCCCAAGTTCTTCCTGGTTTTTATCAGGCAAGAAGAGAGCTTTCTCTGCTTAGGTTTATTGATAAATAATTGTTTTAGGATGAAATCAGAAATGCTAGTTTGTGCTGCCTGTATGACACATTAAATGTGAACTGAGTTACAGACACGAGTTTACCTTAAGATCAGCTGTGAATGGTGCTGCCCTGTACGGCACATTGAATGTGTACTGAGTTACAGACATGAACTTACCTTAAGCTGTGAATGGTGCTGCCCTGTAATGTGAACTGAGTTACAGACACGAGTTTACCTTAAGATCAGCTGTGAATGGTGCTGCCCTGTAATGTGTACTGAGTTACAGACACATGCTTACATTAAGCTGTGAATGGCGCTGCCCTGTAATGTGTACTGAGTTACAGACATGAGCTTACCTTAAGATCAGCTGTGAATGGTGCTGCCCTGTAATGTGTACTGAGTTACAGACACACGCTTACATTAAGCTGTGAATGGCGCTGTCCTGTAATGTGTACTGAGTTACAGACATGAGCTTACCTTAAGATCAGCTGTGAATGGTGCTGCCCTGTAATGTGAACTGAGTTACAGACACAAGCTTACCTTAAGATCAGCTGTGAATGGCGCTGCCCTGTAATGTGTACTGAGTTACAGACACGAGCTTACCTTAAGATCAGCTGTGAATGGTGCTGCCCTGTACGGCACATTGAATGTGTACTGAGTTTCAGACATTAGCTTACCTTAAGATCAGCTGTGAATGGCGCTGCCCTGTAATGTGTACTGAGTTACAGACACACGCTTACATTAAGCTGTGAATGGCGCTGCCCTGTAATGTGTACTGAGTTACAGACATGAGCTTACCTTAAGATCAGCTGTGAATGGTGCTGCCCTGTAATGTGTACTGAGTTACAGACACAAGCTTACCTTAAGATCAGCTGTGAATGGCGCTGCCCTGTAATGTGTACTGAGTTACAGACACGAGCTTATCTTAAGATCAGCTGTGAATGGTGCTGCCCTGTAATGTGAACTGAGTTACAGACACAAGCTTACCTTAAGATCAGCTGTGAATGGCGCTGCCCTGTAATGTGTACTGAGTTACAGACACAAGCTTACCTTAAGATCAGCTGTGAATGGTGCTGCCCTGTACGGCACATTGAATGTGTACTGAGTTTCAGACATTAGCTTACCTTAAGATCAGCTGTGAATGGCGCTGCCCTGTAATGTGAACTGAGTTACAGACACAAGCTTACCTTAAGATCAGCTGTGAATGGCGCTGCCCTGTAATGTGAACTGAGTTACAGACACGAGCTTACATTAAGCTGTGAATGGCGCTGCCCTGTAGTGTGTACTGAGTTACAGACACGAGCTTACCTTAAGATCAGCTGTGAATGGCGCTGCCCTGTAGTGTGTACTGAGTTACAGACACGAGCTTACATTAAGCTGTGAATGGCGCTGCCCTGTAATGTGTACTGAGTTACAGACACGCGCTTACCTTAAGATCAGCTGTGAATGGCGCTGTACTGACAGCTTTGTCAGTGGCACAGTTACTTTCAAACACAAATTGTCTTCATGGCTTTATTTCTTGTTTTATCTTAAATTATGTCAGGAATCAATCATTTCTCTGATTCCAGTGTCACAGTTATCGTCTTGATTCATCTGGATGCACAGAAACGCCATCATAGTCCAGATATGCCAAATAAAACCATCTTTGACCAGATCACAATTAAATTACACAGAAAAATGGAACTTTTAAATAGTTGAAATGATTAAATACAGTTTACCTACCTCACCATTAAGAGTTTTAATACGTGAAAAAAATCCAATCTGACTAAATATCAATTAAAAGAAAAAAGATGAATTTTCGACTAATTGAGGCAGTATTATAAATACAAAATGTTTGATTTGAAGTGTTACATTATTCTGTAAAAGGCGTCTTCTTTGCAATATCTGGTTTCAAGTAGATTTCTGTGGTAAAAAGTGTGTTATTCCTCTGTAGATGACAGACACTGGGAAGACGAGGTATTATATTTACTCAACAAATATATCTCATATCTTAGTCAAATATTATAGAGAAATGATACAAGTTGATATATTAATAAACAGGATGTAGAGTTTTCTGTTTAAAATTGTTTGGAAAAGTTTTCAGCATTTTAGCATTGAAGTCCTGCAGTTATTTTGGTCTCACCCTTGACAGCGAGACTATGAAGTAACTTTCTGTCCTTCCATCGTTCTGTCTGTCTGTCTTTGTCTGTCTGTCTCTGTCTGTCTGTCTCTGTCTGTCTGTCTGTCAATATCAATGTTTCTGTCAATAGCTATTATTGGTGGATGGCACATCTTGAAGAGTAATATAAGTGACCAAGATATGATTATACGACCCACTTCCATATCTTAAATGACCCATCTTTATAAATGAAATGACCCACCTCCATGTATGAAATGACCCATCTCCATGTATGAAATGACCCATCTCCATGTATGAAATGACCCATCTCCATGTATGAAATGACCCATCTCCATGTATGAAATGACCCATCTCCATGTATGAAATGACCCATCTCCATATATGAAATGACCCATCTCCATATATGAAATGAGACATCTTTATATATGAAATGACCCATCTCCATATATGAAATGACCCATCTCCATATATGAAATGACCCATCTCCATATATGAAATGACCCATCTCAATATATGAAATGACCCATCTCCATATATGAAATGACCCATCTCCATATATGAAATGACCCATCTCCATATATGAAATGACCCATCTCCATATCTGAAATGAGACATCTTTATATATGAAATGACCCATCTCCATATATGAAATGACCCATCTCCATATATGAAATGACCCATCTCCATATATGAAATGACCCATCTCCATATATGAAATGACCCATCTCCATATCTGAAATGACCCATCTCCATATATGAAATAACCCATCTCCATATCTGAAATGACCCATCTCCAGATCTGAAATGACCCATCTCCATATATGAAATGACCCATCTCCATATATGAAATGACCCATCTCCATATATGAAGAAATGTTGGGTGTTGTTGAACATCTGCAGTGAAATTTAAATTCTATATTACTTGAAAAAAAAACAGTTTAGGTTTAAATGATATGCGGAGAGATTATTTTTCATTTTTTAGAGAACGCTTTTCAGTTTACATAAGTTATTTTCTCTGATAGGTGATGATAAGAGATGAAGTATCTAATTAATTCTGAGAATTTCTCCCTTGCAAGATGAGTGACGTGTAATTAAGATTAATAATCTAACCCGTTCAAAAAGAAGAGTAAGGTGTTAATTAAAAACCTTACAAATTGTATGATTGTTTACTTCAGGTTTATTTTACTGAACACGGAGACTCACCGGTGCCTCAGGACCTTCATCCCACCCGAGGACGACCACAGACGAAAAGGTGAGCATTAAAGGTCATCAGAATAAATGGAAAGGTGAGCATTAAAGGTCATCAGATTAGACAAAAAGGTGAGCATTAAAGGTCATCAGATTAGACGGAAAGGTGAGCATTAAAGGTCATCAGAATAAATGGAAAGGTGAGCATTAAAGGTCATCAGATTAGACGGAAAGGTGAGCATTAAAGGTCATCAGATTAGACGAAAAGGTGAGCATTAAAGGTCATTAGATTAGACGGAAAGGTGAGCATTAAAAGTCATTAGATTAGACGGAAAGGTGAGCATTAAAGGTCTTTAGATTAGAGGAAAAGGTGAGCATTAAAAGTCATTAGATTAGACGGAAAGGTGAGCATTGAAGGTCATCAGATTAGAAGAAAAGGTGAGCATTAAAGGTCATCAGATTAGACGAAAAGGTGAGCATTAAAGGTCATTAGATTAGAAGAAAAGGTGAGCATTTAAGGTCATTAGATTAGAAGAAAAGGTGAGCATTAAAGGTGAGCAGATTAGACAAAAAGGTGAAAATTGTCAGATTAAAGTGGGTCAATCCAAGATTATCAGATTAGACGAAAAGGTGAGAATTAAAGGTTAAAGTGGGTTAATCCAAGATTATCCATATTTTTGCTTTTTCAAGCAATTTATTTTCATCTTTGATTACAGATTTAAATTATTTGAGACATAAAAAAAAAAGTTCTTCGGTCTTCAAGTAATAGATTAGGAATTTAAGTTTGTAGTTTGAAAGTAAAAAAATTGTTCAAGGATGTTTAAGCAATGATTTCTTGTAAGATTGGTACATATTGTTTTCCCATTTTCATGGTAATTTCTTCTTGAAAGGGGATGGGCAAATTAAATGATGGACAATCTTGTCCTATTTATTAAAGATTAATTCAGGAAGCAACTTTAACCTCTCTCAAATGAGGGCAGGATTATTTTTCATTATACAGAAAAGATCAAATTTCTAAATGGTGAGATTTGTAGAAGTCATATTTTCCGAGCAAGGTTGTGTTTGAGAAGTGTATAGATGTGTTGTGATGAAGTGGTGTAGGTCTGTACGTAATGGTGTGAGCGTACGTGTGGAGACATATACACGTCTCAGCAGAACGTACGATGGATACGTGGGCACTCCGCCAACATATAAACCAACGCCACACTCCACCAGCAACACCAGCCAAAGATAACCTCCACAAAAAATAACATGCCGTGGAACGTTTTTTCATTATCGATTAGTATCGATCTGCTGAGAAGGTTTTGTGTGTGTCCAACCCTCAGATAGTGCAGCGAGACATTCCTGAAAAAGGGAAGATTATTTCAAGGTTTTTTTTTTTTGAGTGGAAGTAAAGTAGGTAAAAGATTTTGTTGCATAAAGGGGTTAGTTAAAAGCAGTGATCTGTTCCGTCAAAGGTTAATAGAACAGCCTTCTGTTCGGCCATCTTTGATCTGCGACATATCACATCAGCGGTAATTAGTATTGAACCACGTGTAGATAAAGGTATCAGTGAAAGCTCTTCTTGTCTGTGGGATTCTGCAAGCGTAGAATGTGGTATACATCGTGTCCACGCCACAGAACCCACGCTCGGATAAACTCTGTGAAATGCTCCAAGTCGTGTTCAAAATTCACTGGGGCTAAAGTATACACTACAGCTTTAGTAAATTGATACGGTATTTGAAATGCGATCTGTTTTCCCTTTTATCTCCCGTCCTTGTTTACCTATATGTTCTACGTCTTAATGGCGTTTAATGGATGGTAAAATTAATGGTTTTAAAGAACATGAGAATAATGGCTTTTGTAATCGCAGAAATATCGATAAAAATCCTTGACAGGAGAATGCAAATGCATGCGGTGACAATGAGCTTTTTATATACCCAGGCAAAACTGCATGTGTTGAGAGAAGTCTTGTGTGATTCTCGTTTCATTTGAATAGCCTGCTTGTGACGTGTATACAATGTGTATTATGAAATCACGGCCCTGGAACACTCCCTGGCAGCAAGCACCAAAACACAACTTTTTCTCGGACAGTAATAATATATGTTTTTCAATTTCCACATACAAATTGTGAAAAAGATTTGAATCTGAAATTCAAGGAGACAATGATTTATTTTGCACTGCATATAATTTTTTTGACAGTGGCTTGGGAAATGTCAATTTCAATGAGTGTCGTGAATGTAGGCAAGGCGGGTTGGAAATGCAAACTTAGCCGAAAATCAATAAGTTTGTTTACTCAAAGTATGTGCTTCTAAAGAGAAATTTACAAAGTAATTTACGTGATGCATATTAATGAAGGGAGTAAGTAATCACAACGACAAATAAAAATCAGAAATCTACATCGCTGTCACTCGCTGATTTCTTCCTCAACACTATCATAACATTCTCAGAATAAAATTACATAAAAAGCTTTCTTGTAAAAGGGTGTTCTCCAATTAATTGGGAACTTGAAGCGACATCCCTTTTGTGGTCAACTGAGAGATTGTTTTAAGAAACTATTACAAATGCATTGAAAGGCCAAATCAGGAAATATGCTTTGTGATATATCTAAGATGGAATGAAACATTGTTCTGAACCGATATTCATGTTGATGAAATTGATTTTTTTTTCAAATGTGTTCAAATCCTGTCCATTTTCCACCTCTCCTTTCAATGTTGATATTCACTTCAGAACATTAGTAACACAACACTTTGATTTCAATTATATCATAAAACACAACATCTATTTTTCATAAAAAGTGATGATACAACATTCTCAGGACTTGTATGTACACAAACTAATTGTACGGCCTTTCCAAATATGTGTTTGTTCAACAAGGAAGAAGTGTAAAAGTCACTACCGGTAGATATTTCTGGCAGGTTTTTTATTTCCTTTCTTCTTTCTTCTCTCTTCCTTCGTGTTCCTCTTTTCCTCTTATCCAATCATGCTTGGTTCTAGCGATAAAGATGATAATAAACCAAATTTGAGTCAGAGTTTATCGTTTGGTTATAAAGAAGAATGACACATAGAAGTGATTTTATTTCTAGAGGTATGTTAACACTTCTGAGCTGTCCTCCTGGTATCTGCGGTGCAGTCCATTATGGATTTTCTATTCTTAACTGTTGAAACTGTCTTTGTGGAGACAGATATAGTTTATAAAAAAAATAGAATCATGAAGACAAAGGACGGTGTCACAAATATAGACAAAGTACAATTATTTTATATGTGATAACAATTTATGATAAAAATGTGATATTGGACCTGAGATGTTGAGCCTTTAGCAAGAAGCACCATTGCTTGTTTCATGAATCATTATCGCTGAGTTTATAATAAGAAGCACCAATGCTTGTTTCATGAATCATTATCGCTGAGTTTATAATAAGAAGCACCAATGCTTGTTTCATGAATCATTATCGCTGAGTTTATAATAAGAAGCACCAATGCTTGTTTCATGAATCATTATCGCTGAGTTTATAATAAGAAGCACCAATGCTTGTTTCATGAATCATTATCGCTGAGTTTATAATAAGAAGCACCAATGCTTGTTTCATGAATCATTATCGCTGAGTTTATAATAAGAAGCACCAATGCTAGTTTCATGAATCATTATCGCTGAGTTTATAATAAGAAGCACCAATGCTTGTTTCATGAATCATTATTGCGGAGTTTATAATAAGAAGCACCAATGCTAGTTTCATGAATCATTATCGCTGAGTTTATTATAAGAAACACCAATGCTTGTTTCATGAATCATTATCGCTGAGTTTATAATAAGAAGCACCGATGCTAGTTTCATGAATCATTATCGCTGAGTTTATAATAAGAAGCACCAATGCTTGTTTCATGAATCATTATCGCTGAGTTTATTATAAGAAGCACCAATGCTTGTTTCATGAATCATTATCGCTGAGTTTATAATAAGAAGCACCAATGCTTGTTTCATGAATCATTATCGCTGAGTTTATAATAAGAAGCACCAATGCTAGTTTCATGAATCATTATCGCTGAGTTTATTATAAGAAGCACCAATGCTAGTTTCATGAATCATTATTGCTGAGTTTATAATAAGAAGCACCAATGCTTGTTTCATGAATCATTATCGCTGAGTTTATTATAAGAAGCACCAATGCTTGTTTCATGAATCATTATTGCTGAGTTTATAATAAGAAGCACCATTGCTAGTTTCATGAATCATTATCGCTGAGTTTATAATAAGAAGCACCAATGCTTGTTTCATGAATCATTATTGCTGAGTTTATAATAAGAAGCACCATTGCTAGTTTCATGAATCATTATCGCTGAGTTTATAATAAGAAGCACCAATGCTTGTTTCATGAATCATTACCGCTGAGTTTATAATAAGAAGCACCAATGCTTGTTTCATGAATCATTATCGCTGAGTTTATAATAAGAAGCACCAATGCTAGTTTCATGAATCATTTTCACTGAGTTTATTATCAGCGGTATGATTGTGTTGTAGGAGAGACACTGAGTGTTCCAGGAAGGCGGGCAGCATTACGAGCCTTCTACAAAAACGTTGTCGGATCCTTATACAGTCCTCCAGATATGATCACCACGGAGACGTCACACGACCACAGTCAAGGTAAGAGACAGAACGTAGTGACGTCATCCTCCTGAGATGATCTCCACGGAGACGTTACAGTCAAGGTAAGAGACAGAACGTGGTGACGTCATCCTCCCGAGATGATCTCCACGGAGACATCACAGTCAAGGTAAGAGACAGGTATAGTGACATCACAGGACCACAGGCACTGTGTAATAAACCCCTCCCAAGTATTTTGTATCAGATAACTGTAAAGGATATGGGTGGTATCGTTAAATGAGGATGGTTACCAATCACCTTCAAAACTCAGCCATCAAACAGCCACCCCAAACTCAGCCACCCCAAACTCAGCCACCCCAAACTCAGCCACCCCAAACTCAGCCACCCCAAACTCAGCCAAGTACTGATTTCATTTTTATAGTCAAATTTCTTTTGATATAAGTTGATCGGCACTTTCCAGAGTATTTCTCTCGTCTTCAGCCTATCTCCATATTTCTATCTACTCAGAATTTTCCCAACACTTATTACTGGCGTGAAATTTAAACTGAAAGCGTTTTTTTTTTTCTGTCCAGGTACTCAGGAAACCACATTCAATTTAAAATGATTTGAAACATAATTTTAATTATAGTTAGCTTACATGCCAACCAGGCAGTGCTCATTGTATTCATGTAAACTACCAATTAAAATACTCGCAGTGAATAAAAAGAAAACAACATATGTGACATACAATGACAATAACATTAATTTCTATTAAAAACATATCTTGACAAATTTAATCTATAATATTAATAAGAAAAGTAACAAATATTAATTATGTTGGCATTTATTTTTTTTATTTAATATTTGCAATTGTAAGATAAGTTGTATTGGGCATGTGTGTGTGTGTGTGTGTGTGTGAGTAAGTATATGTGTGTACGTGTGAGTATAAGTGTGTATGTGAGTGCATAAATATGTGAGTGCATGTGTTTATGGGTGAGTGTATGTGGGGTGAATGTATGTGGGGGGAGTGTATGTGGGGTGAGTGTGTATGGGGGTGAGTGTGTGTGGGGGGAGTGTGTTTGGGGGGGAGTGTGTGTGTGGGGAGTGTGTGTGGGGGAGTGTGTGTGGGGGAGTGTGTATGGGGGGAGTGTGTGTGGGGGAGTGTGTGTGGGGGAGTGTGTGGGGAGTGTGTGTGGGGGGAGTGTATGTGGGAGGAGTGTGTGTGGGGGGAGTGTATGTGGGGGGAGTGTGTGTGGGGGAGTGTGTGTGGGGGGAGTGTGTGTGGGGGAGTGGATGTGGGGGGAGTGTGTGTGGGGGAGTGTGTGTGGGGGGAGTGTGTGTGGGGGAGTGGATGTGGGGGGAGTGTGTGGTGGGGGAGTGTATGTGGGGGGAGTGTGTGTGGGGGAGTGTGTGTGGGGGGAGTGTGTGGGGGGGAGTGTGTGGGGGGAGTGTATGTGGGGGAGTGTGTGTGGGGGGAGTGTGTGTGGGGGGAGTGTGTGTGGGGGAGTGTATGTGGGGGAGTGTATGTGGGGGAGTGTGTGGGGGGAGTGTGTGGGGGGAGTGTGTGTGGGGGGAGTGTATGTGGGGGGAGTGTGTGGGGGAGTGTGTGTGGGGGGAGTGTATGTGGGGGGAGTGTGTGTGGGGGAGTGTGTGTGGGGGAGTGTGTGTGGGGGGAGTGTATGTGGGGGGAGTGTGTGGGGGGGAGTATGTGGGGGGAGTGTATGTGGGGGAGTGTGTGTGGGGGGAGTGTATGTGGGGGGAGTGTGTGTGGGGGGAGTGTATGTGGGGGGAGTGTGTGTGGGGGGAGTGTGTGTGGGGGAGTGTATGTGGGGGAGTGTATGTGGGGGAGTGTGTGGGGGGAGTGTGTGTGGGGGGAGTGTATGTGGGGGGAGTGTGTGGGGGGAGTGTGTGTGGGGGGAGTGTGTGTGGGGGAGTGTATGTGGGGGAGTGTATGTGGGGGAGTGTATGTGGGGGGAGTGTGTTGGGGGGAGTGTGTGTTAAACCCCAAACAAATAAATTCATACAGTGTTGTAACCATTTCCTGGTGTTCAGTGTGTACAACAACCATCAAATAATCTATATCAATAACAAGTTACAACATATTTAAAACAATCTGAAAAGTTATGGTTCTCTTGGTGACCACCATGTGTCAGCACTGTACAATAATTTTTTTCTACCTAAATTAATTACATTGCCTTTTGTGACAGCAGTCACGGGGTGCCTATTTTCATTAATATAGTAACATTGCTCGTGGGATTACAGTCAGCAATTTTTCCTCTATGGAGATGCTCTGTGAATTTTGTGATCATGTAAATAAGTGAAATTCATAAAAAAATGCATACATTAATTTTTGATGTAACGAAAAACAGGAAATATTATTTCATTTTCTTAAAATCAAACTTAAACTTCCATTTGTGAACATGCTGAATATGAGGTCATGACCCTTTGGTCACAATCATGTGACCGGGGAGAGATTTGAGGAAGGATCAAAATGTGCAACCATAATATTAGTCAATCGGAAAAGATTTAGCTATGTCAGAAGATTATGATATAAAATATATTTTGTGAGTAAATATGTTGATTTTAATAAGAATCAGTAAAGGATGCGGGCACTTTAACTATGTGTCAGGTAAAGAGCACAAACCATTAGCTATCTGCAAACCAAATGATAAGAATAAGATCTCAGCCATGTGTCTATATGTAGTATTAGTTGTACCAGATAGAATTGACATCGCATTGATCAAACAATTTCGGCACTATCTTAGCTTTTCAGGAACAGGTGAAGGAGATTAGCAAACAAATTCTAAATCACTTTTATTTATCGCACTAATGAATAATAGCATAGCCAGAGAGGGTTTATAAAAGTCGGGAGTAATTCCTCACCTCTGATGCCAACTCATCCATGATTACACCCCAAATCAGCAAACGTTTTTCTTTCGTAAAATACAAATATATAGTTCTGTAATGTACGTGATATCTACAGAGACAGTTTTGGTGAGAGATTCCTTTCTTTAGTTGATATCAGTGTGTTCATATCAAGGACGATATCACCTGCATATTTCATGGTTTGCTCATTTCCAGTGGTTTCCCTTTTTACCCCGCAGCTCTTATACTGCGTGGGGTATTGCCGTCAGCTGCTGTGTCCGGCTGGGTGTTTGTATTGTGGTTTACAGAATGACCTCGAGAGTAGATGTGCAAGTAATGTTCATTTGTACTTTTGACCTTTAACCTTACTGTAGTGACCTTGACTCTCAACAAGGTTCTGATTTATAAAGCTTTACAGAACCATCATTGTACGTATCTCACAACTAACTGTATTGTAATATGACACCGTGTATTTTTATAGTGCAGATGTCCTTGGAGTTCACAATGGAATCAACTCCAATAGTTTGAAAGATTTACGCGTCTGTTGTTAATAAGTTGATGTATTTCATAATTATATGTCTATAATTAGACGATATGTGCGGATATCGCCAATCTGTTTGAATTAAATGTGCCAGCATGAATCAGCGCATCTAATTAGTAAAAAAAAAGGTAGTTGATGAATTAAAATCATGCAAAGTATTGGCTATATGAGGTGATGAGGTGATAATGAGATAATAGTAACTGAAGAAGAGATGAGTGAATGTTAGGAGCACGAATGAGTCCTGAATGGGAGGAGGAGGGAAGGAAGGTGGGAATGAATGAGAGGATGAGGGAAGGAAGGAGGGAATGAATGAAAGGAGGAGGGAAGGAAGGTGGGAATGAATGAGAGGGGGAGGGAAGGAAGGTGGGAATGAATGAGAGGGGGAGGGAAGGAAGGTGGGAATGAATGAGAGGGGGAGGGAAGGAAGGTGGGAATGAATGAGAGGGGGAGGGAAGGAAGGTGGGAATGAATGAGAGGAGGAGCGAAGGAAGGTGGGAATGAATGAGAGGAGGGAAGGAAGGTGGGAATGAATGAGAGGATGAAGGAAGGAAGGTGGGAATGAATGAGAGGGGGAGGGAAGGAAGGTGGGAATGAATGAGAGGATGAAGGAAGGAAGGTGGGAATGAATGAGAGGGGGAGGGAAGGAAGGTGGGAATGAATGAGAAGATGAGGGAAGGAAGGTGGGGATGAATGAGAGGAGGGAAGGAAGGTGGGAATGAATGAGAGGATGAGGGAAGGAAGGTGGGAATGAATGAGAGGAGGGAAGGAAGGTGGGAATGAATGAGAGGAGGGAAGGAAGGTGGGAATGAATGAGAGGAGGGAAAGAAGGTGGGAATGAATGAGAGGAGGGAAGGAAGGAAGGTGGGAATGAATGAGAGGGGAGGGAAGGAAGGTTGGAATGAATGAGAGGGTGAGGGAAGGAAGGTGTGAATGAATGAGAGGGGGAGGGAAGGAAGGTGGGGATGAATGAGAGGGGA
Organism: Amphiduros pacificus; assembly: GCA_949316495.1. Taxonomy (NCBI): domain Eukaryota; kingdom Metazoa; phylum Annelida; class Polychaeta; order Phyllodocida; family Hesionidae; genus Amphiduros; species Amphiduros pacificus. The sequence continues at coordinate 1,031,266 of OX439003.1, forward strand.
GGGAAGGAAGGTGGGAATGAATGAGAGGGGGAGGGAAGGAAGGTGGGAATGAATGAGAGGATGAGGGAAGGAAGGTGGGAATGAATGAGAGGATGAAGGAAGGAAGGTGGGAATGAATGAGAGGGGGAGGGAAGGAAGGTGGGGATGATTGAGAGGATGAGGGAAGGAAGGTGGGAATGAATGAGAGGAGGGAAGGAAGGTGGGAATGAATGAGAGGGGGAGGGAAGGAAGGTGGGAATGAATGAGAGGGGGAGGGAAGGAAGGTGGGGATGATTGAGAGGATGAAGGAAGGAAGGTGGGAATGAATGAGAGGGGGAGGGAAGGAAGGTGGGAATGAATGAGAGGATGAGGGAAGGAAGGTGGGAATGAATGAGAGGAGGGAAGGAAGGTGGGAATGAATGAGAGGGGGAGGGAAGGAAGGTGGGGATGATTGAGAGGATGAGGGAAGGAAGGTGGGAATGAATGAGAGGAGGGAAGGAAGGTGGGAATGAATGAGAGGGGGAGGGAAGGAAGGTGGGAATGAATGAGAGGGGGAGGGAAGGAAGGTGGGGATGATTGAGAGGATGAAGGAAGGAAGGTGGGAATGAATGAGAGGGGGAGGGAAGGAAGGTGGGGATGATTGAGAGGATGAGGGAAGGAAGGTGGGAATGAATGAGAGGAGGGAAGGAAGGTGGGAATGAATGAGAGGGGGAGGGAAGGAAGGTGGGAATGAATGAGAGGGGGAGGGAAGGAAGGTGGGAATGAATGAGAATAAGAAGGAAGGTGGGAATGAATGAGAGGAGGGAAGGAAGGTGGGAATGAATGAGAGGGGGAGGGAAGGAAGGTGGGAATGAATGAGAATGAGGGTAGTTATAAGTGGTTGAATGAGACAGAATGTTGGAATGAGAGAATCAGTGGTCAAATGGGAAAGAATGAGTGTGAATATGAGAATGAAAGGCAACAAATATCAGAATGAGAGAGAATGAGCATGAAATAAGGTTGACAGGTGAAGTGATTGACAGGTGAAGTGATTGACAGGTGAAGTGACTGACAGGTCAAGTGATTGACAGGTCAAGTGATTGACAGGTCAAGTGATTGACAGGTCAAGTGATTGACAGGTCAAGTCATAAAGTAAATGAGTCAGAATACAATAGTATCTATCCAATCAAATCTCATTAAAAAAAAACCAATTTATTTATAACAAAGTTCTGTTATTGGGTCACCAAAATCAGATATTTCTATATAAAAAACCGTTGTGGATAACAATTGTGAACAAAGAGGGAAAGGAAAAGTAAAGAATGGGAAAAGTCCACATTGAGGATTGGACACATAGGACGGGCAGTTGTATGTAGCACAGGAGGAAATATAACAGAAGGACGGGCAGTTGTATATGACACAGGAGGAAATATAACAGAAGGACGGGCAGTTGTATGTAGCACAGGAGGAAATATAACAGAAGGACGGGCAGTTGTATATAGCACAGGAGGAAATATAACAGAAGGACGGGCAGTTGTATATGACACAGGAGGAAATATAACAGAAGGACGGGCAGTTGTATGTAGCACAGGAGGAAATATAACAGAAGGACGGGCAGTTGTATATAGCACAGGAGGAAATATAACAGAAGGAGGGCAGTTGTATATGACACAGGAGGAAATATAACAGAAGGACGGGCAGTTGTATATGACACAGGAGGAAATATAACAGAAGGACGGGCAGTTGTAGAGAACTCTGACGTTGGAGGTTGTTATAATTATTACAAGGGTGAGATGTTGGCAAACGCTGGTGTTGAATCTGTGGCAAAAAGTCTGAAATATCATTACATTTGAAAAATGTGATTTATATGAATTCTATATATTAATTTTCACCTCATCCTCCGCCATCTGCAGTTTTTCCTTGAAACATACACAAGAGGCATTTATGGGGCTTTGTAATCCACCATTACGCTAATTAAAAGAAACCCTTCTTTTGTCTTGCTGAAAAAAAGGTCACAAAAAGACGCTCAACAAAAGGCGGTAAATTATCTATCTCGCACTATTGACAAAAGAGAGTGAGAAGTTTTTGTCCAGCACTAACTGTCGACACTGAGTGGTGCATTTTGGCCGTTTCCATCGGCGCTATATATTACAGCCAATCACACTCTCGTCACATTAAGTGGACAATGGCTGCCGGTGTGTGCGTTCTTTATTCTGGGTGTTGACGCCAGCGAGAGGTGCAGATATCGGCGGCGGGTCATGTATATTTTACACCAAGCCGTTCTTGAAAGAGAAGAATGCTTTGGGAGGGGGATATACATATCCAATAACAAAGACAGAATAATTTGGCACATCATTGATTCACGCCTATTTTTCATGAATAAATTGTTAGCTTGCCAACATGTATTACATTGGGAAAGTCTTCTCGCGCCTTTTGTTTCCTGATTAACAACATTATATTGACTGGCCAGAAATCACAACAGGCAACTCCACCTGGTGGCAGTGGGAGAAACTCTCATCACGACTAATTGTGAGGCATCAATCAGTACATTACACTCCTCCAGGCTTGGAGGGCCCTGATGGGATTTGCTGACATTTTGTGGAAGGAATTGTAAAAGATATTGCACCAGGGGTACTGATGGGGGCTTTGTTAATTAGACATTTATGGGGATTCCTTTTGCTGCAGTTGTCTCTCTCAGAAATATGTGAGAAATTAAACTATATCACTGAAAATACCCTCGTAGTTGCTATGTGCAGATTGGATCAAGTTTAATGCGAGTCTCTATGTGAACATAGTGCAGGGCCCAAGTCAAGTTGCAGCACAGAAAAAACTTCAGCTTTTTGTGCATATTTGTCCAATGGCCTGAATGCAGAAAGGCAGAGTTCATGGTTACTCTGCAGTGCTGGGGCATGTGAACCAGGTTTTCTATTGTCAAAAATCATTCATTTACCCAGATTGATTCTGGATTCTGTGCCAGTTCCCCTCCTAGGGTTACCCAGATGATGCCATGTATTTGCATGTAGCCATATTATATATATATATATATATATGTATATGTATATGTATATGTATATGTATATGTATATGTATATGTATATGTATATGTATATGTATATATATATATATATATATATATATATATATATATATATATATTATTTTATGTATGTAAATATATATATATATATATATATATATATATATATATATATATATATATATATATATATATATATATATATATATATATATATATATATATATAAATTCATTTTTGCTCAGCAAACATTTCATTAATTTGTTTCTCTTATTATTTCTGTTTTATAAACTTTTTATATTACAGAGAACTTGTTTACAACTTGTGCTTACAATACAACTTTCACCTTTCACAACCTTCTATATATCTCAGACAGCAAGGAAACGTACCAAAATAACTTTCAAGAATGCACAAGAAAATAAATAAATTAATAAAAAGATTTAATTTCTGAAAGGAAAAAAATCTTATGGTGTTATGTACATTTATAAATAATGTATATTACATGAATGATGTAATGATATGAATGGTGTAATGGTAAAATGATGTAATGGTAAAATGATGTAATGGTAAAATGATGTAATGGTATGAATGATGTAATGGTATGAATGATGTAATGGTATGAATGATGTAATGGTATGAATGATATAATGGTATGAATGATGTAATGGTATGAATGATATAATGGTATGAATGATGTAATGGTATGAATGATGTAATGGTATGAATGAAGATATGATAGAAATGAAGTAATGGTATGAATGATGTAATGGTATGAATGAAGATATGATATGAATGAAGTAATGGTATGAATGAAGTAATGGTATGAATGATGTAATGGTATGAATGATGTAATGGTATGAATGATGTAATGGTATGAATGATGTAATGGTATGAATGATGTAATGGTATGAATGATGTAATGGTATGAATGATGTAATGGTATGAATGATGTAATGGTATGAATGATGTAATGGTATGAATGATGTAATGGTATGAATGAAGTAATGGTATGAATGAAGATATGATATAAATGAAGTAATGGTATGAATAATGTGATGGTATGAATGATGTAATGGTATGAATGCAGATGCAATAAAAGGGTGAAGACATTTCAGTTCATTTCAGGCTGTTTCATTGGTTGAAGCCTGCCACGGGGGCTGAATGCCCTTCTCATTGCTAAGAATTAACCTGATCACTTTCTTCTACATCTGTTCCTATGGCTCAGAACAAACTTGTGGAGAAAGTTTGATACTCATGTCTGGTTATATACGACTTTTATACGGAAAATGCAGTGTTATGCATCGTAATGAAGACACCTTTTTCTCTCATCCTTACTTTTACCTCATATTAAAAATTTAATTAAACATCAGAATGCTAGTAAAAAAACACATCAAAACTCAAAAGAACTTATGAATACAAATGTTACATTTAATAAGTCATGGCTTGATATTGCATGTCAATTTTCTGATGGGGGTGTCACTCCGACTTTATTTTCTAATGGGGGTGTCACTCCCACAATATTCCCACTTGGGGATGTCAATACCACAGTGTTTTCTGTATTGGACCCAAAAAATATTTGACATGTAAATGAGGAGGATTTTTTTATATTCTAGATTTATTAAATATGAGGTCAAGTACATTTAATAAAAAGATCTTTAAATTATTTTTGTAAGTAAATGATAAATTTAGGAAGCCTTATTTATATGATGAAAATTACAAGAAAAAAACACTTTAGTGTTTCTATTGTTTATTCAAAGTCAAAAAGCTAGATCAATATGTGGTCATTCCCCAGCCTGTCACCATAACGTAGCCAACTTTATTAATCTCTCTGTCATATTTCATTAGTTTGATGTTAATAAAACATACAAACTTAATTATGAGAAGTAAAAAAAATTTCTCTCATATAATGTTCTGTCAGATCCGTTTACAAATTATTCTTTGTACTTATTAGATCTTATTAGATTCTTTTGAAGTTTTTATGATTTAGCCATTAAAACAACTTCTGAAAAAGAAAGAGCTTGAAAAATGCTATCAAAGTTACGTAAAATTTAGAAGTTTTTTTAGTATATTTCTTTATTTGTATTTTTTAGAGAAGAAAGCCGTGACTGAGGAGGGGAGTCGGTTCAGCCACGGAGTCCTGGATACGTACGTGTGTGCTGACACTCACAAGTGCTACGCCCTCCAGTCCGACCAGTACCAGCTGTTTGTTATTTACCATCACGCCATTCCAACATATGCCATGAGGTTAGTACCTTACAGCGCCCCCTAGTGACCCCCGACCCCCAGCCTTACAGCGCCCCCTAGTGACCCCCGACCCCCAGCCTTACAGCGCCCCCTAGTGACCCCAGACCCCCAGCCTTACAGGGCCCCCTAGTGACCCCAGACCCCCAGCCTTACAGCGCCCCCTAGTGACCAGGGATAATCCTTACCAGGCAAGCAAGGTCAATCAAGGCAAGCAAGGTCAATCAAGGCAAGCAAGGTCAATCAAGGCAAGCAAGGTCAATCAAGGCAAGCAAGGTCAATCAAGGCAAGCGGGGTCAAAAAACTTAATTTAAGGATTGAATAAAACTTGGTGATTGTTTTCTGAGGTATCTTGCCCTGCTTAGGTAAATCCTCACCTTGGTTCTCAGCCAGAGGTAATTGTCATAATAGAATCAGGAAAAGGTTGTTTTAAATTTCTGGATAATTGAGATATTGTTGCACATAGGTTGTGAGGATTCCAAGACAATGCTGTACATTGTATGTCGATTGATCAAATTTTATTCATGCAAATTATTACTTTTCAATTTGAATTAATTCACTGATTGAACCCAACATTCAGATTTAGTGTAGAGTCATCCATGAGTCAGGGCAGTGATGAGTCATCCATGAGTCAGGGCAGTGTAGAGTCATCCATGAGTCAGGGCAGTGATGAGTCATCCATGAGTCAGGGCAGTGTAGAGTCATCCATGAGTCAGGGCAGTGATGAGTCATCAATGAGTCAGGGCAGTGATGAGTCATCCATGAGTCATGGCAGTGATGAGTCATCCAAGAGTTGGGGCAGTGATGAGTCATCCATGAGTCAGGGCAGTGATGAGTCATCAATGAGTCAGGGCAGTGATGGGTCATCCATGAGTCAGGGCAGTGATGAGTCATCCATGAGTCAGGGCAGTGATGAGTCATCCATGAGTCAGGGCAGTGATGAGTCATCCATGAGTCAGGGCAGTGATGAGTCATCCATGAGTCAGGGCAGTGATGGGTCATCCATGAGTCAGGGCAGTGATGAGTCATCAATGAGTCAGGGCAGTGATGAGTCATCCACAAATCATATATGAGCCAGGGTAATTATGCACTCTTGTAGTGAGTCATGTTGTGACCGTGGACAGTGTGGCCTGTTTGTCTGTAGTTTATCCTTGAGTCATGTTACGACAGTGGACAGTGTGGCCTGTTTTTCTGTAGTTTATCCTTGAGTCATGTTGCGACCGTGGACAGTGTGGCCTGTTTGTCTGTAGTTTATCCTTGAGTCATGTTACGACCGTGGACAGTGTGGCCTGTTTGCCTGTAGTTTGTCTTTGAGTCATGTTGCGACCGTGGACAGTGTGGCCTGTTTGTCTGTACAGTAGTTTATCCTTGAGTCATGTTGCGACCGTGGACAGTGTGGCCTGTTTGTCTGTACAGTAGTTTATCCTTGAGTCATGTTGCGACCGTGGACAGTGTGGCCTGTTTGTCTGTAGTTTGTCTTTGAGTCATGTTGCGACCGTGGCCTGTTTGTCTGTAGTTTGTCTTTAAGTCATGTTGCGACCGTGGCCTGTTTGTCTGCATTTTATCTACACATGTAACATGCAAACTACTGATGCAAACTTGTTTGAAGTTATCATAATGACATTCACTCAAGAAAGTTTGAAAATAAACAAGTTTTGAATTTCTAATTGCATTTGATTTTTGAATATAAGATTGAATTTGAAAGAAGCACATTGTCCTCAGAGGCTTGTCTTTCAAGAAATTGAATATGTTTTTACATGTGCATTGCATTTTTTGTGATAATAATACAATAAAACATTTTAATTACATTTTATTCAAATTGATTCTCATCGAGGCACACTGACGTAAAAAACCCTGGCACAATGAATATGAAGATTTACCAACATATAGATATGTATGTATGAATAAACTTAATATCTGCTTTATCTTTTTCATTTCAGATCGGTAACAAATAAGACTCTGACAACAATTCTTCAGGACAAAAATATTCAGTTATGATGGAATAGATTTCAGGGACTGTAGCCAATCAACTTAAAGTTCCTCAGTTGTAATATGATTAAAATGCTCATAAACAATTATAATAGTTAACATTTATGCAATATTCGTAAACAGCTGTATATGCAGCTACAATATTGGTAAACAGCTTCATTGTATATATGCAGCTACAATATTGGTAAACAGCTATATATGCAGCTACAATATTGGTAAACAGCTATATATGCAGCTACAATATTGGTAAACAGCTGTATATGCAGCTACAATATTGTTAAACAGTTTCATTATATATATATGCAGCTACAATATTGGTAAACAGCTTCATTATATATATATGCAGCTACAATATTGGTAAACAGCTTCATTATATATATATATGCAGCTACAATATTGGTAAACAGTTTCATTGTATATATGCAGCTACAATATTTGTAAACAGCTTCATTGTATACATGTGCAGCTACAATATTGGTAAACAGCTCCATTATATATATGCAGCTACAATATTGTTAAACAGCTCCATTATATATATGCAGCTACAATATTGGTAAACAGCTCCATTATATATATGCAGCTACAATATTGGTAAACAGCTTCATTGTATACATGTGCAGCTACAATATTGGTAAACAGCTTCATTATATACATGCAGCTACAATATTGGTAAACAGCTATATATGCAGCTACAATATTGGTAAACAGCTTCATTGTATATATGCAGCTACAATATTGGTAAACAGCTCCATTATATATATGCAGCTACAATATTGGTAAACAGTTTCATTATATATATATGCAGCTACAATATTGGTAAACAGCTTCATTATATACATGCAGCTACAATATTGGTAAACAGTTTCATTATATATATATGCAGCTACAATATTGGTAAACAGCTTCATTATATACATGTGCAGCTACAATATTGGTAAACAGCTTCATTATATTTATGCAGCTACAATATTGGTAAACAGCTTCATTACATACATGCAGCTACAATATTGGTAAACAGCTACATTATATATATGCAGCTACAATATTGGTAAACAGCTCCATTATATATGTGCAGCTACAATATTGGTAAACAGCTTCATTACATATGTGCAGCTTCAAGATTTGGAAGCAGTTTTTCACTTGCATTATCAGTCAAAATCATAATCATAGCAGCTGTAATTTGGATAAACAACTGCAGCTATCATTTGGATTAGCAACTGTAAATTGAATAATCAGCTGCAATTTGGTGAAGGAAATTATAGTTTGTTAGTTTTATCTGCAATCAGCTTCAAAGTGATAAGGAGCTGCTAGAAGATTGGACAGCTGTAAGGAGAATGAGCAGCTGTAAGGAGAGTTCAATGAGCAGCTGTAAACAGATGAAGGAGCAGCTGTAAGGAGAGGAGAAAGAACAGCTGTAAGGAGATGAATGAGCAGCTGTAAGGAGATGAATGAGCAGCTGTAAACAGATGAATGAGCAGCTGTAAGGAGATAAATGAGCAGCTGTAAGGAGATGAATGAGCAGCTGTAAGGAGATAAATGAGCAGCTGTAAGGAGATGAATACACAGCTGTAAGGAGATGAATACACAGCTGTGATGAGAAAAGCAGGAACTTGGGCAGCTACATATATAATAATAGGGAATCACAAACTTAGATCTTATTTTTTTTAGGCTAACTTTAAGAGGTGAATTACAAGCATGAATGTTTGGCTCGGTATTCAGCACCAACAGGATCCGACATCACTCATTGGTCAGATTACTTTTTTAAAGATTTTCTTCAGCACTGTAATACCAGTAATGAAAAAAGAGTCTTGTTTTTCATATATTTCTTTCCAAATTGGCCGATAAGGATGTGTTATAATGTATAAGACAGAGACATTGCATAGAACAGGCTGTGAAGTTTAGAGAATCAAATATGTCTGAAAGAAGTTCCTCTTTGTACAAGAACTTTACTCTGAGAGCAATATAACTGCCATTGGCTATATTATATGCATATATATGCAAAGCATCATACACCAAAAGTTGGGTGAAGATAGTTTACCTACAAATATCATTTCCATCAATATCAACTTTGACCTTGATATTTCATGACTAATTTGCATATTTCTCATAATGCCTTTGGGATATGCGGGTGATTGGGCCGAATATTTGGAGCTTTTTGATTAAAAAAATAGGGGGGAATGGCAATAAGAAACAGATTTTTTTTCGGCCTTGTGTATTCATTAAAGAGTGTTTTGAATCTGAAATATGGAAGGGATTTTGAAAACCATAGTTTTTAATCTTCAAAGAGTCTTTAAGCCCTATTTAAATATGAGACATCAAAGAATGTCTATAAATGTTACACAACCAGCACAATGTACTCAGAGTATGTAATCTTAGATAATAGAAAACATTGCCCCTGATTACAATTTCTACTACACTTTAAAAAACCAAACATTTTCAGCTTTATAACTCTCTTGGGAAAATTAAATCTAAAGTAAATAAATCTGTGCCCCTTATATCCGAGTAAATAAATCTGTGCCCCTTATATCCAAGTAAATAAATCTGTCCCTTGAATCCAAGTAAATAAATCTGTGCTGCTTATATCTGAGTAAATAAATCTGTGCTCCTTATATCCAAGTAAATAAATCTGTCCCTTGAATCCAAGTAAATAAATCTGCCCCTTGAATCCAAGTAAATAAATCTGTCCCTTTTATCCAAGTAAATAAATCTGTGCCCCTTATATCCAAGTAAATAAATCTGTCCCTCGAATCCAAGTAAATAAATCTGTGCTCCTTATATCCAAGTAAATAAATCTGTCCCTTGAATCCAAGTAAATAAATCTGTGCTGCTTATATCCCAGTAAATAAATCTGCCCCTTATATCCTAGTAAAAAAATCACCATACAAGAGATCCAGTTTATTTAAAGGGGACGCGAGTGACGTATCTTGTACCAGACATAAACTCCCCTGACAGATTTTTATTTAGATATTTGTATTATCTCAAATATATGCTAGTATAACATAGTGGCGTTTACTTGTTTTTTGTTTAAATATTGCTGCCATAATCTATTTGAACAAGTTAAAACAGAAGTGAGCTCGACCATCAAACATTGGGAGGGGGTGTTCCATTCGGTATGCAGGTGGTTTATGATTTGTAAATATTAGCTCGCCCAATCACAGGATTCTTGAACATAATGTAACAAAACTTTATCCACTAAAATGAAGATGCCCTGGAAATATAAGGAAATATTTTTATGCAGAGTTTCAGAGTATTTTTATAGTCTTCCTGTAGCAGCATTTTAGTGACGAGAGATCAGTGCTGTAAATATTCTGTTTTAAATAAAAAATAATGTAAAAAATAGTGTGTTATAATGATTAATGCATGTAAATGTCAAACTGAATAAAAAAAGTTATGTACTCAAAAGACACTCTTGTTGTCCAGTGTTTTCCAGTTATCATTGCTGTAAATATTTTGCTTGCAACAAAATAATGTGTTGAAATAATTAATGTAAATTTCAACCTGAATGAAAAAAGATTTTCTTTAAAAGAAGTATTTCCACACTATCCAGTGGTATATTTGATTCCAAAGGTGTTGCAAATTAAATTATATTTCATAAAGACACAATTCAGTAAGTTGATTTGTATGTAAATCTAAATTATAACTACTTAACTGATGTCTGAGCCAATTTCCTTTTTAAAGTGAAACCTTTTAGCTTCTATTCACGAGAATAGAAGCTTTTTTTTCTGTCTATTCTGTCTACCTAATTTTGAATTATTGATGAAAAGTGAATGATCCATCTCATATTAGCACTCCTGTGAGAGAAGTAATTATATATTTTGCGTTATCTTCCCTTTGACTCACTTTCCCTTTGACTCACTTTCCCTTTGACTCACTTTCCCTTTGACTCACTTTCCCTTTGACTGTCACTTTCCCTTTGAATATTACCATCCCTTTTGACTTACCTTCCCTTTGACTGTCGCCTTCCCTTTGACTGTCACCTTCCCTTTGACTGTCACCTTCCCTTTGACTGTCACCATCCCTTTGACTGTCACCATCCCTTTGACTGTTTCCTTTCCTTTATGAACCCTGTTGATGCTGTGAGGGTCCATACAGGTCCTCTCTTGATAGAGGGGGCTGTAACTCAGTCAAATTAATTATGAAACTTTAATATAAGACTAGGAAACCATAAAATGCAATATACAATATATTTAGCTCTGAAGTAAAAAAGGTCTACTTACTGGATGCAATGTACGAGGCTTGGATAGGGCTCGCCATTTTGACGGTATACTTCTAGATTATTATATTGAATTTGGTATCAAGAAAAATGGCTGATCAGTTCAGATGTCAGGATTGCGTATGTTTTGTCTTCTACATAATAAACAGAAGTCTTATTGTGTTGCAGAAGTCTTATTGTGTTGCAGAAGTCTTATTGTGTTGCAGAAGTTAGATTATTGTTACAGTGGAAACCTTCAGGCATATTTAGAAGCTAAAGCTTTATCCAAAGAAGAATCATTGATCAGATTTGAAAAATAAAACTATCAAGACATGTTTCAGTATAGTTTTTTAATTTCCTAACTTTGAAGGAATCTAATGTTTCACAATGTCATATCAGCCTGATATACATTACTGTACCAATTTCCTCTGAAATTCTAAACGAGGAGCTAGAAATCATAATAGTGTGAGAGATTGATTTGTCGTGGTGTAATGTTTACAGAATTAGCAGAACTAGCATTTACCACTCATAAAGGATTAATTTGGTGAGGAGTTTGTGTTACAAAAAATTAAGATACCATATATTTTTAGACTAGAATTATATAGCTCAAGTTGCAGAAACTTAGCATATTTTACCTGGTACGGATATATTGGACAGTATAACCCCACAAAATATGATTATTCCATTTCTGACAGTTACCTTTATTGTCAAAAGCAGAGGAATCACCATTGATTCATCTTTATAATACATTTAAATGTTAACATCTGCAAAATATACATATACATTCTGCAGACTTGACAAGGATCTATCACCACCAGACTTCACAAGGACCTATTACCCCCACACTTCATATAGGCCTATCACCCCCACACTTCATAAGGACCTACACCCCCAGACTTCACAAGGTCCTATCACCCCCACACTTCACAAGGACCTATCACCCCCACACTTCACAAGGACCTATCACCCCCACACGTCACAAGGACCTATCACCCCACACTTCATAAGGATCTATCACCCCACACTTCACATGGACCTATCACCCCACACTTCATAAGGACCTATCATCCCCAGATCTCACAAGGACCTATCACCCCCACACTTCATAAGGACCTATCACCCCAGACCTCACAAGGATCTATCACCCCAGACTTCACAAGGACCTATCACCCCCAGACCACACAAGAACCTATCACCCCAGACCTCACAAGGACCTATCACCCCAGACTTCATAAGGACCTACACCCCCACACTTTACAAGGACCTATTACCCCCACACTTCACAAGGACCTACACCCCCACACTTTACAAGGACATATCACCCCCCACACTCTACAAGGACCTATCACCACCAGACTTCACAAGGACCTATCACCCTCACACTTAACAAGGACCTATCACCCCCACACTTCATAAGGACCTATCACCCCCATACTGCACAAGGACCTATCACCCCCACACCTCACAAGGACCTATCACCCCCACACTTCACAAGGACCAACACCCCCACACTTCATAAGGACCTATCACCCCCACACTTCATTAGGACCAATCACCCCTAGACTTTACAAGGACCTATCACCCCCACATTTCATAAGGAACTATTATCCTCACACTTCACAAGGACCTATCACCCCACACTTCACAAGGACCTTTCACCCCCACACTTCATTAGGACCTATCACCCCTAGACTTTACAAGGACCTATCACCCCCACATTTCTAAGGACCTATCACCCCCACACTTCATAAGGACCTATCACCCCCACACTTCACAAGGACTTATCACCCCACATTTTACAAGGACCAATCACCCCCAGACCTCATAAGGACCTATCACCCCCAGACCTCACAAGGACCTATCACCCCCACACTATACAAGGACCTATCACCGCCACACTTTAGAAAGACCTATCACCCCCACACTCCACAATGACCTATCACCCCCAGACTTCACAAGGACCTATCACCCCACACTTCACAAGGACCTCTCACCCCCACACTTCACAAGGGCCTATCACCCCACACTTCACAAGGACCTATCACCCCCAGACTTCACAAGGACCTATCACCCCCAGACCTAACGAGGACCTATCACCCCCAGACCTAACGAGGATCAATCACCCCCAGACCTCACAAGGACCTATCACCCCCAGACCTCACAAGGACCTATCACCCCCAGACCTAACGAGGACCTATCACCCCCAGACCTAACGAGGACCTATCACCCCAACACTTCACAAGGACCTATTTGTATGTTGGTATCAGAAGCCTGTCACCGGGACTCAGTACCCTACTCTTTTCAAAGAGTCAATGAGGATCTTTCTCTTTACATTATCACATAGGCATACTTACATAAACCAAGGCTTTCGAAAACCAGTCACGGAGCACTGGGTGAAATGTTAAACAATATTGAACATTCTCCATCAATCTTGCTCATTCCTTTTATTCCCTCCAGAGTTAGAAGGGAGAAAACATAAAACCAAAAAACAGGTCAACAAAGTGTATCAGAGTTATGTCAATTGCTATTAAGAATAGAAACAACTCGTGAGCGATATAAAAAAACGTAAAGAGTTTGGAATATAGTAATGATCTGGATTGTGTTACACGTGAAACATAGACTGCACTCATTAGAAACTTGAAACCCTCAGATTGAAACTTTGCCATGTATACCACACTAAAAGCTCTCTATCGCATGCAATATCTTCAAGATCCATTTTCACAAGCTGTGCTTTACAATTTGCTCTTTAATACAGTCAGGATGGTAACAATGGCATCGCTAGCAATGATTTAAGTGTGAATATGCTTGACTCTTGGAGGAATATGAAATGGAATGCATCAGTGATGTTATTCTTTTATATTATCTGGAGGGGTGATCAGTTATAAGTTGGCAGTATTCACAGCAGGAGACTTTGGCCTTGTTGTACGATTGTAAATCTACTAGAAATCTACTGATGATGAGTTGTTATCACCTCTCAAACACCACATCTGATTATCGAAGGCCGCCGTTATAATCTTATATGACAATGCAAAATAAAGACCCCTAATCGACGTTACTCTTCAAAAAGAGAAGAGCGTTCAGTCCCGGTCACAGGCTTCTGTATTGACATTCATGCAAACGAAGAAATGAATAAGTATGTAGAAGTGAAATGAGTGAATAACCCGTGAGTGTGTTAGAGCGTTGGGATTTCAAATTAAATGCAAGTTCATTATGCTATTATGTTTGAATATACATAACACATTTGGAATCAGTTTATAGTAATAAGAAACAGGCCATTTGAGGCGTGGAGTATGACTACAAAATACCTCATTATATCTCATGGATTCTGTGTCTCTGGGATCATCATATGCTAAAAGATTCTAACATTCACCTATCTGTATATATGTACTGGTATACCGGATATATGTATACTGGTATACCGGATATATGTATACTGGTATACCGGATATATGTATACTGGTATACCGGATATATATATACTGGTATACCGGATATATGTATACTGGTGTACCCGTGGAGAGGAATTTAAAATTGATGTATTGGTTTACGTCTATACAAAGACAACAGTCATCTGTACGTATTAATTAAGATTGGAAGTGCACTTAACATATCATTTCTGAGTCATATTATATACGTCCGCACCGCTATTACGCCACCCACTTAAAACTGACAGATTTTCACTGATATAATGTATAAGTTGCTCTCCTTGGCTTCGGGATCACAATCATAACACGATAGAGTGAAGACCTAGCATTTCTGGGTATGTATTAATCTGATTCCGCCGTTATAAACCTATATGACAATGCAAAATAAAGATCCCTAGTCGACCCATTCTTTTCACATTATATATATCTCCACTGACTGATATTCTGTTATATATTAATATGGTCTCAGCTATCAAATATGCGCTGATACCCAAATTTACATCCCTATTGACTACACCTCTGGTCAGCATGCACACTGTACACCAGAGGCACACGCAAACTAGTTCACCACTGGTGGAGTCTGGTCAGCGTGTGGACATCAGTAGACACAAATTGGAGAAAAGTGTCGGTGAAGTCAGGTCATTCTCAACTTCTAATAAGATAAAAATCAATGATGGGAAAACCGAGATGCTCATCTGCTCTGACAGATATGTGACTACTGCTAACAGGACTGTCGGTACTTGTGACTACTGCTTACAGGACTGTCAGTACTTGTGACTACTGCAAACAGGACTGTCAGTACTTGTGACTACTGCTAACAGGACTGTCAGTAGTGTCAGTACTAGGTGATACTGACATCACGCCTAGTGACACTGTGGTTGACCTAGGTATCACACTTGACCCTAACATGAATATGTAAGCTCAAAAAGGGTCATTATCACATTAGGAACTTGGTCGCCATTAGACGAGAAGAACGCTGTTACATTTAACATTTAACTTTACATTCAAATCCGAAGTCATTCAGTTAATCATTGCACCAGTTATTCCAAAAAGATTTCAGAGATTTTTGGCACATTTTTAATGTGTTCCAAGAGATGTAGGAAATATTATCATGTGTACAAAATAAATCTGATTGCAGAGATAATGTGTATATATATATATATATATATATATATATATATATATATATATATGTATATATATATATATATATATATATATATATATATATATATATATATATATATATATATATATATATATATATATATATATATATATATATATATATATATATATATATATATATATATATATACTGTTAAATCAAAAGTGAATACATCGTTAAAAGAACAGAATTTAGCTCTGAAAAATCTAATTGAAAATAGTAGAAAGGACAATGACTAAAGCACCTCCTTAATTTGAACCGTAGTAGATAAAGAGCTCTCTCGTGTTATGCAATAACATAGTATCATGTCTCACGTATCATATTTTAATTAAGATTTTCATAGACATAGAATTGTTACATAACTTATCTCTGCTAAGATTTCACTTGCAGCATGTCTCGGTTATTCCCAGGTTTGTACCAATGAGGTATATATTCATGCAAAAGAGAAACTTTTTAGTTGAGTTTGAGTGTTAGTTTAGTAGTTGTCCCACACATAAAGTATTGCTTCTTCACTCCTGACATTAAGATGACAAATATTGGATTTATATGAACTTGAAAATAAAAATAAATATATATTTTCTATAGAACATGATCATGATGTCAATGCAATTGTAAGTTAATGCCGGGATAAACATTTGTATGATATAAAGGAATGAAAAGTATTGAGCTATTTCTTGTTATTAATAAAGTGAAATCTTACACACCAGGAGTTCGTTTACATGTACATATTTGATGTATTTTATATACCTGCATGCAGTACATACATTTATTACTAATATTCATCATCCCAGCTCCGGTTTCATGTTGTACGTCTTAAAGGTATTGGTGTCAGCACCTTCTGGGGAATACATAGAGGCAGGTGAATAAGCAACAAAGTTCCCACACATAACAAGCCGGGATAGTCTTGTCAGTCTATGTCCAACTGAAGAGATAAAGCCGATTTGGGCACTTGTTGGTGTTGGTTAGGACTGGCTGGGGTTGTAGATATCAGCACTTGTTGTTATTGGTTAGGACTGGCTGGGGTTGTAGATATGGGCACTTGTTGGTGTTGGTTAGGACTGGCTGGGGTTGTAGATATCAACACTTGTTGGTTGTTGGTTGGGACTGGCTGGGGTTGTAGATATCGGCACTTGTTGGTGTTGGTTAGGACTGGCTGGGGTTGTAGATATGGGCACTTGTTGGTGTTGGTTAGGACTGGCTGGGGTTGTAGATATTGGCACTTGTTGGTGTTGGTTGGGACTGGCTGGGGTTGTAGATATCAGCACTTGTTGGTGTTGGTTAGGACTGGCTAGGGTTGTAGATATCGGCACTTGTTGGTGTTGGTTAGGACTGGCTGGGGTTGTAGATATCGGCACTTGTTGGTGTTGGTTGGGACTGGCTGGGGTTGTAGATATCAGCACTTGTTGGTGTTGGTTAGGACTGGCTGGGGTTGTAGATATCGGCACTTGTTGGTGTTGGTTAGGACTGGCTGGGGTTGTAGATATCGGCACTTGTTGGTGTTGGTTAGGACTGGCTGGGGTTGTAGATATGGACACTTGTTGGTGTTGGTTAGGACTGGCTGGGGTTGTAGATATCGGCACTTGTTGGTGTTGGTTGGGACTGGCTGGGGTTGTAGATATCGGCACTTGTTGGTTGTTGGTTAGGACTGGCTGGGGTTGTAGATATCAACACTTGTTGGTTGTTGGTTAGGACTGGCTGGGGTTGTAGATATCGGCACTTGTTGGTGTTGGTTGGGACTGGCTGGGGTTGTAGATATGGGCACTTGTTGGTGTTGGCTAGGACTGGCTAGGGTTGTAGATATGGGCACTTGTTGGTGTTGGTTGGGACTGGCTGGGGTTGTAGATATCAGCACTTGTTGGTGTTGGTTGGGACTGGCTGGGGTTGTAGATATGGGCACTTGTTGGTTGTTGGTTAGGACTGGCTAGGGTTGTAGATATCGGCACTTGTTGGTGTTGGTTAGGACTGGCTGGGGTTGTAGATATCAACACTTGTTGGTTGTTGGTTAGGACTGGCTGGGGTTGTAGATATCGGCACTTGTTGGTGTTGGTTGGGACTGGCTGGGGTTGTAGATATTGGCACTTGTTGGTGTTGGTTTGGACTGACTAGGGTTGTAGATATGGGCACTTGTTGGTGTTGGTTAGGACTGGCTGGGGTTGTAGATATCGGCACTTGTTGGTGTTGGTTGGGACTGGCTGGGGTTGTAGATATTGGCACTTGTTAGTGTTGGTTAGGACTGGCTGGGGTTGTAGATATTGGCACTTGTTTGTGTTGGTTGGGACTGGCTGGGGTTGTAGATATTGGCACTTGTTGGTGTTGGTTAGGACTGGCTGGGGTTGTAGATATTGGCACTTGTTGGTGTTGGTTAGGACTGGCTGGGGTTGTAGATATGGGCACTTGTTGGTGTTGGTTGGGACTGGCTGGGGTTGTAGATATCAACACTTGTTGGTTGTTGGTTAGGACTGGCTGGGGTTGTAGATATGGGCGCTAGTTGGTGTTGGTTAGGACTGGCTGGGGTTGTAGATATCGGCACTTGTTGGTGTTGGTTAGGACCGGCTGGGGTTGTAGATATCGGCACTTGTTGGTTGTTGGTTAGGACTGGCTGGGGTTGTAGATATCAACACTTGTTGGTTGTTGGTTAGGACTGGCTGGGGTTGTAGATATCGGCACTTGTTGGTGTTGGTTGGGACTGGCTGGGGTTGTAGATATGGGCGCTTGTTGGTGTTGGTTAGGACTGGCTAGGGTTGTAGATATGGGCGCTTGTTGGTGTTGGTTAGGACTGGCTGGGGTTGTAGATATCGGCACTTGTTGGTTGTTGGTTAGGACTGGCTGGGGTTGTAGATATCAACACTTGTTGGTTGTTGGTTAGGACTGGCTGGGGTTGTAGATATCGGCACTTGTTGGTGTTGGTTGGGACTGGCTGGGGTTGTAGATATCGGCACTTGTTGGTGTTGGTTAGGACTGGCTGGGGTTGTAGATATCGGCACTTGTTGGTGTTGGTTAGGACTGGCTGGGGTTGTAGATATCGGCACTTGTTGGTGTTGGTTAGGACTGGCTGGGGTTGTAGATATGGACACTTGTTGGTGTTGGTTAGGACTGGCTGGGGTTGTAGATATCGGCACTTGTTGGTGTTGGTTGGGACTGGCTGGGGTTGTAGATATGGGCGCTTGTTGGTGTTGGTTAGGACTGGCTAGGGTTGTAGATATGGGCGCTTGTTGGTGTTGGTTAGGACTGGCTGGGGTTGTAGATATCGGCACTTGTTGGTTGTTGGTTAGGACTGGCTGGGGTTGTAGATATCAACACTTGTTGGTTGTTGGTTAGGACTGGCTGGGGTTGTAGATATCGGCACTTGTTGGTGTTGGTTGGGACTGGCTGGGGTTGTAGATATGGGCACTTGTTGGTGTTGGCTAGGACTGGCTAGGGTTGTAGATATGGGCACTTGTTGGTGTTGGTTGGGACTGGCTGGGGTTGTAGATATCAGCACTTGTTGGTGTTGGTTGGGACTGGCTGGGGTTGTAGATATGGGCACTTGTTGGTTGTTGGTTAGGACTGGCTGGGGTTGTAGATATCGGCACTTGTTGGTGTTGGTTAGGACTGGCTGGGGTTGTAGATATCAACACATGTTGGTGTTGGTTGGGACTGGCTGGGGTTGTAGATATCAGCACTTGTTGGTGTTGGTTGGGACTGGCTGGGGTTGTAGATATCAACACTTCTTGGTTGTTGGTTAGGACTGGCTGGGGTTGTAGATATCGGCACTTGTTGGTGTTGGTTGGGACTGGCTGGGGTTGTAGATATGGGCACTTGTTGGTGTTGGTTAGGACAGGCTGGGGTTGTAGATATGGGCACATGTTGGTGTTGGTTAGGACTGGCTGGGGTTGTAGATATCGGCACTTGTTGGTGTTGGTTAGGACTGGCTGGGGTTGTAGATATGGGCACTTGTTGGTGTTGGTTGGGACTGGCTGGGGTTGTAGATATCAGCACTTGTTGGTGTTGGTTGGGACTGGCTGGGGTTGTAGATATCAACACTTGTTGGTGTTGGTTAGGACTGGCTGGGGTTGTAGATATCGGCACTTGTTGGTGTTGGTTGGGACTGGCTGGGGTTGTAGATATGGGCACTTGTTGGTGTTGGCTAGGACTGGCTGGGGTTGTAGATATCAGCACTTGTTGGTGTTGGTTGGGACTGGCTGGGGTTGTAGATATCAGCACTTGTTGGTGTTGGTTGGGATTGGCTGGGGTTGTAGATATGGGCACTTGTTGGTGTTGGTTAGGACTGGCTGGGGTTGTAGATATGGACACGTCTCTAACATGTATTTAGTGATGGAAATTAAGCAAATATTGGAGGCAGTGACCGACATAGAATAATGTGATTATTCAGATGAGAGATCTTGGGCCATTCTTTTAAAAGAGCAGTGTTTGTGTTCGTGTGGCAGACTATAAAATCCAAATTATATTAAATGATCGTCATTACCAATGAACTAGGTATAGTATACCTCACACACAGTCATTAGATGAGAAAATCATTGCAAACAAATTTCATTAACCTAATATGTAGAATTATTTCCAAATCAGAGGTAATGTAAGCCTCAACCAGCGATGCTCTCACGGCCTTTTGTATGTATTAGCGGCACATGTCAGGTCAGATAAAAACCTGTCACCGAGCTTAATGCCCTACTCTTTTCAAAGAGAGAGAGAGTGAATATATATTTTGCATGATCACACATGCATGATAACATAAATCACGGCCTTTGATATCCAGTCATTGAGCACTGACTGGAGAGAGATAACTCAGCAGCAGATTTTCACGTTTACGATCATGCAGCATGTATTTCCCCAACCAGAATTCAATTATTAGTTGTGAGATACTTTTTACAAAGGGCAGTGACAAAGAAAAATCACTCAAATCTTCAACCTCAATTCAGCCATAAAGTGAAACCAGTACAGATATAGAGGCAAATAAGCTGATTATAGTCGAACATGTTGTGGTCAACGTCATGAAGTTATCACCGACACAAACCAGCAGGCAATTCACAAGATGGCAAGCAGTATTCAGCCATGTGTTCACAAGGTTGACAGAAGATTGCGCAGTTTGGGTCAGTCAGAAATGGTCTGTCAGGTTCAGGTTCAAGCTTAAGTTTTTATAGAATTCTTTTGGGCCTAAAGCAAGCTGTATATACGGCTTGTAATGTCCAGGAAATCTAAGGTCTAGATCCATGGAAAAGCCATTCCTAGAGATCCACATCTTTACCAACAAAAATGAATTGTGGACCTCTTCTCAAACACACACACACACACACACACACACACACACACACACACACACACACACGCACACACATACATACACAAAATGTATGGAGGTGAATATAGTTGTATCCTTGAGTGCAAATATTAGTAAAAAGTTCCAAATTTTACTTATTGCATTGGAATGTGTCGACCAAACAGGGGTGTACAAAAAGCATAAACATGTGGTATAATTAAGTTTTATTTGCAAGTCCTGGACCTTTGTCCTGAACAAAATAAATCCCCATATAAAAAAATGTGGTTCTTATTAGACATTTTGAAAGACCAATACAAACTGTAATGTCAATGTCCTCTAGGATATGTTTATTTTGGTTTCTATAGTAATCTTCTATCTTATTCTTAGCTGAATTCTCTTGTGGTACAAGTCAGACTGCCATTATTAAATATTGTGCCAGAACTACAATATCATTTCCCTAATATTCAGCCGATATTCTATGGTTTTACATTTTACAATATTTGATAAACCATATTTTTATACACAAACGCACATAATAACAGATGAATATAAATATTGACAAGGCGGTGCAGACTTTTATTGGAAATCATATGAGAGATGTTTGTATCGAACATGACATAGGTCAAGTACCTGCAGTGTATATATTATAAGATATTTGATACTAATGATATGTGTAATGATGTCTCATATCAGAGAACCTCAACAGATCCAAGTGCAATAAACTACACTCGCATATGAGTAATCCTGTGTTAATATGGTCAAACAATTTCTGTCTATTTGCCACACTATATACACCGTCACTCAGTGGTCTTATGTCAGATGCGGCAGTGAATGCGCTGGACTGTCTAGAATATACATTGTACTCAACAAAGACTGTATTCCTTATCCGACAACAGTTGGTTACAAACGGACCGTGTCTCAATGATATTAGCCACGGGGTATCGGACATCAGGGTGAGTGTCGACTCTATGGTGGAGTTTCACTGATTCGATTCTGTCATGGTTTTCTGTGCGTGTATGAATAGGAAAAATGTAAAATTGAAAATATCACTCTCCAAGCGTTGTTTGTTAATATTATCAAAGAAGTAATGAATTTTACACATGAGACTTGGGAGAATTACTTTATGACAATACACTGTGCAATGTGAGTACAACCTTTCTATGCATTCTTGTTTTTTAGGAGAATTATTGAAGAAAATGAACTATTCCAGCCAGTGAAATATATTTGTTATTTTCGGAAATAACATTACCAAGTGAATACATAACATCAGAGTCAACAAAATCGAACAAGCACTTGTCAGATCTTATATTAAAATTCATATTAAATTTTAAAACATTGATCATTTCACAACTTCAAATTTTGATTATCTTTTAAAAGGATTGTTAAATCAATAAATGGAAAAGTGAAATAAACTGGTTGCTATGGAGACTGAGATAAGAGTGTTGATGTGGATATTGGTAACCATGGTAGCAGTAGCGGGGCCCCCATAGGGGGGGTATGAAAAACCCAATAATCCCCCTTTTTTTACCTAAAAATCCAAAAATCCTTATCTTTTGTAGCCAAAAATCCTTAAATATTTTTCCCCTCAAATCTAAAAATCCAAAAGTATAAAACAAAAAATCCTAAAATATGTTTACATTTAGTACAAATTTATTTGGCAATGAATTACATAATTATAACATGCATGATATAACATGATATTTAGTGTTTCACACAGGTCATGCCACATTACAAAATGTACTTGCAGAGTCCACTTGAGCCCACAGAGTTTGAAATTAACAGTAATCTCACTGTTATAGTGATACGGAGACACCCAATCCTTTTGAACATATTCAAAATTAGTAAAAAAAAGTAATCTGTGTCTTTCCTTTTTTTTGAAACTCTTTTAGGCCTAGTGGCCCTTGTGTCACTAGTAAATGACAACTGAGATAATTCCTCACTAATTAACTCTTGCTGCTCATTGGGTGTCTCCGTATCACCCTGATCCTTTATCAGGTCCAAAAGATTGATCAAAACCTCCTCATTCAGAACAATTATATCATCCTTTGGAACATATTCATAGTTAGTATCATCTAAAACAGTGATGACATTTTCTCTATCTATGACACATTGTTTTTGATTTGAGAACTCTGTGGGCTCAAGTGGGCTCTGCAAGTAGATTTCCCCTTTACATTTTCCCTTCTCAAGCATATCTTGCCTCAGTTTACATATATGCACATGTTTGATTGTGTTAATAACTACAACAGAACCTTTTTTGACATAGACACTTCTCCCTTGTGAGGGCTCCAACACACTCTGGCCACCAGTTGATGATTCAAAATCAACTGGTATTGGTATGACTCTGTCACTCACATAAACATTGAGTGGCAAGGTACCAGGCTTATCCTTTGTGCTTAAATTCCTAACAGTATTTTGACGTACACTTTGTCCAAATTTTTCACGCCACATAGATAAATCTCTCAAATCATTCTCAGTGATATTTGCCAAATCCATTAATCCTAAACACTTTCCTCAAAATCCAAAAATCCCAGATATTTCACCCCAAAAATCCAATAATCCCTCTTTTTTAGGCCAAAAATCCAATAATCCTAAAACCCTATGGGGGCCCCAGTAGCGTTTTGTCTATTGATTTACATCACTCTCAACATCCGGGCCCTCAGACAAGTGGTGTCTACCATATTTGCTCTTCTTCCTTCTCAGAGAAGGTAGGAAAAGTTTCACATTATGTTTAAAATCATTTGTTGGTTAGATTTTTCTATTCCACATATTATAGTTGCACATGAAAAGTCGACGTTTCTCTTTTGTTCCATTGATACGCATTATGCAGCGACATCTGTCGGACTGAAATAACCTGTCCGTACAGCTATAATATCAGTGCCATCTAGTGTCAAGAAACCTGCATTTAATTCTTTATGCTCTCTGTAAATGAAAATTGATATTTTTGAATTACGATGTTGTTAATGTTATTTCAGTGTAAATGTTGTAAATTGCAATAACATACACTTAGCTGTCATCAATCACAATTAAATTCCCCAAACTTTGGTCTCATATACTGATACATGTACACTCACATACTTTACACGATGTATGACCGAATTGCCGCATGCCATACAACTTATGCCAAAAGTACAGGAAGCATAATTATTACAGTAATACTAAATGGATATTTATCAATATTGTTATTCAATAGATTTGATTTACTGTTTTGTTTGGACAGGACGCTGGACGAACACCTTTCCACGTTGTCTTACACGGATCTGACCAGAAGGTTCTCGAGTATATCGACCTGGTCCATGGGTCAAATGGAGGATAACTACGTGGAGGACATGTGTGCTAATCTTATATAGGAGAAAAGTTATAATGGAGGACACGTGATACAATCTTATACAGGAGGACAGTTATAATGGAGGACATGTGAGCCAATCTTATATAGGAGGACTGTTATAATGGAGGACACGTGAGCCAATCTTATATAGGGGACAGTTATAATGGAGGACATGTGAGCCAATCTTATATAGGAGGACAGTTATAATGGAGGACATGTGAGCCAATCATATATAGGAGGACAGTTATAATGGAGGACATGTGAGCCAATCTTATATAGGAGGACTGTTATAATGGAGGACACGTGAGCCAATCATATATAGGAGGACAATTATAATGGAGGACATGTGAGCCAATCTTATATAGGAGGACAGTTATAATGGAGGACATGTGTTCCAATCTTATGGAGGAGGACTGTTATAATGGAGGACATGTGAGCCAATCTTATATAGGAGGACAGTTATAATGGAGGACATGTGAGCCAATTTTATATAGGAGGACAGTTATAATGGAGGACATGTGAGCCAATCTTATATAGGGGGACAGTTATAATGGAGGACATGTGAGCCAATCTTATATAGGAGGACAGTTATAATGGAGGACATGTGAGCCAGTCTTATATAGGAGGACTGTTATAATGGAGGACATGTGAGCCAATCTTATATAGGAGGACAGTTATAATGGAGGACATGTGTTCCAATCTTATGGAGGAGGACAGTTATAATGGAGGACATGTGAGCCAATCTTATATAGGAGGACAGTTATAATGGAGGACATGTGAGCCAATCTTATATAGGACAGTTTTAATGGAGGACATGTGAGCCAATCTTATATAGGAGAGTTATAATGGAGGACATGTGAGCCAATCTTATATAGGAGGACAGTTATAATGGAGGACATGTGAGCCAATCTTATATAGGAGGACAGTTATAATGGAGGACACGTGAGCCAATCTTATAGAGGAGGACAGTTATAATGGAGGACATGTGAGCCAATCTTATATAGGAGGACAGTTATAATGGAGGACACGTGAGCCAATCTTATATAGGAGGACAGTTATAATGGAGGACATGTGAGCCAATCTTATATAGGAGGACAGTTATAATGGAGGACATGTGAGCCAATCTTATATAGGACAGTTATGATGGAGGACATGTGAGCCAATCTTATATAGGAGGACAGTTATAATGGAGGACATGTGAGCCAATCTTATAGAGGAGGACTGTTATAATGGAGGACATGTGAGCCAATCTTATATAGGGGACAGTTATAATGGAGGACACGTGAGCCAATCTTATATAGGAGGACAGTTATAATGGAGGACACGTGAGCCAATCTTACATAGGAGGACAGTTATAATGGAGGACACGTGAGCCAATCATATATAGGAGGACAGTTATAATGGAGGACATGTGAGCCAATCTTATATAGGAGGACAGTTATAATGGAGGACATGTGAGCCAATCTTATATAGGATGACAGTTATAATGGAGGACACATGAGCCAATCTTATATAGGAGGACTGTTATAATGGAGGACATGTGAGCCAATCTTATATAGGAGGACAGTTATAATGGAGGACATGTGAGCCAATCTTATATAGGAGGACAGTTATAATGGAGGACATGTGAGCCAATCATATATAGGAGGACAGTTATAATGGAGGACATGTGTTCCAATCTTATGGAGGAGGACAGTTATAATGGAGGACATGTGAGCCAATCTTATATGAGAGGACAGTTATAATGGAGGACATGTGAGCCAATCTTATATAGGAGGACTGTTATAATGGAGGACATGTGAGCCAATCTTATATAGGAGGACAATTATAATGGAGGACATGTGAGCCAATCTTATATAGGAGGACAGTTATAATGGAGGACATGTGAGCCAATCTTATATGAGAGGACAGTTATAATGGAGGACATGTGAGCCAATCTTATATAGGAGGACAATTATAATGGAGGACATGTGAGCCAATCTTATATAGGAGGACAGTTATAATGGAAGACATGTGAGCCAATCTTATATAGGACAGTTATAATGGAGGACATGTGAGCCAATCTTATATAGGAGGACAGTTATAATGGAGGACATGTGAGCCAATCTTATATAGGAGGACAGTTATAATGGAGGACATGTGAGCCAATCTTATATAGGACAGTTATAATGGAGGACACGTGAGCCAATCTTATATAGGAGGACAGTTATAATGGAGGACATGTGAGCCAATCTTATATAGGAGGACAGTTATAATGGAGGACATGTGAGCCAATCTTATATAGGAGGACAGTTATAATGGAGGACATGTGAGCCAATCTTATATAGGAGGACTGTTATAATGGAGGACATGTGAGCCAATCTTATATAGGAGGACTGTTATAATGGAGGACATGTGAGCTAATCTTATATAGGAGAACAGTTATAATGGAGGACATGTGAGCCAATCATATATAGGAGGACAGTTATAATGGAGGACATGTGAGCCAATCTTACATAGGACTGTTATAATGGAGGACATGTGAGCCAATCTTATATAGGAGGACAGTTATAATGGAGGACATGTGAGCCAATCTTATATAGGACTGTTATAATGGAGGACATGTGAGCCAATCTTATATAGAAGGACAGTTATAATGGAGGACACGTGAGACAATCTTATATAGGAGGACAGTTATAATGGAGGACATGTGAGCCAATCTTATATAGGACTGTTATAATGGAGGACATGTGAGCCAATCTTATATAGGAGGACTGTTATAATGGAGGACACGTGAGCCAATCTTATATAGGAGGACAATTATAATGGAGGACATGTGAGCCAATCTTATATAGGAGGACAGTTATAATGGAGGACATGTGAGCCAATCTTATATAGGACAGTTATAATGGAGGACATGTGAGCCAATCTTATATAGGAGGACAGTTATAATGGAGGACATGTGAGCCAATCTTATATAGGAGGACAGTTATAATGGAGGACATGTGAGCCAATCTTATATAGGACAGTTATAATGGAGGACACGTGAGCCAATCTTATATAGGAGGACAGTTATAATGGAGGACATGTGAGCCAATCTTATATAGGAGGACAGTTATAATGGAGGACATGTGAGCCAATCTTATATAGGAGGACAGTTATAATGGAGGACATGTGAGCCAATCTTATATAGGAGGACAGTTATAATGGAGGACATGTGAGCCAATCTTATATAGGACAGTTATAATGGAGGACACGTGAGCCAATCTTATATAGGAGGACAGTTATAATGGAGGACATGTGAGCCAATCTTATATAGGAGGACAGTTATAATGGAGGACATGTGAGCCAATCTTATATAGGAGGACAGTTATAATGGAGGACATGTGAGCCAATCTTATATAGGAGGACTGTTATAATGGAGGACATGTGAGCCAATCTTATATAGGAGGACTGTTATAATGGAGGACATGTGAGCTAATCTTATATAGGAGAACAGTTATAATGGAGGACATGTGAGCCAATCATATATAGGAGGACAGTTATAATGGAGGACATGTGAGCCAATCTTACATAGGACTGTTATAATGGAGGACATGTGAGCCAATCTTATATAGGAGGACAGTTATAATGGAGGACATGTGAGCCAATCTTATATAGGACTGTTATAATGGAGGACATGTGAGCCAATCTTATATAGGAGGACAGTTATAATGGAGGACACGTGAGCCAATCTTATATAGAAGGACAGTTATAATGGAGGACACGTGAGACAATCTTATATAGGAGGACAGTTATAATGGAGGACATGTGAGCCAATCTTATATAGGACTGTTATAATGGAGGACATGTGAGCCAATCTTATATAGGAGGACTGTTATAATGGAGGACACGTGAGCCAATCTTATATAGGAGGAAAGTTATAATGGAGGACACGTGAGCCAATCTTATATAGGAGGACAGTTATAATGGAGGACATGTGTTCCAATCTTATATAGGAGGACAGTTATAATGGAGGACATGTGAGCCAATCTTATGGAGGAGGACAGTTATAATGAAGGACATGTGAGCCAATCTTATATAGGAGGACAGTTATAATGGAGGACACGTGAGCCAATCTTATAGAGGAGGACAGTTATAATGGAGGACATGTGAGCCAATCTTATATAGGAGGACAGTTATAATGGAGGACATGTGTTCCAATCTTATGGAGGAGGACAGTTATAATGGAGGACACGTGAGCCAATCTTATATAGGAGGACAGTTATAATGGAGGACATGTGAGCCAATCTTATATAGGAGGACAGTTATAATGGAGGACATGTGTTCCAATCTTATGGAGGAGGACAGTTATAATGGAGGACACGTGAGCCAATCTTATATAGGAGGACAGTTATAATGGAGGACATGTGAGCCAATCTTATATAGGAGGACAGTTATAATGGAGGACATGTGAGCCAATCTTATATAGGAGGACAGTTATAATGGAGGACATGTGTTCCAATCTTATGGAGGAGGACTGTTATAATGGAGGACATTTGAGCCAATCTTATATAGGAGGACAGTTATAATGGAGGACATGTGTTCCAATCTTATATAGGAGGACAGTTATAATGGAGGACATGTGTTCCAATCTTATGGAGGAGGACAGTTATAATGGAGGACATGTGAGCCAATCTTATATAGGAGGACAGTTATAATGGAGGACATGTGAGCCAATCTTATATAGGAGGACAGTTATAATGGAGGACATGTGAGCCAATCTTATATAGGAGGACAGTTATAATGGAGGACACGTGAGCCAATCTTATAGAGGAGGACAGTTATAATGGAGGACATGTGAGCCAATCTTATAGAGGAGGACTGTTATAATGGAGGACACGTGAGACAATCTTATATAGGAGGACAGTTATAATGGAGGACATGTGAGCCAATCTTATAGAGGAGGACAGTTATAATGGAGGACATGTGTGCCAATCTTATATAGGAGGACTGTTATAATGGAGGACATGTGAGCCAATCTTATATAGAAGGACAGTTATAATGGAGGACATGTGAGCCAATCTTATATAGGAGGACAGTTATAATGGAGGACATGTGAGCCAATCTTATATAGGAGGACAGTTATAATGGAGGACATGTGAGCCAATCTTATATAGGAGGACAGTTATAATGGAGGACATGTGAGCCAATCTTATATAGGAGGACAGTTATAATGGAGGACACGTGAGCCAATCTTATAGAGGAGGACAGTTATAATGGAGGACATGTGAGCCAATCTTATAGAGGAGGACTGTTATAATGGAGGACACGTGAGACAATCTTATATAGGAGGACAGTTATAATGGAGGACATGTGAGCCAATCTTATAGAGGAGGACAGTTATAATGGAGGACATGTGTGCCAATCTTATATAGGAGGACTGTTATAATGGAGGACATGTGAGCCAATCTTATAGAGGAGGACAGTTATAATGGAGGACATGTGGGCCAGTCTTATATAGGAGGACAGTTATAATGGAGGACATGTGAGCCAATCTTTTATAGGAGGACAGTTATAATGGAGGACATGTGAACCAATCTTTTATAGGAGGACAGTTATAATGGAGGACATGTGAGCCAATCTTATAGAGGAGGACT
Organism: Amphiduros pacificus; assembly: GCA_949316495.1. Lineage (NCBI taxonomy): Eukaryota > Metazoa > Annelida > Polychaeta > Phyllodocida > Hesionidae > Amphiduros > Amphiduros pacificus. Next base: position 1,061,470 of record OX439003.1, read on the forward strand.
GTTATAATGGAGGACATGTGAACCAATCTTATATAGGAGGACAGTTATAATGGAGGACATGTGAACCAATCTTTTATAGGAGGACAGTTATAATGGAGGACATGTGAGCCAATCTTATATAGGAGGACAGTTATAATGGAGGACATGTGAACCAATCTTATATGAGAGGACAGTTATAATGGAGGACATGTGAACCAATCTTATATGAGAGGACAGTTATAATGGAGGACATGTGAGCCAATCTTATATGAGAGGACAGTTATAATGGAGGACATGTGAGCCAATCTTATATAGGAGGACATTTTTAATGGAGGATATGTGAGCCAATCGTTTGTCCTCCATTATAACTGTCCTATTTTCTGAGTGTCAATCATATTTAGGAGGACAATTCAAATAGGAACTTAACCCCCATTTAAGAATCTTGTCATTTCAGTAAGGTATTAAACATAATTGCTTTTACAAGGAAGAAGTTTTAGAGACATTATTTATGGTTGAGCTGTAAAAGCATCATATTTCCATATTATTGTCAGATTGTAAATAATATGTAAACCATGGAGAAATATCCTCAGTAAGGCTTCCGGTCTCTGACCTGCGGAATATGACTTCCGGTCTTATGAAAATTACATAAATACAAAGGAGATACGATATTCTTTCTGACCAGCAATTTGTTCTCAAGGAGATAACAAATATCTGCATGTGCTATACTTTGATGAGAGGATCATTTGACCTTACTTTACTACTATACTAATTTGCAGAATGCCACTGAGATTCTCAATCTAAAAAGACTCAACACTCAAAACTGTATCTTATTTTCTGCAACTAAATCATAAAACAAAAGCCAACTCTTAAGGTATGAAAACTGAAATCACAAACTTGGATGAGAACATTTTTAATCCATGTATAAATGTGTTAATCTTACTTGTATGGCCTTAATGTTGGGGTATATATCTGTTCTGGCCCATTCAATCCTTAACTTTGATGTTAGAAAGATTTTCCCTAGACTTTCATTGATTCATATTTCTGGGCCAAAACTAGGAGCAGAAGTACAAAATCAGAAAAGTCTGTGAGCCTGGTGAGTGAGAGTCAAATCAATAAGATATATAAGAAATTATATAAAATGTTTAATAGATAGGGTATAACAGTAAACATATAAGAAGAAAGTAGAAATAAAATTGCAGATTATTTGTCCATTATTTGTCTATTTGGCCATTCTCTATATCCCTTATTACTGGGCCATTCTCTATATCCCTTATTACTGGGCCATTCTCAATACTCCTTATTACTGGGCCATTCTCAATACTCCTTATTACTGGGCCATTCTCAATACTCCTTATTACTGGGCCATTCTCAATAGCCCTTATTACTGGGCCATTCTCAATATCCCTTATTACTGGGCCATTCTCAATAGCCCTTATTACTGGGCCATTCTCAATATCCCTTATTACTGGGCCATTCTCAATAGCCCTTATTATTGGGCCATTCTCAATATCCCTTATTACTGGGCCATTCTCAATATCCCTTATTACTGGGCCATTCTCAATATCCCTTATTACTGGGCCATTCTCAATATCCCTTATTACTGGGCCATTCTCAATATCCCTTATTACTGGGCCATTCTCAATAGCCCTTAAGCGCTTTGAGCAGACCTAGTCTGATAATAAGGCAAGAACATGTGAGTGCAGTCTTCAGGGAGACAGATCTCTCAAGTTGGTTCTGGTGGAAGGATCTCAAGAGTCCAAAGGACGAATGAGATCCTTCCACCAGAACCAACGAGAGAGATCTGTCTCCCTGAACACTGCACGAACTCATGTTCTTGCCTTTATCTCATACTTATCCACTGCAGATAGATGGGGTTTGCAATCAACTTTATCCTCAAAGCAAAGCAGTGAAAACATGGTAATAAGTACAGAACTATGTTGTGTGTGGCTCATTTAAGTTCTCAGCTCATTTACATAATGTAATCAATTTTATATTACTACATGCAGTGAACTAGGCCACCTATAAAGCACTATATGAAATGGGTGTAATTCTGTTTCAACTGCATGAACAGTCATCAGTTTCGAGATTCCCACAAAAGGTTGCAGTCTCTGTCAACAGGGGTCCCACCTGTCTGTGTTTTAAGGTCCCCATGACCCAAATCTGAAATGTCGTCTGCTCCAGGTCAAAACAAACCTGGACAGTCATCATGTTCATTTCAGAGAAATCAACACATGATTTGTTGAAGAACTGGCCTAAGACATGATTACATTTATTTTATAATTGACAAATATTATGACATTTGTGCACAAACATATTTAATTAAGCATTTTATTCATTTCAAAAGTATGTAAATATGAAAAGAATCTTTAAAAAAGATAAAAGGAAAGTAGTTCGGCAGAGGGGTGATCTGTGAAAGTAGTTCGGCAGAGGGGTGATCTGCAAAAAATATCTCATAGGTGCAGAACACACTCTTGAGGCACCAAGTATGCGATAAAGCGCTATATAAATCATTATTATTATTATTACTGGGCTATTCTCAATATCCCTTACTACTGGGCCATTCTCAATATCTCTTATTACTGGGCCATTCTCAATACTCCTTATTACTGGGCCATTCTCAATACTCCTTATTACTGGGCCATTCTCAATACTCCTTATTACTGGGCCATTCTCAATACTCCTTATTACTGGGCCATTTTCAATACTCCTTATTACTGGGCCATTCTCAATACTCCTTATTACTGGGCCATTCTCAATAGCCCTTATTACTGGGCCATTCTCAATAGCCCTTATTACTGGGCCATTCTCAATACTCCTTATTACTGGGCCATTCTCAATACCCCTTATAACTGGGCCATTCTCAATATCCCTTATTACTGGGCCATTCTCAATATCCCTTATTACTGGGCCATTCTCAATATCCCTTATTACTGGGCCATTCTCAATACCCCTTATTACTGGGCCATTCTCATTATTCTAATCACTGGGCCATTCTCATTATTTCTATCCAAAAACAAGGCCTGATATATTTGCTTATCTGTGTGTTTAAGAATATATCAATAAATTGGAAAGTATACAATGCTTTCTCAACAGTAATTTACAGATCATAGAGTTTGTTCAAAAAGTTGTTCATTTGAGTAGATAACACATAAATACGGAGATTACATCATACGACAACTTGTTGTAAATATTTTAGATTGACCATGACAAAGGAAGACAATGTTCAACATGAAAGAAAACCATAAAAATTGAAACTGTTCATGCATTAACAACCAGGTGTCTACTCAGATTATTTGTGATAAAGGATTTTTTTAATAGAGAAACTATTAAAACTTCTACAAGGTTGAAACTCAAATTTATATTTTCTTCAATTTCAACCCTTTGAGCTTTTTTTCTACAGATGAAGGAGTCTTAGTTCAATTCTGAAATTGTTCAAAACCTTGTACCTTCTCAAAAAAATTTTAATATCACAGACTATCAGTCTATTTTGTTTGTTTGCTGTTTTACATCACTTTTAAGATTATTTCAGTCATTTCGTGATGAGACCTACTTGTAGTAGATGTAGTGCTGCCTCACTGAATTGTCATGTCGCAGGTCCTTGACATGACAACCCACCCAGTCACAGATTTACAGAGACAACAGGCTAACCCTTTTAGGCACAGGCCTAAGTGAATATGAGAAATTGGGTTCCCCAGATTATTGTAAATATGTCAAACACTGAAAGTAGCACAAATATCCAGACGAACCAATACTCAAGTCTTATATGTCTCTCCAGTGTGAATAAGTCAGTGAGATCCCTGGTATGTCAGGGAGACCTCCTGGTATGTCAGGGAGACCTCCTGGTAAGACAGTGGGACCTCCTGGTATGTCAGTGAGACCTCCTGGTATGTCAATGAGACCTCCTGGTATGTCAGTGAGACCTCCTGGTATGTCAGTGAGACCTCCTAGTATGTCAGTGAGACCTCTTGGTATGTCAGTGAGACCTCCTGGTATGTCAGTGAGGCCTCCTGTATGTCAGGGAGACCTCCTGGTATGTCAGTGAGGCCTCCTGTATGTCAGGGAGACCTCCTGGTATGTCAGTGAGGCCTCCTGGTATATCAGTGAGGCCTCCTGGTATGTCAGTGAGAACTCCTGGTATGTCAATGAGACCTCCTGGTATGTCAGTGAGACCTGGTATGTCAGTGAGACCTCCTGGTATGTCAATGAGACCTCCTGGTATGTCAGTGAGACCTCCTGGTATGTCAGTGAGACCTCCTGTATGTCAGTGAGACCTCCTGGTATGTCAGTGAGACCTCCTGGTATGTCAGTGAGACCTCCTGGTATGTCAGTGAGTCAGTGAGATCTCCTGGTATGTCAGTGAGACCTCCTAGTATGACAGTGAGACCTACTGGTATGTCAGGGAGACCTCCTAGTATGTCAGTGAGACCTCCTGGTATGTCAGTGAAACCTCCTAGTATGTCAGTAAGACCTCGTGGTATGTCAGTGAAACCTCCTAGTATGTCAGTGAGACCTCCTGGTATGTCAGTGAGACCTCCTAGTATGTCAGTGAGACCTCCTGGTATGTCAGTGAAACCTCCTAGTATGTCAGTGAGACCTCGTGGTATGTCAGTGAAACCTCCTGGTATGTCAGAGAGACCTCCTGGTATGTTTTGATACCAGTATGGCATTTTGTATCTCAGACAGTTTGGTTTGATTTGACTTCTAATAGCCATGTACTGGAGTCATTCATGACACACTGACTAAGAGGCAGCTGAGGTCTGAGACAGGCCGGTAGACGGCGCTCCAGCATGAGTGACGTATCTGCCTTCATTTTCGCCCATAGCATTGGGTGCTTGTGGGTGACCTCTGTGAACGTGTTCCCCATTGCAGCTATCAGCATGCTCATCAAACCAATGATCACCACAACTATAAACAGCAACAGGAGCAGCCGGGTTGACACCTTCTGTGAACCAGATGGAAGATCCTCCAGGTATTCGTCCATATCGTTAAGACCAACAGACTGCCTTATCAACGTCCATATTGTGAGCAAAAACGTTGTCACGTGCTTTGGACCTTGACTTCCGCCGGAAGTAGTTGTGAGGACATTGAAGGAGGCCGTGAAGCCGATCATGATAACGATGAAGGTGACTCCGCATGGAAGAACATCATAAACCAAGACGCGAACCAGCATCTTGTTGAACACTCCAATGTTCTGGAAGGCTCTAGTGAAGTAGAGAGTGAAGGACCAGCCGATAATAAGGGTCGGGACCAGGAGAGAGTCTGCAGCAGGGCTTCTTTGGATGCGCAAAGCAAACCAGATCAGCACCAAGATAGATATTAAGAAATTAGTGGGTCTGAAAAGGTTGAGTTTGAGGAGTGTGTGCCAGCGGAGAGAGTACGCCTCGTGGATGTGGAGCGAGGAGCGGTGACACTTTATTACAGCCAGGATTCCAAACGTGATATCCTTCAGCTCCATGATAATACTCAGGATTGTTCCAAGCAGAATAAAACATTCCAGACAAAGTACGATAACATTCCGCCCGCCTATCCACAGATTTAAATTGTTAGTGAACTCATTGTTGGAAGGAAATGAGATGTTGATTGCCGTTTCGTTTACTATCGTCCATAATGGATTCCTCACGGCGGTCATAGTTAAAGAAACCATGAAGACCACGTGGAAGAAAGCTAAACTCCAGAAGTACTTCCGGTACGCCTTCCATTTCAGGTGGATAAGCGTTGCCACGGGTTCCAGCGCAAACACTGGCAGTTTTCTATCGTTGGTAGTGTAGACCAGCATCTCCAGGACAGACATCATATTCTCCTTGGAATCGCCATTGGGTATCGTGTCCAGTTCTGTGACGTCATACTGGTTCTGACGGCACGGTCCATACTGCCAAATGGGGAACTTGTACACGTATTTAGTCTGCATTATGGTATCAAACATACCAATGGCCCCCAGTCGGCAAGATAAACTCAGCGGACTGAAACCCATCTCGTTTTTCTTCTTTAGCAAATTAGCCCAAAAGTTGACTGGATCAATATTGCATTCTTCCGCTCTTTTCAGCACATACTTTCTGACCACTAGGCTACTTTCAATATCTTTGTAGGTCTTGTATGCACACCTGAAACTCCGGAGAGATTGCTCCACCAAGGTGTGAAACACGGTGTTACCCATGTTGCTCTCAGTTTTATCAAGTTCTGCTCCATACATCAAAAGGTCTTCAAATATAATAATATCCCCACACCACGCTGCAAGACTCAGCGGCAGATGGCTCTGGAACTTCTCCATGAAGACTGTGCTGGTTGCTTCAGTGTGGAGGAACTTGTTGCGCTTCTCCGAGCTCAGGAAGCCGATGAGTCTGTGTATAGTGTGCCTCTGGCCCTGCATGATGGCGAGGTGGAGGGCGGTGGTACCTCTATATTCAGGGCTGCTATAAGGAGCTAATATCAACTCATCTCTCCCTCTCTCTATCAGAATATCCACGACCTCCACTGAACCGTGGAGTATGGCCACGTGGAGGGCGGTCTCCCCGTACTCCAGCCCTCTCAGCGTGTGTAGGGCTATGCCCTCTCTCTGCAGGTGCTCATACAACATGCTCAGTCTCTGGGGAAGGTTGTGGATGCTGATGTACATCAGTTCTCTCATCAGCTTGGTCTGACAGGTATTCTCCATAAGGCTTTTCTGATAGGCTGCCCGGCCCTCAATATCCTTCTCCTTGACGTCTCCCTTTTTGGGGAAAATCCTCTCATTTTGTTTGAAGCTATGGAACATTCCTATCAGATTCTGCTCAGGTGTGGTGTCATCTTTACCTGGATCTTGTTTCTTGGTCAGATACTGGTCATTTCCATCCCTGAGGGTAGGGTTATCAATGATGACAAAGTCCTCGTCCTTTTCTAGGTTTATTTCCACGGATTCAGGGTCACTGATGCGATCCAGGTACACAGTGTGATTCCGAGATTTCTGAACATCTGAGAACAAAATAAAATAAAAAAATTTTAAAAAATAAAAGATAAAATAATATTATTAACACCAACAGATACCTGCAGATTCCAAATTATGATTTCTTATTATCATTTATATTAAATAAATACGTTACAATCAACTCACTACGTCTTTTCTTCATGCTCAGCTTGAATATATTCCCATCCATGTTGATGACCTTATTATTTCAACTGTTGGGGATACAGGTTTTATTTGCAGACAAAATCATTATAGTCAGAGTTTATATTTGACTGGCTGGTGTAGGCGGTGGGTGTTAGCATACAGGACAAAGTATGCATCCTAGACCAGGATCTATCCTGGAGTATACATGCAGTTTTAATTACCAGACTCAGCTCAGGGTGGTATCCATGCAAGCTGCTAAATAATTATGTCTAATTAAAGTCTTTATCGTTGAGTCATGTGCATAACTACAAGAACATACCAAATAGACAAATAGACAAATAAACAAATAAACCGATGTGTAAGTTATCACAAGTTCCTAACAACTGGGATCTGGGGTACATGTTCCTTTCAGCTGGGATCTGGGGTACATGTTCCTATCAACTATGATCTGGGATATTTTTCTTATGTTCCTATAACCTGGGATCTGGGATATTTGTTCTTATGTTCCTATCAGCTGGGGTATATGTTCCTATCAGCTTCGGATCTGGGGTACATGTTCCTTTCAGCTGGGATCTGGGGTACATGTTCCTTTCAGCTGGGATCTGGGATATTTTTCTTATGTTCCTATAAGCTGGGATCTGGGATATTTGTTCTTATGTTCCTATCAGCTGGGGTATATGTTCCTATCAGCTTCGGATCTGGGGTACATGTTCCTATCAGCTGGGATCTGGGGTACATGTTCCTATCAGCTGGGATCTGGGATATTTGTTCTTATGTTCCTGTCAGCTTGGATCTGGGGTACATGTTCCTATCAGCTTGGAACTTGGGTATATGTTCCTATCAGCTTGGATCTGGGGTACATGTTCCTATCAGCTGGTATCTGGGGTACATGTTCCTATCAGCTGGGATCTGGGATATTTGTTCTTATGTTCCTGTCAGCTTGGATCTGGGGTACATGTTCCTATCAGCTTGGAACTTGGGTATATGTTCCTATCAGCTTGGATCTGGGGTACATGTTCCTATCAGCTGGGATCTGGGGTACATGTTCCTATCAGCTGGGATCTGGGGTACATGTTCCTATCAGCCGGGATCTGGGGTACATGTTCCTATCAGCTGGGATCTGGGGTACATGTTCCTATCAGCTGGGATCTGGGGTACATGTTCCTATCAGCTGGGATCTGGGATACGTGTTCCCATCAGCTGGGATCTGTGGTACATGTTCCAGTGTTCCTATCAGCTGGGATCTGGGGTACATGTTCCAGTGTTCCTATAAGCTGGGATCTGGGATACATGTTCCGATCAGCTGGGATCTTGGGTACATGTGTCAACCAGTTGGGAATGTACTCAGCACCAGGTGTCACCACTGGTTGCAAAGATTGACTCAGCACCAGGTGTCACCTCTGGTTGCGACTTGAGGCCATTGCAAATCCACTGAATGCGAACTCATTGGGAAGCCAAGATGGGAAAACCTCTAACGGATGGAAACAATAATTAATGAGTTAAAAATAGACCAGTCTATTTGCTTATTGCAAGTCAATTAATAGTCAATTGATAACATCATTTCTCAGGATGACGTCATTGTCTTTCGTGGATGAAATTTCTGTAATATTAACCATTTACTCTATAATATTAACCATTTACTCTATAATAGTAACCATTTACTCTATAATATTTACCTTTATTCTGCCATTTTAACCACTTACCCTACAATATTGACCATTTACTCCACAATATTAACCACTAACTCTTCAATATTAACCACTTACTTTACAATATTAACTATTTACTCTACAATATTAACCATTTACTCTACAATATTAACCACTTATTCTATAATATTAACCACCTACTCTACAATATTAACCACTTACTCTTCAATATTAACCGTTTACTCTGCCATATTAACCAATTGCTCTACAATACTAGCCACTTACTTTACAATATTAACCACTTACTCTACAATATTAACCATTTACTCTACAATATTAACCATTTACTCTACAATATTAACCACTTACTCTACAATATTAACCATTTACTCTACAATATTAACCACTTACTCTACAATATTAACCATTTACTCTACAATATTAACCACTTACTCTACAATATTAACCATTTACTCTACAATATTAACCATTTACTCTACAATATTAACCACTTACTCTACAATATTAACCATTTACTCTACAATATTAACCATTTACTCTACAATATTAACCACTTACTCTACAATATTAACCATTTACTCTACAATATTAACCACTTACTCTACAATATTAACCATTTACTCTACAATATTAACCACTTACTCTACAATATTAACCATTTACTCTACAATATTAACCATTTACTCTACAATATTAACCACTTACTCTACAATATTAACCATTTACTCTACAATATTAACCATTTACTCTACAATATTAACCACTTACTCTACAATATTAACCATTTACTCTACAATATTAACCACTTACTCTACAATATTAAAACCATTTACTCTACAATATTAACCATTTTACTCAACAATATTAACCACTTACTCTTCAATATTAACCGTTTACTCTGCAATATTAACCACTTACTTTACAATATTAACCACTTACTTTACAATATTAACCACTTACTCTACAATATTAACCATTTACTCTACAATATTAACCACTTACTCTACAATATTAACCATTTACTCTACAATATTAACCATTTTACTCTACAATATTGACCACTTACTCTACAATATTAACCACGTACTCTACAATATTAACCACGTACTCTACAATATTAACCACTTACTCTACAATATTAACCACTTATTCTACAATATTAACCATATCTCTACAATATTAACCACTTACTCTACAATATTAACCACTTACTCTACAATATTAACTATTTACTCTACAATATTAACCACTTACTCTACAATATTAACCATTTACTCTACAATATTAACCATTTTATTCTACAATATTAACCACTTACTCTACAATATTAACCATTTACTCTACAATATTAACCACTTACTCTACAATATTAACCATTTACTCTACAATATTAACCATTTTACTCTACAATATTAACCATTTACTCTACAATACTAACCATTTACTCTACAATATTAACCACTTACTCTACAACATTAACCACTTATTCTACAATATTAACCATTTACTCTACAATATTAACCCCTTCTGTACATTCGGTACCTTCATATAGCTCTTTTCTTTTATTGTCCCTCGGCATATTCAGATCTGTGTCCATACAATGATATCAAAATATGTCACATATTGCAAAATTGTAGAGATCTAATTTGCAATAGATTTAATAATAGATTTAATAAAAGCTCAGTGACCACGTGATCATTCAACCATTCTGAGGGCCGGAAGCAGAGAGCTCTTATCAATGCATGGCTTCATAATGACCGAGTAATGGCAAAGCTCTAAGCATCTCACCAACAGAAGAATTCATCTACTTAAGTAGGAACGATATGCACCGACCTACCATCCCATGGACTCCTGAGGTGAATGTCTGAGTTCATACTATATTATTGGCCTATTATTCTGAGGCTAACTGCCTGAGATAAATATGGTGTCATATAGTTCAGGTCAACTACTCAAATATACAATATCTTGCGACTCAATCAGTTTGGCCTGAACTATGGTCTGAAGTAACATAGATTTATTAACCAACGTGAAGTTCATTTGATATTCGATATTTAATATTTGACGTTTTTTTTCAAAATATATTTATTATTCATTTATTTGTCAGAAACATGGTTTGTTTTTTTTTCTTCTCTTTTTGTCTTTTTTAATGAATGAGAAATGTTACATTGTAGATCTCAAGGTAGACTTGTTACAGCAGGGAGTATTGTATGTGGAGCGGTTGAGTGGGTGTCCGTGAGTCGCTAGAGTGCGTGACTGTGGCTCGGGAGGTGTCTGCCGGCCCCGGGAGGTGTCTGGCGGCCCCGGGAGTGGTGCTTCTGGCGGCAGGGGGAGGTGCTTCTGGCGGCGAGGAGTGCAGTCTCCCGGCAGGGTAACGCTGGGACTCATAAACACACGAGGACACCCTGACCCATCATCACCTCGGCCCGGGCGGCCCAGCCTGAGCGCAGTGCCACTGCCTGATAACACACCACTGGTGACACTAACATCAGGACTATTCTACCCGGAGATAAGTTAAAAATAAAACATTATTATTATTATTATTATCATCATCACCAGGAATCTCAGGATGAGCGTGAAGTCAAAGGCGGCGGACAGCAAGTTGGTTGTTCTCGGGGCCCCGGCGGTGGGAAAGTCTGGTAAGTTTCTGCCGTACTCGTTCCGTTCAGTCTCAGCTGGGGATTCGTGCTTTGAGCTGTCATTGTCTGATCTCTCTCACCACTTGACTCACTTGTTACTTTATCATTGCCCAATTCGTTTGGTAGATTCAGTGCTGTTTTTATAATTCCCCTCAACGATAAACAAACTTTTTATCGCATTTTTTATATATTGGAACTGTTCTGTTGTTGGGAGAATTAATTCAACATGCACCATATTTTGACGAAATTGACATTTTTTTTCAGGGAAAATCATCTCTGCAGAAATATATTGAATCCAATTATTGTGTCAATTAATCAAACCCTGTTTATGCAGATATCATATCCTTAACAAATAGGTTTTTTATCATTATATATTGACTCATAATACAGAAATATAGACACTATAATGAAATCCATGTGTACCCGACCTATGGATTATTTAAGAGGGGAAAACAAATTGCTCTAAACTGAACCCAGTCCAAGGTGAGATATGCTTGCAAAACAGAGACGAATTATGCTGGTTTCCTATCGCGCCAGTATCTCTTCCCAGACTTCAACTGGGAAAAAAACCATACAATTTACGTGCAAAATTATGGGATGTTCAGGTGCAATGCATGCCGGGAGGGAACGTTCCCATAAGTCTCGCTCTGAAGACGTGAGATCTTAGATGCGCATTATGGCGAATCTAAGAATATCAATAAATTCTACCTCACATGTTTGTTGGTGCACATTCCTGAAGTCAGCCAGTCTTGACCACAGAATCCCGTCGGGATGAATGGAGAGTTTGACAAAGGCTCTCACGCCCCATTTACCCGCTCTGACAAACATACAGTTATTGGCCAGAAGGGTATTCAATTGGAATTTATATTACTACTTAATTGATGAAAAGTGTCTTATCGTACCTATTCCTAAACAAGGCTCTTTCAAATATAACCCCCTTATCTCACCAGTTACACATAAACAATACCTAAACACCCTCAAGATATTTATAATGTACCCCCCTCCCCACCCTCAAAGTGTAGGTCAAAGGTCACTCGGTTTTCTGCCGAATGTTGTGGTAAAGGTATTGTGAATGCTATAATGAGTTTTCTTTGTAAAGGCGGTGTATGTTGGTTCAGTGTGACCCATATGCCCTCTGACCTGGGGTCACAAGAAGATGGGTCATATCTTCATTTCTATTTGTTGGAAGCCTTGGTCAATCTCCACCGGAGGGCGCTGTGGTGCACCTAACACAATGGAAAGTAATGGAATACCAAGAATAACCTGTTTTTGTAAGCTTGTGGGATTTCCACAAATTGCATTTCTCAAATAATCACTGACTAATGGTCTAAAATATATTCATACATCAACCCACTAACACAGAATATTCGACACCTTTCTCGCTTTTCCAATTAACGAGATTGCCTATAAAAACCGCCGAGTTTGATAGAATGTGTGTGTTTGCAACTTATTTTTTTTATTTGGAGTTGTTTTTGTAGGCTGTTAGAATCATATAATCTCAAAGTCCCCAGCCCCTCTTTGTCTATATCCTATATATCAATACCTATATAGATTTTTTTATTTTTTTTATTTATTTACATTAACGACCTTTTCATCACGGTTTACGCAATATCAGGTCAGATAGAAGCCTGTCACCGGGACTTGACGCCCTACTCTTTTCGGAGAATGACTGGGGATCTTTCTTTGCATTATCACAAAGACAATGATAACACTAACCACGGCCTTTGATATTCAATCATGGAACACCGATTGGAACACATAGTGATGATGCTGACAGTAGATGGCGCTCTGGCTACCTGTGTTGACCTATATAGAAGTAGTGATGATGCTGACAGTAGATGGCGCTCTGGCTGCCTGTGGATTAAGTGAGTGCATCGGGTCAGCCATATAAATGCTACCAGATTAGCTTGCTGTTCACATATATGGTCTCCTCTAATACATGAAATTCATAGTCAATAGGTCCACATATGTCCCCTGATCCCTGTCTCAAAGAGGGACAAAGTCTGACCGTACATAGGTCCCCTGGTCCCTGTCTCAGAGAGGGACAAAGTCTGACCGTACAGAGGTCCCCTGGTCCCTGTCTCAAAGAGGGACAAAGTCTGACCGTACATAGGTCCCCTGGCCCCTGTCTCAAAGAGGGACAAAGTCTGACCGTACATAGGTCCCCTGGTCCCTGTCTCAAAGAGGGACAAAGTCTGACCGTACATAGGTCCCCTGGTCCCTGTCTCAAAGAGGGACAAAGTCTGACCGTACATAGGTCCCCTGGTCCCTGTCTCAAAGAGGGACAAAGTCACTACTAGAAACTTTATATGCAGATGCAGTTTCAAATTTACATGAAGAAAAATTACAACATTATATAATAGATTGCTGTACGGGCATGTCTGTGCAACACCGTCAAACTGCAAACACCAAAAAGAAATGCAAAAAATGGCATGGAATTCTCTACAAACAAATGCATAACAGACAATAAATACTTCCAAAAAGAAACACATTTTAATCGTGTATTCTCAACTGGTAATCCCAAAAATCTCAAGAAAAAAGTCGAGAAAGTATGTGTATTCTTTTCTACAATGCAACATAAATATTGTGATAATGTGAAGCCTTAAAAGAGACCAAGCCAAAATATGTGAAACGTATTACACGGAAAAAAGCGGGGTTGATTTATCGGGTGTGACAATAAACAGTGAACCAGATACAGCACTCTAAAGTGGAGTGTACCATTAGTAACACGCAGGAAATGTCTATAAGCAGAGTTAGGGAGCCAGTCAACCTGACTGACTGTGCACCTGGCTGGTGCACCTGGCTGGTGCACCTGGCTGGTGCACCTGGCTGACTGTGCACCTGGCTGACTGTACACCTGACTGACTGTGCACCTGGCTGGTGCACCTGGCTGGTGCACCTGGCTGACTGTGCACCTGGCTGAATGTACACCCGGTTGATTGTACACCTGGCTGATTGTGCACCTGGCTGACAGGACACCTGGCTGACTGTACACCTGGCTGACTGTCCACCTGGCTGACTGTACACCTTGCTGACTGTACACCTGGCTGACTGTACACCTGTCTGACTGTACACCTGGCTGACCGTACACCTGGCTGACTGTACACCTGGCTGACTGTGCACCTGGCTGACCATACATCTTGCTGACTGTACACCTGTCTGACCGTACACCTGGCTGACTGTACACCTGGCTGACTGTACACCTGACTGACTGACAGTGCACCTGGCTGACTGTACACCTGGCTGGTGCACCTGGCTGACCGTACACCTGGCTGACTGTACACCTGGCTGACTGTACACCTGGCTGACTGTACACCTGGCTGACTATACACCTGGCTGACTGTACACCTGGCTGACTGTGCACCTGGCTGACTGTACACCTGGCTGACTGTGCACCTGGCTGACAGTACACCTGGCTGACTGTACACCTGGCTGACTGTACAACTGGCTGACTGTACACCTGGCTGACTGTACACCTGACTGACTGACAGTGCACCTGGCTGACTGTACACCTGGCTGGTGCACCTGGCTGACCGTACACCTGGCTGACTGTACACCTGGCTGACTGTACACCTGGCTGACTGTACACCTGGCTGACTGTACACCTGACTGACTGTACACCTGGCTGACTGTACACCTGGCTGACTGTACACCTGGCTGACCGTACACCTGGCTGACTGTGCACCTGGCTGACCGTACACCTGGCTGACTGTACACCTGGCTGACTGTACACCTGGCTGACTGTACACCTGACTGACTGTACACCTGGCTGACCGTACACCTGGCTGACTGTACACCTGGCTGACTGTACACCTGGCTGACAGTACACCTGGCTGACTGTACACCTGGCTGACTGTGCACCTGGCTGACTGTACACCTGGCTGGCCGTACACCTGGCTGACTGTACACCTGGCTGACTGTACACCTGGCTGACTGTACACCTGGCTGACCGTACACCTGGCTGACTACACCTGGCTGACTGTACACCTGGCTGACAGTACACCTGGCTGACTGTACACCTGGCTGACTGTGCACCTGGCTGACTGTACACCTGGCTGACTGTGCACCTGGCTGACTGTACACCTGGCTGACTGTACACCTGGCTGACTGTACACCTGACTGACTGACAGTGCACCTGGCTGACTGTACACCTGGCTGGTGCACCTGGCTGACCGTACACCTGGCTGACTGTACACCTGGCTGACTGTACACCTGGCTGACTGTACACCTGGCTGACTGTGCACCTGGCTGACTGTACACCTGGCTGACTGTGCACCTGGCTGACAGTACACCTGGCTGACTGTACACCTGGCTGACTGTACAACTGGCTGACTGTACACCTGGCTGACTGTACACCTGACTGACTGACAGTGCACCTGGCTGACTGTACACCTGGCTGGTGCACCTGGCGTACCGTACACCTGGCTGACTGTACACCTGGCTGACTGTACACATGACTGACTGTACACCTGGCTGACCGTACACCTGGCTGACTGTGCACCTGGCTGACCGTACACCTGGCTGACTGTACACCTGGCTGACTTTACACCTGGCTGACTGTACACCTGACTGACTGTACACCTGGCTGACCGTACACCTGGCTGACTGTACACCTGGCTGACTGTACACCTGGCTGACAGTACACCTGGCTGACTGTACACCTGGCTAACCGTACACCTGGCTGACTGTACACCTGGCTGACTGTACACCTGGCTGACTGTACACCTGGCTGATTGTACACCTGGCTGACTGTACACCTGGCTAACCGTACACCTGGCTGACTGTACACCTGGCTGACTGTACACCTGGCTGACTGTACACCTGGCTGACCGTACACCTGGCTGAATGTACACCTGGTTGAATGTACACCTGGCTGAATGTACACCTGGTTGAATGTACACCTGGCTGACTGTACACCTGGCTGACTGTGCACCTGGCTGACTGTGCACCTGGCTGACAGTACACCTGGCTGACTGTACACCTGGCTGACAGTGCACCTGGCTGACTGTACACCTGGCTGGTGCACCTGGCTGACCGTACACCTGGCTGACTGTACACCTGGCTGACTGTACACATGACTGACTGTACACCTGACTGACTGTACACCTGGCTGACTGTACACCTGGCTGACTGTACACCTGGCTGACAGTACACCTGGCTGACTGTACACCTGGCTGACTGTGCACCTGGCTGACTGTACACCTGGCTGGCCGTACACCTGGCTGACTGTACACCTGGCTGACTGTACACCTGGCTGACTGTACACCTGGCTGACCGTACACCTGGCTGACTGTACACCTGGCTGACTGTACACCTGGCTGACCGTACACCTGGCTGACAGTACACCTGGCTGACTGTGCACCTGGCTGACTGTACACCTGGCTGGCCGTACAACTGGCTGACTGTACACCTGGCTGACTGTACACCTGGCTGATTGTACACCTGGCTGACTGTACACCTGGCTAACCGTACACCTGGCTGACTGTACACCTGGCTGACTGTACACCTGGCTGACTGTACACCTGGCTGATTGTACACCTGGCTGACTGTACACCTGGCTAACCGTACACCTGGCTGACTGTACACCTGGCTGACTGTACACCTGGCTGACTGTACACCTGGCTGACCGTACACCTGGCTGAATGTACACCTGGTTGAATGTACACCTGGCTGAATGTACACCTGGTTGAATGTACACCTGGCTGAATGTATACCTATCAGTAGATTTTGAACAAAGAAACAAGGACTGGAGATATGATTTGTGATATTTACTCCAACAAGATTTACTCCAACAAGATGTATCCAAAAGTTACCATTGTTATATCAATGTGCTCTGTATTTTGCATTAACATGAATAAATGTATTTGATTCTTTTTATTCTATTAACGACTATTTCGACGTTGTTTAGGCTATATCAGGTAAGATAGAAGTCTGTCACCGGGACTCAATGCCCCACTCTTTTTAAAGAGTGACTGGGATCTTTCTTTTGCATTATCACATAAACCTTTGATATTCAGCCATGGAGAACCGGAATGGGAATAAGAAATCGCTTCCTTCTTCATTTTGAAATAAATCTTTCATTTATATATCTTTTACATGACAGTCGATGATAAAATATGCTTGACACAGTAATAAATTATATAAATAGACCAAGTGAGATTTCATCAAATCATAATGTCTATTTATGTAAATCCGCAAATACCTGTATAGCAAAAATAACCCCAGTTATTGCATTTTCATTTTGCTTCATAAAGGACTGTTATTTTAAGTGATATCTATAAGACACAGATCAGGCAATAATCTCAGTGTGACGTATGTCCTGCCAGAGCCTGAAGTGCTGACGTGTGGGCGGTGTCACGAATATTGGCAGAAGAAGGAAGTTAGTGAAGAGTGGCTGAGAAGAAATGTTTGTATCAGATCAGGAGGTTATCTTGATCAGGCTCAGATAATATATCAGCCTTATCTACTCAAACGTTCCTGTCAGAATCAAAAGCTTGCCCGATTTTACTAGTGATAATAACATTGTTAAATTCGATGCCACCAGACGGCGCTGGATCTCCAGGTAAATTCTCCCCCAACCAGAATGAGAAGCAACAAGAAGGACACACGACAGACATACTTTAAAAATGCAATAGTGTCTGTTCATTCCATTTATCTGCTTTTAGATCATGACTCACATTGAGGTCATGACGTACATTGAGGTCATGACGCACATTGGGTCATGACTCACATTGGGTCATGACTCACATTGAGGTCATGACGCACATTGAGGACATGACGCACATTGAGGACATGACGCACATTGAGGTCATGACGCACATTGAGGTCATGATGCACATTGGGTCATGACTCACAATGAGGTCATGACTCACAATGAGGTCATGACTCACAATGAGGTCATGACTCACAATGAGGTCATGACGTACATTGAGGTCATGACTCACATCGAGGTTATGACTCACATCGAGGTCATGATTCACATCGAGGTTATGACTCACATCGAGGTTATTACTCACGTTGAGGTTATGACTCACGTTGTGGTCATGACTCACGTGGTTAATTATAAGACTGATGTGTTGCTCTCTGAGAAAAGTGTATTTTTCAAATAGTGAATCACAAATTAATGGTTGTATATTTGATGAAGATTATGTCTCCCCTAGCTTCTCAAGTGCACTGTAAATATACTTCAAGTGCCACTGATAGGTGTCGCTCTTGTATGCACCTCACATATTTACCTCACACATCAACATGTACCTTACCTCACACATCGACATGTACCTTACCTCACACATCAACATGTACCTTACCTCACACATCGACATGTACCTTACCTCACACATCGACATGTACCTTACCTCACACATCAACATGTACCCTACCTCACACATCGACATGTACCTTACCTCACACATCAACATGTACCTTACCTCACACATCGACATGTACCTTACCTCACACATCAACATGTACCTTACCTCACACATCAACATGTACCTTACCTCACACATCAACATATGATTTAACTCGTGATGTCCAATGTGTAGGGACAACATATCTATAAGATTTTGTTCATATAAAGATGATTTCAAGAATCAAACTTTCGGAGATTTCTTATAAAATCCATATGCACAGTTTAGATGTGGAATCCTACCTTTAAAATTGAGACAGGTAGATATATGCAAACCCCTATTGAGTTAAGACAATGTATATTTTTCCAAGAAAATATTGTTGAAGCTGAAATACATTTTTTCTTTCATTGTAGCTTCTATGCAAAGATAAGAAATGCCTATGATACAAGATTTGGAGAATATTGTGAAATATTTGATGAAACGAATGACTTAGAAAAATTGAAGTATCTTATGAAAGCTGATACAGTAAAGCTTACAGCAGAGTTTATTTTTATTTGTTATTGTAAAAGAAAGGAATTCATCTACAGATAACTTTAATTTATTTTTGCAGTCTTGTTCATTGCTCTTTGTTATTATCATTTAAGTTAAACTTATGACGTGACTTATAAGCCCAGATTGGGCTGGGTATATGAGGTCTATTAATAAGTGAATGAAGTGTCAGTTAAAAAACTGACATTATATTTTGCTTTGTACAGCTATGTTAAATTTAAGATATATTGGACTGATGTATACAAGTCACGGAAATATAAAAATTACTTACTTCCTACTTACTATATTTTTGTAATAATACGACACATAGATTTTTTATAGTAGCACACATAATTTACATGTTTATATACAAAAACAAAAACAAAATGTCTTAAAAATTCCTTGTCTAAAAAGGTTAACATTTTGTGTTCGTCAACATTACTGCGTCTACTGAACACATTTCAAGTAAATAATTTACCTTTTGACATTTATTCTGACATCAGTACTGACATCAGTACTGACACCAGTACTAATATCAGTACTGAAATCAGTACTAACATCAGTACTGACATCAATACTAACATCAGTACTGACACCAGTACTAACATCAGTACTGACCCCCAACGTCATATTTGACATCTTATTCATCTTTTTGTTTTACTTTTTATTTGACACGGAAAGAGCCTAACCCTTCAAGACAACCTTGCATGGCCTGAAATGTGTTTACCCATAAAATGTATTTTCATTTTTAACTATGCGTTGCATAGCTTCTACGGTGATGGGGAAAAGTTGTCTGTCATTCTGTCTGTCAACTTTGATCTTCTTTGAAACTACTGAGTGGAGCTCTGAGCAATTAGTGGGAAAGATATTGTAATTTTAAGGGAACAATTCTATCTATTTTCCATTAGGCTCAGTTCTTATTCCATCTTGTTATGATTTTATAGCTGTCACTGAGTTGTCAAGGAGGCTACCATTTTGAATAACATTAAAGATATTATCCAATGAGAATTGAGATCAAATGTTCGGGCCAAATTCAATATGTAACATGCAATTTGATTGGTCAAAATTATCATCTGCTCAAGTCTGCTCTGGGAAAGGATTTAATTGATCATTTATGAAGCAGTTTCCAGGAAATGTTCACATCACAAAAAAGTTAGAAGTGTGGCAGATCCTAATATGATAACAGTTTGCTTTATAAGTGTCTAGACGTGTGATGTGGTTTATTTTGTGTTTCAGCCCTGGTGGTCAGATACATGACAAAACGGTTCATCTGGGAATATGACCCCACTCTAGGTAAGTAATACTCTAGGTAGTAAATACTCTAGGTAGTAACACTCTAGGTATGTAACACTCTAGGTAGGAAACACTCTAGGTAGGTAACACTCTAGGTAGGTAACACTCTAGGTAGGTAACACTCTAGGTAGGTAACACTCTAGGTATGTAACACTCTAGGTAGGAAACACTCTAGGTAGGTAACACTCCAGGTAGGTAACACTCTAGGTAGGTAACACTCTAGGTAGGTAACACTCTAGGTAGGTAACACTCTAGGTAGGTAACACTCTAGGTAGGTAACACTCCAGGTAGGTAACACTCTAGGTAGGTAACACTCTAGGTATGTAACACTCTAGGTAGGTAACACTCTAGGTAGGTAACACTCTAGGTATGTAACACTCTAGGTAGGAAACACTCTAGGTAGGTAACACTCCAGGTAGGTAACACTCTAGGTGGGTAACACTCTAGGTAGGTAACACTCTAGGTATGTAACACTCTAGGTAGGAAACACTCTAGGTAGGTAACACTCCAGGTAGGTAACACTCTTGGTAGGTAACACTCTAGGTAGGTAACACTCTAGGTAGGTAACACTCCAGGTAGGTAACACTCTAGGTAGGTAACACTCTAGGTATGTAACACTCTAGGTAGGTAACACTCCAGGTAGGTAACACTCTAGGTAGGTAACACTCTAGGTAGGTAACACTCTAGGTATGTAACACTCTAGGTAGGAAACACTCTAGGTAGGAAACACTCTAGGTAGGTAACACTCTAGGTAGGTAACACTCTAGGTAGGTAACACTCTAGGTTGATAACACTCTAGGTAGGAAACACTCTAGGTAGGTAACACTCTAGGTTGATAACACTCTAGGTAGGAAACACTCTAGGTAGGTAACACTCTAGGTAGGTAACACTCTAGGTAGGTAACACTCTAGGTAGGTAACACTCTAGGTAGGTAACACTCTAGGTAGGTAACACTCTAGGTAGGTAACACTCTAGGTTGATAACACTCTAGGTAGGAAACACTCTAGGTAGGTAACACTCTAGGTAGGTAACACTCCAGGTAGGTAACACTCTAGGTAGGTAACACTCTAGGTAGGTAACACTCTAGGTATGTAACACTCTAGGTAGGTAACACTCTAGGTAGGTAACACTCTAGGTAGGTTACACTCTAGGTTGGTAACACTCCAGGTAGGTAACACTCTAGGTTGATAACACTCTAGGTAGGTAACACTCTAGGTAGGTAACACTCCAGGTAGGTAACACTCTAGGTAGGGAACACTCTAGGTAGGTAACACTCTAGGTAGGTAACACTCTAGGTAGGTAACACTCTAGGTAGGTAACACACTTGGTATTTAACACTCTAGGTTGGTAACACTCCAGGGAGGTAACACTCTAGGTAGGTAACACTCTAGGTAGGTAACACTCTAGGTAGGTAACACTCCAGGTAGGTAACACTCTAGGTAGGTAGCACCACAGGCATCAAATACATTTTTCCACCTCACAACGAAGACGACGCCACACCCACTTTTTAATGACATCATATCAAGGTTTGCAATGTTACTTTGGGCCCAAGAAGGT
Source organism: Amphiduros pacificus (assembly GCA_949316495.1). Taxonomy (NCBI): domain Eukaryota; kingdom Metazoa; phylum Annelida; class Polychaeta; order Phyllodocida; family Hesionidae; genus Amphiduros; species Amphiduros pacificus. The sequence continues at coordinate 1,083,566 of OX439003.1, forward strand.
TACAGGGAAAATGTCAATAAACATCATGTAATACCATAGAATAATAGTACACAGCCTCGTGGGGTACCTCGTGCTGGTACCCCACTGTGTATCTGCAGCTCATACTAAACGATCGGGTGTTATGTAACATATAACACCTTTTTACTCCTTCACAATAGCCATTTATCAATCAGCGATTTCTATTATCAATCATCCCTCTTTTCATAAACATTTTGTTCAGAAATACATGGAAGATTTTGACTGCCAGATTGAATTTTAGAAAGTATGTAAGTTACTTTATTCTCTCACCCAACACCATAGAAGATAATTAGGTACTTCATGATCCAATTTCTTCAAGTTCAAAATTATTATTCGCCAATCAACATCAAGGAAAGTCATCAGTGTGGACTACTTCCTCCAAAACTACTTTAGTGTTCTCCAATCACCAATCGGCAAAGCCCAGATAGGTGATCTGGAGGGATTTGTCGAACGTCCAAGGTCTCTACCAATTTCAACCAAATAAAAGTTTGGTGGAATTGTTAGAGCTCTAGTGAAGTAAAAAGTCGCCAGCTGCAAAAACTGAGATAAACCTGTTTAAACGTCAAAATTGAACCGTTTCAACTGCCATAAAAACGGGTTTGACTCAGTTTTTGCAGCTGGTGACTGATATCAAATATTTATATATTTCTTTATATTATGCTATCCGAAGAATTATCAAGCTTTTGGAAGATTTTAGATACAATCAAACATAAAATATGAATTTTCACTGAAAGAGTTGGGTATTTAAAAAATCTCATGCAAACGAGATTATACAGAAAAAGCAATAATCTCAAACCTCTCCGGATCACCTATCTGGGCTTTGCCGATGGGTGATTTAGTGTTCTCCAATCACCCATCGGCAAAGCCCAGATAGGTGATCTGGAGGGGTTTGTCGAACGTCCATGGTCTCTACCAACTCCAACCAAAGAAAAGTTTGGTGGAGTTGATTGAGCTTTAGTGAAGTAAAAACTCGCCAGCTGCAAAAACTTTGGTAAACCCGTTTAAACGTCAAAATTGAACCCGTTTCAACTGCCGTTAAAACGGGTTTGATTCAATTTTTGCAGCTGGCGATTATTATCAAGTATTTATATTTTCTTTATTTAATGTTATCCAAAAAATAATCAAGCTTTTTTGTGAGATTTTAGACATAATCATACATAAAATATGAATTATCACTTAAACAGTTGGGTATTTAAAAAATCACATCTGAACGAGATTATGACCAAAAAGCTAAAATCTCAGACCTCTCCAGATCACCTATCTGGGCTTTGCCGATGGGTGATTGGAGAACACTAATGGGTGATTGGAGAACACTAAAAACTACTTCCGGAGCCATCGGTAAAATGGTCTTGAAGCCTAGTGTTTTCAGTATATTGTATAATGAAATCCATGCATTAGCCATCATATTTTAGTTTACATACAAAGAGAACTCAACCTCCATCGATTGGCTTTTGCAGTTATGCCCCATGTCACCATCTTTCCCCTTCCTAGTGTCTCTAAATTAAACCGCTCTGTTTTCTGGGTCCAAAAGATGACGTCATGTAAACAATAAAGCCAAACGGCATCGTTATTGTCACACCTGGAAATAGACTGACCCACATCTTAATTTGCTAACTAGTAAACTATGAATGAATGTTGAGATCAAGAAAATAGAAAGAAATTTGCATTTGATGTTGAAAGAAGGGAAGATGTCTCTTTGAAAAACCGAATTCTACCCGAGTTGCAACTTAAATATGACAGGCAATGCGGGGTATTTCTGGAAACAGTGGATTTCTCCATTACGCTGATGTCTTTGGGAGTCGAGATGGTTGATAACAGAAGTTTTATTTTGCGCTGCATACCTTTGAATATTGTATAATGACATTATTAGAAAGGGGGCGTGGCATCGTTCACTCTACAGGAGTTAAAAGCATAAATGATGCCTTTGGTAAACACTCATGTATCTAAATATGACCATTTCTTAAGTTTATAAAAAAACCAAAGTCATATATTAATATTCTACAAATGCATTTTCCAGAATGCACATATCGGCATTGCAGCTATATTGACGAGGAGTCAACGTCACTAGAAATCCTGGACACAGCAGGACACATACACCAGGTAGGTGATACAGAGGTGGGTGATAGAGGGGTGGGTGATAGAGGGGTGGGTGATACAGGGGTGGGTGATAGAGGGGTGGGTGATAGAGGGGTGGGTGATAGAGGGGTGGGTGATACAGGGGTGGGTGATACAGGGGTAGGTGATACAGAGGTGGGTGATAGAGGGGTGGGTGATAGAGGGGTGGGTGATACAGGGGTGGGTGATAGAGGGGTGGGTGATAGAGGGGTGGGTGATAGAGGGGTGGGTGATACAGGGGTGGGTGATAGAGGGGTGGGTGATGCAGAGGTGGGTGATACAGAGGTGGGTGAAACAGAGGAGGGTGATACAGGGGTGGGTGATAGAGGGGTGGGTGATAGAGGGGTGGGTGATAGAGGGGTGGGTGATACAGGGGTGGGTGATACAGAGGTGGGTGATGCAGGGGTGGGTGATACAGGGGTGGGTGATAGAGGGGTGGGTGATAGAGGGGTGGGTGATACAGGGGTGGGTGATACAGGGGTGGGTGATACAGGGGTGGGTGATACAGGGGTGGGTGATACAGGGGTGGGTGATACAGGGGTGGGTGACACAGAGGTGGGTGATGCAGGGGTGGGTGATACAGGGGTGGGTGATACAGGGGTGGGTGATACAGGGGTGGGTGATACAGGTGTGGGTGATACAGGGGTGGGTGATACAGGGGTGGGTGATACAGGGGTGGGTGACACAGAGGTGGGTGATGCAGGGGTGGGTGATACAGGGGTGGGTGATACAGAGGTGGGTGATACAGGGGTGGGTGATACAGAGGTGGGTGATACAGAGGTGGGTGATACAGGGGTGGGTGATACAGAGGTGGGTGATAGAGGGGTGGGTGATACAGGGGTGGGTGATACAGGGGTGGGTGACACAGGGGTGGGTGATACAGGGGTGGGTGATACAGGGGTGGGTGATACAGAGGTGGGTGATGCAGGGGTGGGTGATACAGAGGTGGGTGATACAGGGGTGGGTGATACAGAGGTGGGTGATAGAGGGGTGGGTGATACAGAGGTGGGTGATAGAGGGGTGGGTGATAGAGGGGTGGGTGATACAGGGGTGGGTGATACAGGGGTGGGTGATACAGGGGTGGGTGATACAGAGGTGGGTGATGCAGGGGTGGGTGATACAGGGGTGGGTGATAGAGGGGTGGGTGATAGAGGGGTGGGTGATACAGAGGTGGGTGATGCAGGGGTGGGTGATACAGGGGTGGGTGATACAGAGGTGGGTGATACAGGGGTGGGTGATACAGGTGTGGGTGATACAGGGGTGGGTGATACAGGGGTGGGTGATACAGGGGTGGGTGACACAGAGGTGGGTGATGCAGGGGTGGGTGATACAGGGGTGGGTGATAGAGGGGTGGGTGATAGAGGGGTGGGTGATACAGAGGTGGATGATAGAGGGGTGGGTGATATAGGGGTGGGTGATACAGAGGTGGGTGATAGAGGGGTGGGTGATACAGAGGTGGGTGATAGAGGAGTGGTTGATACAGGGGTGGGTGATACAGAGGAAGGTGATACAGAGGAGGGTGATACAGAGGGGGATGATACAGAGGGGGTGACACAAAGGTGGGTGATACAGGGGTGGGTGATACAGAGGTGGGTGATACAGGGGTGGGTGATACAGGGGTGGGTGATAGAGGGGCGGGTGATACAGGGGTGGGTGATACAGAGGTGGGTGATACAGGGGTGGGTGATACAGAGGTGGGTGATACAGAGGTGGGTGATACAGGGGTGGGTGATAGAGGGGTGGGTGATATAGGGGTGGGTGATACAGGGGTGGGTGATACAGAGGTGGGTGATACAGGGGTGGGTGATACAGAGGTGGGTGATACAGAGGTGGGTGATACAGGGGTGGGTGATAGAGGGGCGGGTGATAGAGGGGTGGGTGATACAGGGCTGGGTGATACAGGGGAAGGTGATACAGGGGAGGGTGATACAGGGGTGGGTGATACAGAGGAGGGTGATACAGAGGTGGGTGATAGAGGGGTGGGTGATAGAGGGGTGGGTGATAGAGGGGTGGGTGATACAGAGGTGGGTGATACACGGGTGGGTGATAGAGGGGTGGGTGATACAGGGGTGGGTGATACAGAGGTGGGTGATACAGGGGTGGGTGATACAGAGGTGGGTGATACAGAGGTGGGTGATACAGGGGTGGGTGATAGAGGGGTGGGTGATAGAGGGGTGGGTGATACAGAGGTGGGTGATACAGAAGTGGGTGATAGAGGGGTGGGTGATATAGGGGTGGGTGATACAGAGGTGGGTGATATAGGGGTGGGTGATACAGAGGTGGGTGATAGAGGGGTGGGTGATACAGAGGTGGGTGATATAGGGGTGGGTGATATAGAGGTAGGTGATAGAGGGGTGGGTGATACAGGGGTGGGTGATGCAGAGGTGGGTGATACAGGGGTGGGTGATACAGAGGAGGGTGATACAGAGGAGGGTGATACAGGGGTAGGTGATACAGAGGAGGGTGATACAGGGGTAGGTGATACAGGGGTGGGTTCAAATTTCACTCTTGAAGGATATCTTCAAATGTTGTCTGTTTAACGATGGAATCATATTGCCTGTTTCATGAGGGAATCATATTGTCTGTATAGTTAGGCAATCATATTGCCTGTATAGTTAGGCAATCATATTGTCTGTATAGTTAGGGAATCATATTGTCTGTATAGTTAGGGAATCATGTTCTCTGTATAGTTAGGCAATCATATTGCCTGTATAGTTAGGCAATCATATTGTCTGTATAGTTAGGCAATCATATTGTCTGTATAGTTAGGGAATCATATTGTCTGTATAGTTAGGGAATCATGTTCTCTGTATAGTTAGGCAATCATATTGTCTGTATAGTTAGGGAATCATATTGCCTGTATAGTTAGGCAATCATATTGCCTGTATAGTTAGGCAATCATATTTTCTGTATAGTTAGGCAATCATATTGCCTATATAGTTAGGCAATCATATTGTCTGTATAGTTAGGCAATCGTATTACCTGTATAGTTAGGCAATCATATTGTCTGTATAGTTAGGGAATCATATTGTCTGTATAGTTAGGGAATCATGTTCTCTGTATAGTTAGGCAATCATATTGTCTGTATAGTTAGGCAATCATATTGTCTGTATAGTTAGGCAATCATATTGTCTGTATAGTTAGGCAATCGTATTACCTGTATAGTTAGGCAATCAAATTGCCAATATTCTGGATGTAAACAGACAATAAGCATCTGAAGGAAAGTGAAACTACTCATCTGTGTACACCCACTCGAGATACTTGCATCAATCACAGATAAAACGTCCTTCTTTCTACCAAGTCTATCATCACTCAGTCATTGAGCTTGTAAAGTGGTTTTCTTCTCACCCTGATTGCTATCACATACAGGTGAGGCTTATATGCCCCCAGTCCTCCTACCCCTCCACTCACTGTGTATCTCTCACTCTGGCTGCTCAGAGGAGGCTCAGAGGTGAGATGCCTGACTCGCTGACTAGCAGCCTGGGTTCGATTCCTGGTCCCCCTGGGAAAGACCTCACTCATACTGAGTATCATAAGCTAATTCCTCTCACTACTGACTCAATATGACCTAGAGAATGGTAAGAACACACCAACCATAGAGCCAAATATATTGACATGCACCTGACCCCAGTGATGTATCCCTGTCTGGTTATATTCTTTGCACCCTTTTCCTCGTGGAGATAATTTTCATTTCACAATTAGCTTGTTGGAAAACAAACAACAACAAAAAAACAAAAAAACAAACAAACAAATAAACAAACAAACAAAAAACAAACAAACAAAATAATTTTAAAAAAACAAACAAACAAACAAACAAACAGTTTCCTGCCGAGAGTCCTAGTTCCCGGTCTCGCCCCTTATACCTTTCCCCGTGTTGTAAACTGCCCATCTCCCTTTCTCTCTCTCTCCCTCTCTCCCTCTATCCCTCTCTCTCTCGTGGGATAAAGTGTACTGGTGTCCTTGATATCTGGGTGTAAATATTTGGAGGCCCCCCCTTGTTGAGGATAACCGTCACCCTATCTTATAACAACACAGCGCTAGATGTTTGGCCAGCTCTGAATGCTACAAACAATCTGCACTGTGTGGAGAATCGTGGGTCTGTTATATATAAGATAATATGATATCATGTATATAAGTATGATATGATATCAGATCTATCTATTTGTTTCATTTCATTTCAGTTCTCATGCAATGTTTAGGTAAGTTTCGTACATAGCATCATAATTTAGGTTTCATCTTGAGTAATGCGTGATAGGGAGGCTACAATGATTATGATATCATACTTTTAAGTCACATTTTAAATCACAATTTATTCACAAAGCTAACCAGATTTAAAATCATTAATGCCAGCTCAGGCACCACACGTAAGAATGCATCAGTTAGGTATTATACATCGAATGTGCCCTCCAGTGGACCTAGTATATTAATTCACCCATTAAAAGTATCCTAACCATCATAATTTAGGTATCCCAATTAAGCGATCATAATTTAGGTATCCCAATTAAGCAATCATAATTTAGGTATCCCAATTAAGCAATCATAATTCGGGTATCCCAATTAAGCGATCGTAATTTAAGTATCCCAAATAAGCGATCGTAATTTAGGTATCACAATTTGGTATTCAAAACATGACAGTAAGGATTTATAAAGGAAAGCAATGTTTCAGGAAGCAGGTGGCGCTGCGCTGGCCAGCTGTGCGCATGCGTGACCCTGATTTGTTGCGGTGGCAGGGTGTGGACGGGATCCGGTGATGAATGATAGATAAGATGTAGCGAGGTCACAACAAATAAAGTGTAGTGTCGGGGCAACTAAACATCTTCATCTTACCTCAATTGCTGCATCCCTATATCTTCATAAATTATCACCACTCTCTTGTAAACAAACTCTTGCTGGGACAAATATACGCCGAGAAACATATAAATTGTACAGTCCGAGAGATTGGTAAGATTCTAAGACTAACGTTAGAAAGAATTTACTGTGAATATTATATGTTATATGTATATATGTATATATAAGTTATATGTATTATATATGTATATATTTGAGAAACTGGATGACAGCTCTGTCACCTTCCACAGATTCATTCATTTCATTTCATTTATTCAGGCCTCCCCATGTCATTGGCTGAATGCATTTTGTTCAAGAAATAAATATGAGTTTACAAAATATAATTTTTTTTAAAAAGATTTTTATATTCTGAAAATCTTTTTGTCTCATTACTGTAGAATTAAACTTCACTTTATGGTGGTTGTGATGGTCGTAATGATTCTCTTAATGTTGGTGTTGACAGCTTGAAGTAGTCATTCTATATGAAAGGCCCTTGTCACATGGGGAAACCGAGCCAATTAATGAGTTTCTGCCTGTATTGTTTTACTCTAACTCTGAGATAAACTTGGAGAATAACTTCTTACATAAATAAATAGATTTCAAGAGAAACGAAACATGGAACTACTTTATCTAATTGAGTACTCATTCATCATGGTTTGTTAAAGTAGTCCCTCAGGTTGGCTTAATCTGGGTTGGCCAGGGGTAATATCTTGAGAGCGCCCTCTAGCGGATGCTGAGCAAACCTTCCATATCATCACATACCTTATTGCACAAGTATTCATTTCACAATAAGTGTCAGTTTTATTCTATCAGGTTTAAAAGCTTTATACACAATATAGCTATGTTTTGTATATTTGACAGGAAGTCATATCTGAAGGCAACATCCGGTGGGGAGATGGATTTATGCTTGTGTACAGTGTCACGGATGTTCAAAGTTTTCATCTCATCAAACAATTAAAACATTCTCTGGATGAAGTAAGGAAGGCACGCAATGTGTCCTGTGTCATTGTGGCTAACAAGACGGACTTGCAACATGAGCGCTGCATCACCACGGAGGAAGGAGAACGTCTCGCCGCAGATCTCGCGGCTGCGTACTTTGAGACTTCCGCTTGCGATGGAGGATTCGAAATAGACGAAGCATTTCACGAACTTTGGAGAGAAGTGAAAAGAAGGAGACTATTAGAAGGCAAGACTAAGCGGCGGAGTTCCGCACAACAAGTCAAACAAGTTTTCAGTAAGGTTTTGACGAAAATTCAAAATGGTTAGACCCAACCTGAAAATTAGCATAAATTATGAACGTCTATATTTTTTTTAAGATCTTCACTGGGCAATAGAATTGTGAAAACCATATTGTTTAGTTTTGGAGAAAACCTGTTTAATTTTATGATTAAAGATACATATAAATGTTCAATGTACGTTTGCAATTGAAACAATAAGGATTTCATTTTTTGAACAGATTTCATTCCAGACCACAGATTTGATCAAGATTAGGTGTCTGTACTTTTACTGTTTCCAGATTTGATAAAAACTGATTTGTGCGATCAGAAGATTAGGGGAAAACCAAAAAAAACAAAAAAACAAAAAAAACAAACAAACAACAAACAAACAAAAAACTAACAATCAATGAACATGATTATATTGATTAAGTGTCTGCACATGTGATTATAGGGGATCTGAGTGTAACCTTCTGTTCACTGCCATAATTTTCAAATTCATCAATTTTGATGAACCAAGTTACTCTCTTTTAAAGCAAATAGCCTTCATAATAATAAAATACAAAATGATAAGAAATGGGGTTTTCTTTAGGATTACGAAAGATACTTTCTGACTCTTATTAAATAATAGGGCTATGAACAGACCTTGTCTGGTATCAGCGCTATACAAATTTTATTATTATTATTATTATTATTAATAGGGGAATACGTTTTTTCCAGATCTATAATGATGAACCTGAGATCAGAATATGAATACCACTTCATGTTAAACAGGACAAATAGAAATGTATTCATATTTTCTATGTCTCAAAATATTATTAAATATTCCTTTTGTTTTGTGATATATGTTTTCTATTTTTGTTATGAATTGTAATAAATATTTGCGTTTATGAACATAATTTGTGTGTATTGTCTTTCAAAGCAAGTTCTGCACGCGGACGCTGACGTGGTGCCACCTAGTGCTGACGTGGTGCCACCTAGTGCCGGCGTGGTGCCACCTATTGCTTACGTGGTGCCACCTAGTGCTGGCGTGGTGCCACCTAGTGCTGATGTGGTGCCACCCAAGTGTATATATATATATATATATATATATATATATATATATATATATATATATATATATATATATATATATATATATATATATATATATATATATATATATATATATTGTTTCCCTGGTTTTATTTCCGGACACATTTTTTCCTCTGGAGCTAAAAAGGTCAAGGAAGTTATTATTAGGGCCAGGATGGGTAAGATTCAACAAAAAACCATACCTCTGCAAAATTCTGATATCTCCGCAAAGTTCTGATATAAAATGTATAAAATGAAGTTCTTTCGGTGCACCCAAAGAGATTGTACCGCACCTCGTGACTTTAAGTATGACATTAAAAATCAACCGCCCTATTTCTATCTTTTTATAATGTGATTGTGTGTTAAATGAGTTTTTTTTAAAGAAATAACCTTAATTTGGAGGTGAAACACTGGAGTAAAGAATACTCGTTGGGAGTTAAAAATTGAATAGGGCATAGTCGCCAATGCATTTCCACGTATTACATTGGCGGCAAAATCATATGTGATAGCGATAGCCAGGTCTACAAAAACATGGTGACTGTAAGGTGACGAAGATTGCCTGAAAATCGCATAATGAAGTGATTGATAAATCCAAGAGGGATTGGTGCAATAGACTAAAAAAATGTGAGATATATTTGTGAAAAGAATGCTACGTGTCACTGATAATAGAATATATTCATACATACATTTACATTAAAGTGTATTTGACAGGATAAACAAACTGGTCCTATTATAATAAAATGCTATTTCTATTTACCAGCATAAAATGTATCTCTGGCACTTTCAAAACAAAGGTCCCCAGCCACTCTTCGAAAAAAGTAGGGCTTTAGGTCCCGGTGACAGGCTTCTATCTGACTCTGTATCGGCAAATTAGTGTTAAAAGGGTTGTAAATACAAAAAATAAAAAATAAAAATAAATAAGATAGAATAAAAAATTAAATTGCACCAACTATTTTGAAAAGATTCCAATGTTCTCTTCTGTTGTCACTCATCTGTTCTATCTTAGTATTCTCACAACAATTGTTACAATTTTCCAAATAAATTAAGACATCACATTATTCCAGAGTAATTTGTATGGAAATATATACCTTACACTGACGCCTGATTCTGAGGGTGTGTCTTAAGAAGAGCTATTTATATTCAACACAATTAAAAGTGTTGACAATACCAATCTCACAAAACAATTAACACTTTCTTCCTCAAGCAAACTAGACCAATTCATTATCATCTACTTTGAGATGTAATTGGTTTACAATGATAACAACTGATGACAACTTTTTACATGTACATAGTATTGAGCTAATAGTTGTGTTGTTCATTTGTAAACTTGTACTTGGTCTTTTGTCGATATATTGTCATTCATTTATATATAAGGCTCTAATACAAACTGTTACTCAACCTTTTAACAACATAATGTCTTGTAGTGTAGGATAAAGATTACCTACCTATAGACTCTTAAAAACAAATATAGACAATTACGATCTTTGGCAAGAAACCATATAGGTTACTGAGTGCAACGTGAGGCCAACAAGTGCAGGCCGAGGAGACGCATTCCTCGCCCCGAACAGAGATGACGTGATCCTCCAAGCCACGCAGGCAGGACATATGCGCAGCCCCGAAGCCGGAGAAGACGCTACGCAGGCAGCCCTCACACAGATGCTCAGTTTTCCTTAAAAAGGCCCCGAAATCGCTACTCAGGGAGCAGAATCCACTTGTCTAGAAGATCCACGACACTCAGCATCGTGCCAGCCACACTTGTATAGACTTGGGTGTTTTTATGCATTCTCAGGACTTTGTCAGTATCATGCATTCAGGTATTCCATATGCCTCGCTCTTTGCCATGCCGACCTAGCCAGACTAGTGTATACAGCACCGAATAAAGGAGATCCTTGTGCATTGTATACTCTGTGTCTGCAGTCCTTATTACCTCCCAACTCACATAGGTAGATAGGGTAGCTGAGTTAAGGCCCTGTTCATAGCCAGCGAGTACCATATGTCTGATTCCCGTCCACGTTCTCCAACGACGGAGACATTCCCCATACGCTGGTAGGGTTACAAACCATACGTAACAGTAGTACCTTCTTGAAAGGCTAAGAAACAATTTGTATTGTTTGTTTGTTTGGGGTTTTACATCACTTTCAACATTATTTCAGTCATTTCGTGATGAGACCTACTTGTAACAGATATAGTGCTGCTTCACTGAATTGTCATGTCACAGGTCCTTGACATGATAACCCACCCGGTCACAGATTTACAAGGACAACGGGTTAACCTTTTAGGCAAGGGCCTCAGCTCATATGGGAAATTGTATCATGAATCCATTCTTGGCACGGCCGGGGCCAGGGATCAAACCCACAACCTTTGTATCACCACAGAGGAACTGGTACCTGCTGCCATATTGGTCATATATATTGGTTTGCATGCAGATTTTTGTTGACCTTTAGAGTCCAATCACAGCATGGCCGTGGATTGAATCCACAACCTTTGGATCACCACAGAAGAACTGGTGCTAATTAGCTGGCGCTCGAACCAAATGTGCCACGGCCTGTGGCCTAGAAATATGGCTGCCAGCAAGTCTAGTTTGTGAAAAGTACCTGTAAAGTTTGTGAATTAAATGCTCTCTTTGGAAAGTGATCAATATCCATTGCAGTTGTGAAGCAAGTTAACATATTACAAAAGATTAATAGATACTTTAGCAGATGATATTTGCATGTTTGTGGTGTAGTATGTTATGTGATCTTTTTGGTAGTTTCTGTGAAAGCCTGAGTTCTGTGATTTTCCCTATTTTTTGCACTTTTTTAGTAATGAAATCTATTTAATATCTAAAAGTGTTCTTTGGGTGCCTGAATGTTATGAAAGCATGATAATGTAAACATTTCCGGTCCCCATTTGAAATTTGAGAAATACAGCTGATCTTATTCAACCTATTTTATCAATGTTTATCGGCTGTTCATAGGCAACATTGCATTCTTGGGTGTTGTTAAAATCTAATATATCAATTAATCTGCAAGAATTTTACTTCAATAAGGACAGATGTATTTTAATTGTTCTTGTTTAGATTTGTTCACTTGGCTCAAATTGATGGTCTATCCCCACTAATGTCTCACAGCTCTCTACTCTATAAGAGGCTTGGTGAACAATAAAAAACTAATGAGTAAATTTATATCATTAATATTTATTTAAAGATAAGATATAAAATCTTATTAGTGTCTGGAAAGGATACATATTTCTGACATTTTTTTAAAGATCACAGTAGCCAGGGTTAAGCAGGCAAATTTGTTTTTTTCAGTTTATCTGGTCGTACTATAGTGATATATCAATTTAGTTATGATGTTTGTACTCATAGCTACAGAAGTATATATCCGATTTTAAAACTTTTATCACTAAAAGAAGGCCAAGAGTTTCGTCTATAAGCATGATAAGTAACATGTATACATGTATACATTGTTCCATAAAATGGCCAAAAATGTGTTGCTCCGATTTTGACAATTGACAACATGCACACAGAGCTGTCAATTTCTGCAAATGCGGTGTGATATACATGTGCATTGTACAGGACCTATAAACTGATTGTTTCTTCTATAACTAATTTTTAAAAGCTGATGGAGATATATTTATCAATAAACACCATGTGTGTGCTCTCATTTTCAATCGTTTGCAATCGTTTTTGCACAAATTACAATACAGTTCCCCGTCTAAATGTATAAAACAGAACCTTTATAATCTTCTGCATCCATTTAATGTCAACATGATGATCCAAACACCATATAAAATGGTCCATTTGTACAAAAACCAGTGAAAATTCCCTTTACAAGCTGGCCAAATGGCCACATGTGGGAAACAGGAAGTGACGATGGTGGCGCCAACACGAGATAGCTTCAACTGAGAGATAATGCAGAACTTACAGCTTGTTTCCAATCTCTGTTTTAAATGTCTCTAGGCTAATGTTACATTTAGTATTAATTAATTATATAACATATTGCACAAGGATGTCATGGAATAAATGTTATCAAAGTTCAAAAACAGAACTGTGGGTGTTGCATGATAACAATCATATTTTGCATCTCATAATACAACATATTCTCCATGCATACGTCCTATAGTGACGAGGCACTAAAGTGACGAGGGTCAAATGGGCAGGCACGTCCATATGAGACGTGCTGACGTAGGCCCCCATCGTAGTAGGCTATATATCATGTAATGTCTGGTCACGTTTTTTTATGAACTATTTTTCTTTAGTCCTTTAATTAATAAGACTTGACCTATGGTTCTAATTTTCCCGACAATCACCTAGCAGTAGGCTACTGTAAACTGTATTTTTTTCTGAACAATGATGAATGGGCCATGATATACAATCATGTAACTGAGGTGTCATAGAGAGGTGTGAAATACCATGAATATTAAGCTGTTAGCAATATCTCAGTAGGCTCTGTATAAAAGCTGTCAGCGCTGATATTACATGTATAGATGTATAGTAGTGTACAACAGTTCTGAACTCCCTGATATAGGCAAATTGATGACGGTTTAATTTGTTCTGGTGTACTCGTCCACATGCGACGAATGTTGCCTCCCAGTACGTCAATTATTGACGTAATTAGGCAGTACATGCTCGTCACACTGTTGACGAATTGATGGGAGAATGCACTACATAATATATTAGTATTATTATTATCATAAAGAGAATAACATTTAATAGATAACATGTTCCTAAATTGGACACTGATTAATAAATCTGTAATCACGCCTCATTGATACAATGAACACCATGAGGCTGATCATACTTAACACTTACATATCATCACATACTTATAAAACCACTTCAGCACCATCAGACACGACTAGTCACGACCAGTCACGACCAGTCACGACCAGACATGACCAGTCCTGACCAGTATTGACCAGACACGACCAGTCTTGACCAGACATGACCAGACATGACCAGACACGACCAGACACGGCCAGACACGACCAGTCATGACCAGTCTTGACCAGTCTTGACCAGTCTTGACCAGTCACGACCAGTCACGACCAGTGACGACCAGATACGACCAGTCGTCACAACCAAACATGACCAGTCACAGCCAAACATGACCAGTCACAGCCAGACACGACCAGTCTTGACCAGTCTTGATCAGTCATGACCAGTCATGACCAGTCACGACCAGTCGTCACAACCAATCATGACCAGTCACAGCCAAACATGACCAGTCACAGCCAGACACGACCAGACATGACCAGTCACAGCCAGACACGACCAGACATGACCAGATACGACAGTCATGACCAGATACGACCAGTCATGAGCAGATACGACCAGCCATGACCAGTCATGACCAGACATGACCAGACATGACCAGACATGACCAGATACGGCCAGACATAACCAGACATGACCAGTCATGACCAGATACGACCAGTCATGACCAGACATGTCCAGACACGACCAGACACGACCAGACACATGGTTATATAATTATCGGACAGGACTTTCACACTGGCTAGAAGGCTTGAATGTCAACTTGATATTGCAAGCGTTGTTAAAATGTTGTGATATCGGTATTGTAAAACCACCATCTTACTTTTTTCAGCACAACCAGACACTTTTATCAAGATATACTTGGTTATTAGCCCCCAGTAAACCTGCCCATCAGCAACATTTGGGTGGAAGGTTCATGACAAGTAAGTGAATAGGGTTGGATTTGTTTATAACAATGTAAATTAATTTGAAAGCATTCATGATATGGGATTTTAAGCACTTTTTGCTTGTATAGTGGTGACAAGAGCAAAGTAAGTACTCGGCACTTTCAACAAAACACCGCAACCATGGTAGGTGTAATTTGGTTGATTTCTGTGAGTTAGCATATTTGCATCGCTCTTTCATGTCCACATATCATTTATACATACCCAAATTCTCTGTAAAATCTTCCAGGACCTCTATGATTTTTGGCCATTTGAGAATATAACTAAAACACATGTTGTGTACAATACATTCATATGCTTTATTAACATATGCTTTATTAACTTGTGTCTGACTTATAACACTATGACGGATCCGGAACATATCATATAGTCATTCAGCTTTGTGCATCTTAAAGGCTGCTTGCAGGATCCTGAATGTCCACTTGGATTTCTCACTCTTCACACTTCAGACCTATTTTGGGGTGAAATTTGGTTGAGGTGAAAATGCACATTGGACCTGAATATAGACTTTCTTTGTATTCTGGTAGCATTAGTAAGAGAAGTTAGTTAGCAATCTTGTCATGAGTGACGTCAATCTAAATGTATATTAATCATGCTTTGACGACAAAGGATGTCTACTTAAACACCTGACATACAGAAGCAGTTAGCAGGACGTGTTCTTATATCATCTGAGAACACTGTGACATTTTCCTGATTGCAAACCATGTAGATTTGAATATTTTAGCTTCCACTTTATACTAATATGTACAATGTGAATCTGTACAATCTCATTACTTATATAGTAACTGTAGAGCTAACTCCAAATACCAAGTTAGTCAGAAAATATGGCAACAACCTAATATTTGTGTCATTAGAAACAATTGCTTTAAACAACTAGCACAGGTAGAGTACATATAGGCTTGTCTCCTGTCCACAGCAATGATAAACTTTTAACACCAAATTTCAAGCTGGGTTAATTGCAGCCATTTTATATATAGGTATTAATAGTGATAGTGTTCACTACATTTCAGTAAACAAAAATCAGCTGAAACGTGGTATGAATGTAATGACCTTAACATCAGGTATATAGATTTTTGTTCTTCAAAGGAGGTTTACACCATGTTTTATCAAAAGTTAGACTTGATGCAACTGAGGCATTGACATAGTGCACTGTGTCGATGGACGCCACCTGCTGAGTGAGATGAGAGACAGGCGTTAAAGCTTTACACTCAATAGGTCTCTCCTGAGGACCTCACATTGTTGTATTTTCAATATGGACTTCGAGTACTGCTCTACTGATTTGATTGTGTTTGTCTGAACTCATGGATGAAACATTTAGCAGGAGTGGTCTTCCTTCGTATGCTGGTTGTGAGGTGTGGTATTTGGATAATACTCACCCCATCTGTGAGATGTTACATATAGTGCCTAGCATTACTATTACCTGTGTTGACGACTGTACCACCTTCGGACTTTGAGCTATCATCTTCTTCACAATACTTAATTGTTCAATTAAAACAAAATAAGTGATTCAGTAGAAATATCCACTTGAGATAATTGACCTCATCAGCTCAAAATAGGTGTCACAAGTTAACGTCCAAAATATCAAAATGAATGAACCTGTACACTTATGTTGAAGATAATAACAAAAAGAGGATAAATATTTAACAGAAATAACTTTATTTTATATATATAAGGAAAAAAAATACAATGTAAATAATGGTAAAAGGCATGTATATAAATCTCCTGATGACTGTGATAAATGTTAATAATATATTGTTCTGGTGTTTACTTCTCGCCTTGGAATTTGCTGAATTGTAAGTGATTCTTGATTCCTTGTGTGAATTCTTCTTGTTTTCTCAACAATTCCAAGTGGAAACTTTTGTGTATAGTAAAAGATGTAGACAAGTGGTCTTCTTGGTTTCACTGGGAATTCATGATGTTCCCATATGTGTGGTGATAAACAGGAGGTATTTGCCTAGCATAACTGCTATCTGGCTTCTGACACTCTCTGCACACTTCAGGTCTTTGGCTCTCTCTGATCATAGCCAGAATTCACCTGGTATTTATACTACCATGGAGTATTGATCTGATATGCAGTATGTATCACATGACTACCTGTGAATGGATGCATGCAGCTATCCAATATATCATGCTCCACTGAGCACACCACAGCCATTATCAAAAATATGAGGAATACTATAACAGTGATTCCATTTTATAAGAATTGATTACCACAGGTATGCAATCTCACAATCATAATTGATACCTTTATAAATATAAATTTTGCCATTTTATACCATATAGAACATTTAATATCCCTTACAGTTTTATACCTTAAACAGTGATAAAATACACATGTTTTAACAAATGCATAATTGCATATATACAATTATTAAGACTTTTGGGTGACAATGGGTATAAAGTATTTAAAATTACGTTTGAAAAGGGCAGCAATTAAACATTATCCATCAAAGTTTGGAACTTTCTGACAAGAATTGTTTCATTTAGATGACATTATCAACAATTTATTTGACAATGTGATTCTAAATTATTAAGATATCGGTCGGAATATTTGTTTTAAAAGTGGAATTAGATGTTTCCTAAATGTGTTTTATATACTAATGTGCAAAAGCTTTTTGAAAGCCTCTTTGAATTGTTTATTTCTCCAGGCATAAAGTATCGGATTAACAAAAGAAGTGGTGTACCACAAGATCCTGACAAAATCTATGAGAAAAAGGTGCCACAGTGGAGAGGTAGGGTTTACATCCAAAATCACTTGAATGATTATTACAGGTACGTATAACCCATAATACAAGCCTAGAACCAGGGCTAGCATTTTGTTCTTTTTGTTTTCTCTATGTAAATGTTTAGTTTGGGATGTTAATATTCTACTTTTAGCAGGTAGCGCTCTGCGATCAGGGTGACCTGCCACGGTTGTCTTAGAGGTTGTGCTGGTTCTACTCAGATGTGAAGACGGTACCTCAAGAAACATCGCTCCTCGCCCATTGTCGTTGTTAGTAAATTGTGTTTTCCTTGTATTGACTGATTCATCTATCTCAATATCATTGTGTGTTTTGCTTGGAATATGTTTTCCTTTTGAACGATTTCCTGCGGGGCTGTTATTTGCAAGGTTGCTAGGATACACCTTTCTTTTGTTATTATGTTTGTAGGCCACGATTCCCACTTTGACGTAGAGGACACATGTTGCGGTAGCTATGACAACTGACTGAGCTGTTCCGAACCCGTGAAAGATGGCTACCGGAAGGAAGGACACGATGGTGCATGCTGGTCCTGACCTGAATGCAAATGGCCCCACTGTAGCTGCCACCTCAATCAGTGAAATACACCACATCACAAACAGAATCCTTACAATCAACGTCTTGGACATGTACCTTTTGTGCCATAAAGGTTGAACAACTGATAAGTACCTTTCTATCGCAATGAGAAGAATGCTCAAATTGTTACCGCTGAAGCCAAGCGTGCTCATCATTTCTTTGATAAGGCAAATGACATGCCATGGAAACTCCATATTCCTATTAAAATATACATTTACATCTAAATAGACAATAAATGGCACCGCCACACATGAAAGTAGATCTGCCACGGAGAGACTCACCACTATATAGTTAGTGCTAGTTTTGAGCTTGTTAAATTTATACACAGCAATAATGGTAAGAACATTGCCACACAAACCGAGAACCATCAAAACACCACGCAGAACCATGTAGATTTGAATTCTGATTTGAAATATTCCACTAGTTGTACTGTTGTAAATATCCATTGTGAGTAGAATCGGCTGCTTACCGAGAGATCTCTCCCAACACCTTCAACGTTATGGTCACTTTCATAAGATGAGGTGTTTGTCATATCTATCAGGGCAGGTGGGCGTGGCTAGATGGTCGATGACAGTTTTAATTGCCTTCACACCTATAGAATCAAACGTTTCATTTCCCATATAAGGACGTCGTATTATTTGCATATTGCGTCTGTTGTCGACATTTCCACACCGGCCCAAGATAGTTTATATCCTAAATGCTCAGATAGTTTATATCCTAAATGCTAAGATGGTGTATATCCTAAATGCTCATATGGTTTATATCCTAAATGCTCAGATGGTTTATATCCTTAATGCTCAGATAGTTTATATCCTAAATGCTGAGATGGTTTATATCCTAAATGCTCAGATGGTTTATATCCTAAATGCTGAGATGGTTTATATCCTAAATGCTCAGATGGTTTATATCCTAAATGCTGAGATAGTTTATATCCTAAATGCTCAGATTGTTTATATCCTAAATGCTCAGATTGTTTATATCCTAAATGCTCAGATGGTTTATATCCTAAATGCTCAGATGGTTTATATCCTAAATGCTCAGATAGTTTATATCCTAAATGCTGAGATGGTTTATGTCCTAAATGCTCAGATGGTTTATATCCTAAATGCTCAGATGGTTTATATCCTTAAACAATTTACAACAGTTTAAGAGGGTTATTACCCGGGATTTTACTATCTGAAGACGTCATGCCATGTCTCATTTTGTATTGAATTTGAAGCAGGCATTTTGTTTGATATTGTGTTTGGTGAAACAAGCTGTCGATATAACTGGATTTAACATGTTGCGGGATGTCTCTAGTCCATAGTTGAGGTAATAAACAATTTGAATTTGGGATGAATGACAGCCAAACTGCTCCATTTAAAAGCTAAAAGTTCTGCATTACATCGGTAGTTATCCCAGGTTTGGGATGGTGACGTTGCAAACCATTTTCTTTCTTTCCGCCAGGAAACAGAGATAGCCTATGTCACATTAGATTTTCATAATCAAACGCATCTTGAGTAAATGACATTTTGCGAGATTTTCAACCAGAGAAATATAAATATCATATAAAGAAGATTGCATAGCATTTTTTTTATACTCTTTTCTTGTTATTATATTATCGTTAACATGTTTTTGTTGCAAATTGTCATACTGACCAAAAAATGTTTTGGTTTGAAAGAAATTGAATGTTAAAAACGATGAAAAAGTACTGTTGAAAAAGAGGACCTAAATGTTTCAGATACATGGTCAAATGAGTGGCAAATGGACTTTAATGGCCAGAAATGGCATAACTCTTCCTGTAGAAAAAATCATGTTTGTACCATCTTGCAATATTGGCTCAATATGAAATGGGTCAAGCATATAAATATTATTTTCACTGCAAATCAAGCGTTTGGTATCTGTTTTTCCCATAAATAAAATTTCATCTTTCATTTTTGACAGACATATACTTTCCCAGAATAACTTCTCACCCATAAGGACCAAGTCTCGCCCACAAGGACCAAGTCTCGCCTACAAGGACCAAGTCTCGCCCACAAGGACCAAGTCTCACCCACAAGGACCAAGTCTCGCACACAAGGACCAAGTCTCGCCCACAAGGACCAAGTCTCGCCCACAAGGACCAAGTCTCGCCCACAAGGTCCAAGTCTCGCCCACAAGGACCAAGTCTCGCACACAAGGACCAAGTCTCACCCACAAGGACCAAGTCTCGCACACAAGGACCAAGTCTCGCCCACAAGGACCAAGTCTCGCCCACAAGGTCCAAGTCTCGCCCACAAGGTCCAAGTCTCACCCACAAGGACCAAGTCTCGCACACAAGGACCAAGTCTCGCCCACAAGGACCAAGTCTCGCCCACAAGGACCAAGTCTCGCCCACAAGGACCAAGTCTCACCCACAAGGACCAAGTCTCACCCACAAGGACCAAGTCTCGCCCACAAGGACCAAGTCTCGCCCACAAGAACCAAGTCTCGCCCACAAGGATCAAGACTCACCCACTGACGATATAACCAGTATCCAGTGATTCTTGCATAATATAAGTTCCCCGAATCTAGGACACCATTAGTCTAAATTAGTATTTTCCTACTTTTCATAACTTTGAATCATTAACCTATATATCTTAAAATATCTTAAATATCAATTAGATATGAAAATATTAATTTGCAATCACTCTCTTTCTCAGAAAAAAGAAGGCAAATTTGAGAAAATGTGACATACAACTTAGTCCAGTTATTATACAACCTCTTTTCTTATTTCAGGGGTCACGAGAGAAGGTGTATTAACACCAGTGGTGTGTCCTCTAAATTGTCCTGTTATTTGCTGGGGAACCATTCTGATTTCTTATTTCAGGGGTCACGAGAGAAGGTGTATTAATACCAGTTGTGTGTCCTCTAAATTGTCCTTTTATTCGCCGGGGAACCATTCTGATTTTACAAGAATTACAGCAGATCACCAGATAAGCTATTCGAATATTTTACAACCATTTAAAAACAAGATGTTGTCCTTCGAACTCATTTTTATTAGTTAAGAATGCAAGAGAATTGACGAGGTTACGAATATCAATCAAATCTCACATTTTACAAATATTTTAGGTTTTACATCATAGTATCAAGATTCAATATTCTCCATAAGTTCAGTTCATTTATCCCAACCCAAAGCAAGAAATTCAGATGAATTTCGATTATATACTGATAAAATAAAGGCCAATATTTGGAAGACTTTTAGTATATAAATCAGGAATTTAAATTCAAAGTATATGAAACTATAAGTGGAACATAATTAATTTCATTGAATTGATTGTATGATTTTAAGGTCACTGGGCACAACGTGCTCAGAGAGAATGAAATTGAGGACAATTAGATTATTGACATAAACATAGAACCATATCTGAATAAAGTTTTTTTTGCAAAAAGCAACGAACATGGCGCCACCCCCACAGCTTAATTTTGCTAACTTAGCAAAATTAAGCTGTGGGGGTGGTGCCACTCCATATAGAGACTGGCAGATATCATGGACCGCTTGAACATGAAAGAACTTGCCCAATATGTGACAATAGACTGGAATCAGAGATACATTTGCTAATTTATTGCCATGTCTATGTAGACCTTAGGGAGCAATTGTTTTAAGTTAATGTAGATACTTTAAGGTAATGTAGATACTAGCTTTTTAACTATGTCTGATATTGATAAAATGTGCATTCTACTCATTAATGAATATATATGTACAAAAACTGCCTAACCCTACATCAAATGTTACAGAGAAAGCGAGAATATCTTTTTCATCAATATTTCAAGTTTTCATATTTTAACATAAAATCTTAAGGAAGAAGACACATTGGGGGTCTGTTTTTCATGAAAAAAAATATGTTGTTCATTTAGATTTTGAGACATCACTGTTGCCATGGTAACCAATTTCTAAACTTTGCATACACATGGAATCCAAAACATACTTATAATATTTCTTGGTTGCCATAGTAAATGTTTCCACATTATTTCTGATGATGGTCGCCATGGTAACAACCATCACTTTATGCCCAGGTCTCTATTTAAAGATAACTATGTATACGGTATCAGATCACAAGATAAAACACCACAATCCTTGTATTTGTCTTACAAACTGACAAATTAAAAAGGTCCCTTTCAAAATTAATATATAATTTAAATCAAATTGATTTCCATGACAACCAACTTTCCTTAAAATAATCTTTTTTGTCATTTATTTGTGTGTGTTGATGCCAAAAACTATAATAATTCAATAAATATCAAAGAAATAGGAGACATGAATAGAGCAGTCTACAATGTTACATTATATCTGAGTAATGGTTGCCATGGCAACAATTATCATTGTATACGTGTATGAACAATTTAGCTCCTGATTACTTGTTCAATCGCTTTGCTGTTGCTTCACATTCACATTTCACCAGATCTAGTCTCAAAAAGAAATCTAATCCATCCAATGTTTACTAGCTACTGGTCAGCGTGCTTTTAACTTCAGAGTGGCTGTTGCATGAAACCATCTTAATATAACTCTCAGAAACTCACCTAGTATCAATGTTTTTTAAATGAAATTTATCCAGATTAATTCATGCACAAAGACCTAAGAAACAGTGATTTTAAATAAGTGTATATTGTGTTTATGTTTTAATGTATATTTTTAATGTATGTGTTTTATGTCAGGTCCTCTTTGGAAAACAGCTTTGCTGTAAGAGCTTCTTGGTGAAATATTTTGACTTGATTTGACTCGATTAATATGAAATATGTTCTGCACCTAACAAACTGAACACGTGTTACACAGGAGAAATCTGTATCTTTGACCAATAAGTATACTATTATTTGTGTATGAATCATTTTTCACTCAATAAGCAGATATATATTCTAATTGATAATTATCTGATATGTATGGAATATGTTCTGCCACCTGACAAACTGAACACGTGTTACACAGGAAAAATCTGCATCTTTGAACAATAGGTATGCCATTATTTGTGTATGAATCTTTTTTCACTCAATAAGCAGATATATGTGCTAATTGATAATTATCTACAGATATTCTATAATATTATGCAAGTGTACTGCTATAATTGCATTGGTGTATGTACGCTTGGCCTTGCTGTGAACCTCCAGGCGTATGAGTAAACAATATAATAAGTTCAAAAAAGAGACATTTTATGGATTACATTTCTATTGGTTTAAATTGTCAGTAAATATTTTGTTCACAAAGAAGAGGAATTGTACTAGATATTAGATAACTCCTATTATCTATGATCAGTTTATTTTACAAAAAAACGTAAAAAAAAACAAAAAAAAATAACAAAAAAGAAAAACTAACAAAAACAAAGAAAAAAACCCACAACAACAACAAGAAAAATAAACCAAAGCAAATCAATAGTTGATGAATCGTTAATCGTTCAGTCACAGTTAAGTGCTGGTCAGACCATCCTGAGAGATTTGATTTGGTTTGATTTGATTTGATATGTTGGCCGCTCCACTTTTGTCTCGTGGGCACTCAGAGCCTACGATCCGGGTGGGGAACCTTGAGCAGCAATGCATTGACAGAACCATGTCAAGAACATAAGGGCGTCTTTACAACCTGGTGGTGCAATGCAGATGGAATGCAATAAGATATATATTGAAAGAAGAATGACTTAAATCCAAGGTAACAGTATCTCAGAACAAGAGTCCTTCTTTCTACTCACTGTGACAAAATCAAATGTTTGATTTGAGATATTGATTCGTGATGAGTCACAGTTTGATCTGCAGATACCCTCTGAAACAGAGAATGTAAGACCTTCCTTCTTTGTTAACCATTAATAATGGCTTCCTGTTTACAATCCTAACCAAAAAGCTTTCTCTTTGCAAGATCTGTCAACTTCGTTGATGATTACTTTGAGTGGCAATTATAATTTTTTTTCTCAAGAAACATATGTTGCTATAATGGAGTCACAAGTTGAAGTGATAATTACGCCATTATACTCCTGTCACGCCCGAATTACATCAGAACTGCCTCTGCTGTGCTTTGAATATTTAACAAAATGCAGTGGAAACACATGATGTGTGACTGAAAATTGTTTGTAAAAATTAATTAACCCATAAAGGACTAGCCTCTCTAAATTTTGTTGATCGGCAGGACTAACCAATTTCTTTCTGGACTAGTGTATCTATATACTAAATTGATGAAATTTATAACCATGGTTACTCAGTATGCTCAATGAAGTGCAGGGGTCAAAAGTTCATGATCCAAGCTGTCTGATGTCATTATCATGATTACATTGTAACAAAGTTGCAGCCCAAGAGAATGTTACAAAATGATGTCATTGAGCCAGAACAATGGGGACGTCAATGTCCCTCCCGTCCATTAGGGGTTAACAAAATTGGCATAACACGTACACATTCCTCCCATGGCACTCTCACTGCATCCACGGCGTTCCCATGGCACTCTCACTGCATCCACGGCGTTCCCATGGCACCCTCACTGCATCCACGGCATTCCCATGGCACTCTCACTGCATCCACGGCGTTCCCATGGCACTCTCACTGCATCCACGGCGTTCCCATGGCACATCACCATAAATTTAGGACATAGGTGTTAGAACGGGTAGGGATCCAAATTCATGTGTAGTGGGTGTCAGTGTGAAATTTTGCACCATTTTACACACTTAAATTTAAATTTCTCAAAAAAAGTTTAATAACTAGTTAATGAAATATTTATGTATTGAAAAATACCTACAAGAAGTAAAATTATGTCAAATAATAGTACAAGTTGACTATATTTGCCATAAAAATGGTGCCTATATATACGTTTGAATAGCATTTCCAAGGGGTAATTTTGCTAAAATTCATTGTAGTTTATGGTAATTTTTCAAATAATGAAATTATAATGATGAAAAGTGTCCCATATTATGCTGGAAATATAACTCTGATAGCATGCAAAGCAAAAGGAATTTTAAGAGTTGGTTTGGTAGATTTTCTGCCTTTTGGATTTGAAAGATATATATAATTTTCCCGAATTTTACATTGATTTCAATGGAAATCCATAAAAATCATATTTTCGTAAAAGGCAGAAAATTTTACAATGGCATTTGTACCAATAATGGCTTAAAAAGTGGGCTATACATCCCCCTAACATATCCACATGGGACACCTTTCAAATTGATGGCCATTTTTTCACAAAGTGAAAATTTTAATTTTTCTCCATTGAAATCAATGGAAAATCCCTGTGACCTTGGGCTGAAAATTCAACAGCCCACAAAATCTGTTCTATTATAGCTACAGACTTGATCTTGGGCTTGTTTGTTTCGTTTTGAAGAGATCTGTCATAATATGACTTTAAAAATGAGAGTTTTAGTGTGCAACAGCATTTTCATATTTGAAGGTCATGTCAAGGTCATCCCAAGGTCACAGGATTTATTCATTTTAAAATCTTATTTTCAATTGTCAAACACCCCTATAATCTCGTTTTGCCTAAATTTTATATTTTTTGTATAAATAGCCTATGTCCTTCATTTATGGAGATTCTCACTGCATCCACGGCGTTCCCATGGCACTCTCACTGCATCCACGGCGTTCCCATGGCACTCTCACTGCATCCACAGCGTTCCCATGGCACTCTCACTGCATCCATGGCGTTACCATGGCACTCTCACTGCACCCATGGCGTAACCATGGCACTCTCACTGCATCTACGGCGTTCCCATGACATTCTTACTGCATCCATGGCGGTCTCAGTGAGTCCACGGCGTTCCCATGACATTCTTTAGGGAAAATATTCTATCATTATTGGTACCCTGATGTAGGACTAGCTGAATTTTTGATAACCTCATTTAGGGATGATGCAGAAGGAGGAGATTTGGAAAAGGGGATTGTGATCCCTGTTTTAGGGAAACATTTGAAGAACAGTACCCTGTTTTAGGGAAAATGATAAGATGTCTTAACCCGTCTTAGAGAAAATATCAGCGAAAATGACCCTTTTTAGCCCTGCTTCCCTGGTAACGCGGATTATGAGAGTACCCCCCCGGATGACAACCTAAACCATCTGCAATATTTCTTCATTATAAAAAAAATAAAAACATGAATCTTTTCCCCAGTGATAAGAACTTCTTTATTAATTCTTGTTTTACAAACATCATACATTGATTTAAACTGTCCAGTCACTTTCAGTGGAAATGAGGTGGGATTTTCTCCATGACGAAGAGAAGGTCGTCTGTTCTGATGCGCGTCTCTACCACAGCGAGGCTCTTCTTGGTCGCCCTCAGGTAATTCCCTGTATGCATCAAAAAACAAATAATTTCACTTTATCTAATAAGCCCCATTTTGATTTTGTAATAATTTAATAATAAGTTTCTTTTTTCTGATGTCCTTTGTAATTAATTGGTTTGATCTCTCTCTCTCTCTCTCTCTCTCTCTCTCTCTCTCTCTCTATCTCTCTCTCTCTCTATATATATATATATATATATACAGGTGCTGACCTCTGGTGTTGGTTTCCATGAAGCACGTGATCGTGTTCCGTCCAGACGATTTTGCAGGCTGTTCACTGATGATATGAACCTTGTATCCGATGTTGAATGTGTCAAGTAACCTGCCGGGATTGTGCAGATTCAAGTTATATTCCTAAAACGAACCAAATTAAATTCGTAAAACGAATTGTTATATTCCTTAAATGAATCAATTATATTCCAAAAATGAATAAAAATATATTCCTAAAATGAATCAAGTTATGTTTTTAATTAAACATGACATTTTCAGTCCTTATTTGGAAAATACAGTAAAGATGTCGTGGTGGGAAAACAATACATGAATACAGTTGGTAGAAACAAATATCGGAAAAAAGTTTCATTGAATGTTAATAGGTTTTGTCAACGCGAATTGCGCCGTTGCCGCCTTTGACTGAGTTTCAGCCCCCTCCCTCATGGAAGGATCCCTAACAGCATAAATAGGTTCATTAGTTACCAGTCGATTAGTAACCCTTGTTTGACCGATCCTTGTCTGATCTTAAGGCCCCTCCCTCATGGAAGAGCAACGTTTTTTTACATATAAACTTATCAAATCAAGATATTTTTAATCCAATTTCCCCTTTATACTTTCGCATGTCCAGATGTGCAACATTTTCACTGGTCTGATATTTGACAAGATTTATTTCAAAATTAGTCATAAGGCAAATTCGGTGTGCAAATAAACTGGTTTCTTCTTATTATACTCCCTGTTGGAAGGAGAGTCAATCCATAGAGAAAGTATATTTTCTCTATGGTCAAACTGGGAAGAATTGTAGAATGGTCTAATTGCTTACTGGTTATGGTTGAAAGGCATTTATTTACTTATCTCATAATTATGTGAAACTTAGATATGCATAAAGCGTTATTTCCTTAACATTCACATTTTCAACCACCATTCAGCCATATAGTTTCGCATTATTTATCCGAGGGGGACAATATCAATATCACGGAAAATGTTTGTAACCCAGAACGCCCGTTAGCCTAACCAACAAGAAAGTATTCTGCAAAAAAAAATATAATTAAAATAAAAATCTTTGTAGAAATGATGATTAATGTTCTCAGAGTTCAAACTGATGGCGTTTTATCATGAGATGTGTCATATTTTGCCAGGTCTGTTCCAATACCTATTTCCCATTTTGTAGACGACATTTTTTTCTGCTTTAATATTGCATGCATGTGTATTTCAGCTGTGATTTATGCATGGCTCAATATTAACAACAGTCTACTGTTCAACTGACTATATTTTGCAAAATAAAAGATGGACACTTTGAAGTGGATGCATAGAATGGGCTGAAAACTACAATGCTATGACAAAAGCAACCTATCCACGTTAATGTGAGAATCTCTATAATCTCATTACATAACAGGGTCAACTGATTTAAATAACAATTGTCAACTGGTTATGGAGCTGCTTCTTTTTAAATGCAAAGAAACGTTTTGTTGACTTGATAAAGTCATCTAGGTTTTGAAATATGCACAGCATCTGATTGGTCAACTCATACATACTATTTAAACTTCCTATATAAATATCCTATGTAAACACAGCTTCTGATTGGTTAGTATCTACTTCCCATGTAGACTTCCTGTGTAAACACCACATCTGATTGGTCAGTATCTACTTCCCATATAGACTTCCTGTGTAAACACCACATCTGATTGGTTATCATCAATACCTCATAACTTCCTAAATGCGTGCTCTTAATTCACCATGGGTAATTGGTTCATATTTGCTTCATTTCATTTCATCTTAAGAATCATCATGCTTGTTTTGAGACTTGCGAAGTATTGTAAGATTGCCTGTGACCTCTGTGATTTCATGAATGCTTTAATGATTATAACTGAAAGATGTCAATAAGTGATTACTCATACGTTTACCATTGTTGTTGTACAGTACTAATTTATTTCAGGAATTTATGTTTACATCACCTTGGCAGAATATATAATCTTGTGTAAATAACGTGATTCTTGCTATATTATTCAGAAAAGTGGTACTTACTTTCAGGCTGATTTTCCGTTTCTCATCACACACTATAAATCGTTTCGTATCATTAGTTGTATGGTAGACTACAAAATAGGGTTTATAGTTTCCCGGATGGAGCAGCGTCTCAAGATCCACATAGGAGCAGCAATGGAAATGGACTGAAACGTGATGAGTATAGATTATAAAATATCACATTATATATACTTACATATACATACTACATATAGTACATATACTTACTTAAAGCAAATCTCATATGAACACAAGCTAATCGAACCAGGAACAGATTAGGGCCAGAGAGACTTGGATATCATTCATTTTGACATCATATTATACTTTGTTGTCTTCTGTTCTGCAGTGTCATGCGAGGAGACAATGATATTTGATAATTTGGGTTATGTGTAATCCACTATTTGATGTTGAATGCATTGAGACATGCTTAACAGATAAATAGAGTGTCCTTTCATCCATTTAGTTAATCTGTGATTTTCTGTTTGATTTGAATGTAAATGAGAGTTACATTGTCGTCTGCCATCATTGCTGCATCCTGATTGGCTGATACAACCATGTGATATACCTTTTTGCATACGAACCATATTAACAATCTGGCTGATGACATGTCCCTAAAGTGAAGGTTGGATGCACAAAATGTATCGGGTCCCAAAGTATATATATTATGGCAGATGGCAATACCAATTTAAACAGAATTTATAATGGATCTATTGCAGATTTGACAAATAAGTTTAAGACTGAATTATAGCTGGTAACAAAGTAAACATAAGACGATAATTATAAGTTGTCTAGTATGCATTTTCTGATATAGCTTTTTGACTACTTAACATTAACAACTATTTCAGTGTTAGCACAATCAAGCATTGATATTTCAAATTCTGTTGATACTTACAACTTTGGTCATTGAGGTCTAGTCCATCTTTCATGACGATCCGGCTGTTTTCATGTTTGAGGTAGTAATGTCTGTTGCTCTGTGCTCGGATAACAAATTTTCCTTTTTTTTGCAAGATCAGCGTTTTGGTTGACACTCTCCCCAGTTCCGCTATTACATCGGGTTTAATCATACCTGTTATGATAATTATATCTGTTAACTTTGTAAAGTTAAGACAACCTAAGATGTAAATTTCAATAAGAAATGACCTTTTGTAAAGGCAAAACAATAAAAACCACACTGCCCCCTGGTGAGAGAATAAGTGTCACCAATGTCAACTGTTCTGTATTTCTAATTATAATCAACTGATATCCTGTTAATTACTCTGATAGTTGCATAAGAATTCCATCGAGATCAACTACCCTTAAAAGACTTTATAACACAAACATATCAATGAATCAGCCGGAAAGTCTACAGTGACGAAGCATATGAAAAGTTACTTTTTTTGAAGATTATTACTTCGGTTGTTTTTTTAGGTATGTTTAGGTTTTCCTCCTTTATATGATGGAGCATAACATCGTGGCCTACTGTTAATTAGCTTTTTATCTATATACTATGATTGATCAATGAATGAAGTTTGGTTGGTTTGTCTTGAGATTAATTATCGCACTGACCAATATGGTTTCCTGCCTCAGCTTTTACCATGACCTTGACCTTGACCTTAACCTTGATATATTCTATGATTGATCAATGAATGATGTTTGGAGATTAAATATCGTACTGACCTGTATGGTTTCCTGCCTCAGCTTTTACCATGACCTTGACCTTGATATATTCATAATCTGGCTCATTGTCAAACATAACATGTCTTCTGAAGATCTACAATGTATAGATTATATATTCAAGACATTCACTTTGATAAAGAACCGAAGTAATATGTTATCATGCATTAGACCCCTAAGAGATTTTGAACCATTTTCTCATCAACTAACGACTGCTGTGTTATTTGTGCTCTGACACCTTAAGAGAATAACATGTCAACTACCATATCACAATGAACCTTTATGTCAAATAACTTCCCATATGTAAGGGTGAGCTGAAAATGAACTCACCATGATAATATCATCATTAATTTTGAGCTGCTCAAACATTTCTACCAGTCTGCCGTGCTGCATGTTGAGGGTTGGTGTCTCATCTATCATCAGGATTTCATCCTTCTCTCTGGCATTCACAACAATTATATTATTTACAGCATTAAATTTTGGGAATAATTAAAAGAATGGATAAAATGCCAAAAATAAATTAAGCATGGTCCCTTTATGTGCACAAAACTCTCAACCTATGAGCTTTAAGTTATAAAAGTGATAATCTCCATTTATAAATTGCATAAAATAATGCGTTTGAAAATGATTAAATGACATGAAAATGACATGTATTAACACAATATTCTTAATATGTGTTGACACATACCTGAAATTGAATTGCGCAGCAATGCTGTGGGGTTGGAGTTGGGATACAAAATGTTTCCTACAG
The DNA here is from genome assembly GCA_949316495.1 of Amphiduros pacificus. NCBI lineage: Eukaryota > Metazoa > Annelida > Polychaeta > Phyllodocida > Hesionidae > Amphiduros > Amphiduros pacificus. Next base: position 1,114,690 of record OX439003.1, read on the forward strand.
TTGGTGTCTGTCTTGGTTTCTACTGTCATACCCAGGCTCAGCAGTCTGTCCTCATAGTCCCTCATACACACTGGACTGCAGCCAGGCTCATCAAAAGACTGAGAGCACAAACACAACCAGTACTTTAAGCATGCATGAAATGAGATTTTAAAGCAGTTTTTCCTTGTATAATATAAATGGTAATGCTCCAAACTTTGCTATCAAATGCTATTACCCATCATCTCTGTACCATTTGAAAGTGGATGAGTCTTCTGTTAAAATCCAAATCATCCATTGGACACTTTGTCAAAAAACGTTATTTAGCTGACCAATGATCTTGTGCAAAGACCCACTTAGTAATGTTTTGCTAACTATGGGGCACTTTTAAATTGGAGCAATGGAATGATTTGGCTTACAGAGCCCTGTTTGTCTATTGTTTGTCCAATGGTACAGGCCTAACACCCCGATAAACCACAATAGAGGTCACATGAATATATACACGTGGCCATCTGGTGATCAAAAGAGTAAAGCTATTCCTAAACACTTTCAGAAAAACACAATAGTCATGGTCAGTGTAATTTGGTTGATTTTAGTGAGATAGTTTGCTTGTATCACAGTTTCGTGGCATAACATCATTTAAGCATACCCCAGACCTCTGTAAAATTGCCTGTGGCCTATGTGATTTCATGAATGCTTTAAGTCATATCTAGATTATAGCCTATTTCAAACATGAAGCTTTCTTGAAGCTTTCTTGAAGCTTTCTAAAGACCAACAAGAATCTGCATGCAAACCAATATATATATATATATATATATATATATATATATATATATATATATATATATATATATATATATATATATATATATATATATATATATATATAAAGCGACATGACAGTTCATATATATATAAAGCGACATGACAGTTCAGTGAGGCAGCACTATATCTACTACAAGTAGTTCTCATCACGAAATGACTGAAATAATGTTGAAAGTGATGTAAAACCCCAAACAACCAAGCAAATGGCAGCATGTTTTACTTACAGCCTGTGAAGCCAAGAAGCAGGAGAGGAAGCTGGGCCTTCTTGGAGGATTCCTGGAGGTGTGCTGGATGATCTGGCGCTCACACTCCTCAGCAAACTGCCCCTCTATATCATGCAGCTTGAGTTTGATCTGCACCTGGAGTATCTTGCCTTGTCCCTGGTGCTCCTCTCCTGTCAGGTCTCCCATCATCCCGGCTGTCAACCCTGCCACTATCAGGCAACAAGGCAGGGCATTGACAACATTTATACCTCAATCCCTCCTACTTATTGTACGGGACAATACTCCAGTAATCTACTTCCCTGTGTAGAGTTTGGTTTGATTTACAAATAAATAACATCATTTCCTCGTTTCTTGTGTTATCAAATTTGCTAAATGATATCAAAAATTTATACATATAAAAGTGATCGATTTATTTCCACCATAGCAGATAATTTGCATATCTACAGGAGAAAATCATATATTGTAGTGTTATAAAGTTAATGTTATCTTTACAAATATAATGACAAGTTATATGATTGGCAATAAAGTGAAGAGAAAGAAGTTATTTAAAATGCAAAATTCTATTAGATCAAATAAATATTGAATTATATTATTTTCTTTATCTTGTATCAACAAACTAAATTAAAAACTATGGATACAAATGATTTATTGTGTCATATATGCTTAAATTCTATCACAATCATATTTCCAAATTGTTTTGATCCATTGAGATGCATTGAACATATCAGTGAGAAACAAAAATAGCTGAAAAATTATGCCATCAGTGACATGGCGTTTGTTTAATAGATAGATCATTTGAGCTATATCATGCTCTGATAGGGGTGTTAGAAGTATGTTATCGGAGTAACATTTGAAGATTTCCTACAATTAATTTCTAATGTATGACATATTTGTAACCTTCTAAATGATATATTCATTTTAGAAAACAGGATAATCTTTGGGACAAAATTATCTCTAAAATGAATATTCATGACTTGTTCTCAGCCTCAGCTAGGTTATATTGCAGATTCACCATGCTCCATTCCATTAACTCAATTGTGGTATTACTACTTAATCACCAGATTTGTGTTTTTCATCTGTATACACATTCTGCATTTACTTTTGCCCACAAAACTTTTGACCATCCACTGAGTTGCATGGGTGTCAAGTGTGTGTAAGGGGGTTTATGTAATTTCAACTTTATTTGTCATATCATGACGAGACCTACCCGGTCATAGAAGCAAAACAGGTTAACCCTTCAGTCACGAGCCTCTGTGTCTATGAGAAATTGCCACATGAGTTCAACGCTGGCGCAATCAGAATCGAACCCACATCCTTTGGACCACAGAGGAACTGGTGCTAATGGGTTTATGCTCTAATCAACTGAACCACAGACCGCGTGGGTGTCATATGATCCCAGCACAGTAAAATTGTCTTAATAACTGATCACACCATTATGTAATTACCGTAACTTCAAGCTGGTCCAAGCTGGTGACAGATTAGCTGTGGACTGACAGATTAGCTGTGGACTGACAGATTAGCTGTGGACTGACAGATTAGTTGTGGACTGACAGATTAGTTGTGGACTAGCAGATTAGCTGTGGACTGACAGATTAGTTGTGGACTAGCAGATTAGCTGTGGACTGACAGATTAGCTGTGGACTGACGGATTAGTTGTGGACTGACAGATTAGCTGTGGACTGACGGATTAGTAGAGGACTGACAGATTAGTTGTGGACTGACAGATTACCTGTGGACTGACAGATTAGTAGAGGACTGACGGATTAGCTGTGGATGACAGATTGGTTGTGAACTGACAGATTAGCTGTGGACTGACAGATTAGCTGTGGACTGACGGATTAGTTGTATACTGACAGATTAGTTGTGGACTGACAGATTAGTAGAGGACTGACAGATTAGTTGTGGACTGACGGATTAGTTGCTCAGTAGGTTACTGCTCAGTAGGTTATTATGTTGTACATGATTACTCCTGAACTGCTCAGTAGGTTACTATGTTGTACATGATTACTCCTGAACTGCTCAGTAGGTTACTATGTTGTTCATGATTACTCCTGAACTGCTCAGTAGGTTACTATGTTGTACATGATTACTCCTGAACTGCTCAGTAGGTTACTATGTTGTTCATGATTACTCCTGAACTGCTCAGTAGGTTACTATGTTGTACATGATTACCCCTGAACTGCTCAGTAGGTTACTATGTTGTACATGATTACTCCTGAACTGCTCAGTAGGTTACTATGTTGTTCATGATTACTCCTGAACTGCTCAGTAGGTTAATATGTTGTACATGATTACTCCTGAACTGCTCAGTAGGTTACTATGTTGTACATGATTACCCCTGAACTGCTCAGTAGGTTACTATGTTGTACATGATTACCCCTGAACTGCTCAGTAGGTTACTATGTTGTACATGATTACCCCTGAACTGCTCAGTAGGTTACTATGTTGTACATGATTACCCCTGAACTGCTCAGTAGGTTACTATGTTGTACATGATTACCCATGAACTGCTCAGTAGGTTACTATGTTGTACATGATTACCCATGAACTGCTCAGTAGGTTACTATGTTGTACATGATTACCCCTGAACTGCTCAGTAGGTTAATATGTTGTACATGATTACCCCTGAACTGCTCAGTAGGTTACTATGTTGTACATGATTACCCATGAACTGCTCAGTAGGTTACTATGTTGTACATGATTACCCATGAACTGCTCAGTAGGTTACTATGTTGTACATGATTACCCATGAACTGCTCAGTAGGTTACTATGTTGTACATGATTACCCATGAACTGCTCAGTAGGTTACTATGTTGTACATGATTACTCCTGAACTGCTCAGTAGGTTACTATGTTGTACATGATTACCCCTGAACTGCTCAGTGCACTTAGTAAGCCTCATAGATGATACTGGACCAAACTTGTGTATTCACATTTGCCTCAACGTCAGTCCACAACTAATCTGTCAGTTCACAACTAATCTGTCAGTCCACAACTAAAACGTTATTGTGCATTATATGTTTTTTTGTGTTATAACTTTTGTGCATTATATGTTTTTTTTGTTATACCCTTTGTGGTTTATATCCTTTGTGCATTATACCCTTTGTGCATTATACCCTTTGTGCGTTATACCCTTTGTGTTTTATACCCTTTGTGCATTATGCCCTTTGTGCGTTATACCCTTGGTGTGTTATACCCTTTGTGCATTATACCATTTTAGCATTATACCCTTTGTGCATTATCTCCTTTATGCGTTATGCCCTTTGTGCATTATATCCTTTTGTCATATCCTTTTGTCAAATGGACAGAAATACACAGCCATGCTTATACATGTTGTGTTTTGTGTACTGTGTATCTAAAAACATTATGGTTCAACAGCATTTTTCATGAAATATATCATTTTAATAAAGAAATATATGTACACACTTAACACTCTTAAATAGAATAAGTGTTATGTTTTATAGCAATGGATTGCTGACCCTTTGTGCGTTATACCCTTTACATGTTATACCCTTTGAGCATTATACCCTTTGTGTGTTATACCCTTTGTGCACTATATCCTTTGTGCATTATACCCTTTGTGCGTTATACCCTTTACATGTTATACCCTTTGAGCATTATACCCTTTGTGTGTTATACCCTTTGTGCACTATACCCTTTGTGCGTTACACCCTTTGTGCGTTATACCCTTTACATGTTATACCCTTTGTGCGTTATACCCTTTGTGCATTATACCTTTTGTGCGTTATACCCTTTGTGGTTTATACCCTTTGAGCATTATACCCTTTGTGCGTTATACCCTTTGTGTTTTATACCCTTTGTGCGTTATACCCTTTGTGCGTTATACCCTTTGTGCATTATACCTTTTGTGCGTTATACCCTTTGTGCCTTATATCCTTTTGTCAAATGGACAGAATTGTCCAACATGATGAAAAAATGACATTCTATTAGATTCAACCATGTTTAATTATCAAACTATCATCCCAAATAACAGTAACACTACATTTTAATCCAGTGTAAATCCTCCATTTTTTAATGAAATAGATAGGAGTGAAAGTAATCTTGTGTTCAATATCTGGGCTGAATAATATTGAAATACACAGCCATGCTTATACATGTTGTGTTTTGTGTACTGTGTATCTAATACATTATGGTTCAACAGCATTTTTCATGACATTTTCATTTTAATAAAGAAACATATGTACACACTTAACACTCTGAAATAGAACAGGTGTTATGTGTTATAGCAATGGATTTCTGACATTTATTTTCACTTTTATGTTATTTAACTTAATAATGTCCATTTAACTCCAACTGAACATTACTTATGCTTGTAACCAGAGTGGTCTTATTCAGTTTGTTCTTCTTCATAGCGTGAATAACTAGTTCCAGAGTGAGGACGCCCAGAGACAAACCAATTCCAAATCCTAGCAGAGAGAACGCCCCCTGCAGGGGAAGCAACCCAAGGCTGGATGACCCAGCAGTGGCACCGGCAGAGTCACATCGGGATTGAGGTATTATATCCTTGAACCACTTTGGCATGATCCCTGTCTCAGTCAAATGATCAATCCTGTAAATGATTATTTCTATATACTCATCTGCTTTATTTCAATTGCATTGCCTCCTTACTTAAGATATTGAAACAATCTTAAAAGGGTTAGAATCATGACTTACTTCTCATTAAACAAAGGCAGGTATGGAAATCCCTTGGTCATCGGAAATGCGATTGGCTTTGGAAAGAAATCTTCCTTGGCCACTGTCAATTCACAATCCACATGTGTGACTAGTTTTATCAAGGTCATTTCGGTGATATAGAGGTAGTCCTCATTCTTAGCTTTAACAACACCGTCCATGATATCATAAACAATATTTGTTGGTTTCTTTTCTATCATCTTCCACACTTCATGATATAGACCAGAAGTAGCTGTCTGAAATTGACCAAAGATAATTAACTTCATTTGACATCAGATGTCAAAATTGACAATGCTATAACCATACCAGGTACAAGAATATGATATTTTGTTCAATGTAGATAAATAACATTTATGCAAATATTATCTTTTTGTCTTGCTGTAACAATTTTTAAAAACATTATCTCAATATTTATAAGAAAGGTTTTATGACATTGAAAAAGACAACATATTCAAACATAGAGACATATTCGTTCCTTCAAATGATTAAGATTCCTTATGAAAAAATGTTTTGTTATCACACTCCAATCCTTCACATTCTAAACATGCTAAATGTTGATAAGACTGGTGTGAATAAACCTTGAAGGAGTTTAACATTGACGGCTTGGTACATTCTTGAAGAACTATCTCAAATAAATCAAAATTGCACAATTTGTTAATGACAATATATTTATGTGCCTTCATCTGTCATAAATGATGGATGTCAGTAAAATTGATTTGAAACATATACAGTCCATTTGAGATTTTCTTTTCAAAAATCATCAAAAATGTTTTGTAAGTTATAAACATGTCACACTCCATGCTCAATCAACACTTTGTACGGTATCAAATTCTATTAACACCCTTTTTGGGGATAAGTCACGGGTTTTAAGGTTTAAAAACATATTTGACCTTGGTACATGACATTGGTACATGGAGTGTTGGGGTGTTTTGAGTATTTGAGTACTGGATAGAAAACAAACTACAGCTCTACTTGTTTGATCCTTGATTTGTGGCAGTGTATTAATATGATATTGTATCATGGCCTAGACAAGACTTGCTGATGATCGTAAGTCTTAAGACTAAATTTATGAATTGGGTTTTGACTCACTTTGAATATCATCTCATGAAAACTACTTCCAATGAGCCCCACATCATGTGTGGTCTGCTCGGCTAGTTCCTTCAGACTATTAACTGGAAGTTTCTCAATGGAGACTGTGAGAAATGCAATCAGGTTTCCGGTATAGGTGGAGAGAAAGACTATGAACATCAACCAAATGCATCCCATTGTTATCATTGCTTGGTTTGACTTGCAGGGCTCTGACATACCTAGTAAACAAACAATTATAGTATTTAGCAGCCATTTTGATAGTTTAGTCACAAAATAGTTTCAATCTATATATTTGTTACATAACATTTTGAAATGATTCCTTACATTTATTCAATTGTTTCCATCTTCAAAATGCACTAATTGGTAACCATACCTTGATTGAAAGCTGCTCCATAAACATAACGTAAACAGTTCCTGTAGAGTGATCTATCAGCTTTGGGATCCCCCTTAAGAGCCTTAAAAAAAGATCCTTTATATTTTTCTATATCCATACGACCCATGAAGAATAGGATCAGACTTCCAGTCAGGATCACTCCAACGTAGGTCATCCATACTTCCCTCTTGAACGGTTTGAAAATTAGAAATGTGGAGGCTGCAGCATTGGACTCTGGTCGTCTCATCAGAATCCCAAAACTATCATATGTGACAGGGGATGTATAATCTACTACCTCCATACGTACATCATTTACAATATAAGGCCCAATTCCAATATCTGCCTTCTGCAATTTACAGAGCAACAATCAGAATGTCATTAAAATATAGAGCAGAAATATTCTGGCAAAATAAAGGTTTGAATAGTACATAGTTTATGGTGGTTATGTAATCAACCAATTCTGATATCAAGTTTAAAATGATAATCAGCGATTTATTGTTAATTAAAGATTTTATCTCTACAACATGCCATGCTGATTACTCAACCTGATTGCATGATAAGAAAAGCTACTTTAAAGGACACTTAAAGATTTCAGCCATCTTCGTTTCACTACTTTCACAGCCTGGCTTTCTTTATCATACATGATCTTGCTGCTGATGTAATACCTGTAAATGCACTCCCAACTCAGTACTATTAAATGTGCAACTACCCAAGCCTGACCTCACTCAAGTGTTTCAATTCTAAAGTCAAAACAATTCCAAAGAATATTCAGTAAGTGTAGCTTCAAATCTGAGTATATGCTCAGATGTAAGATTTGAAGTATAATATACACAATGGGGCCAAGGTGACATGCGACCTTTCTATCATGGCTGATAGCTCCACATTTTGAATAAACTGAATATCATTGTTCCGGAATAATAATGTGCTATCTGATGAATGTTATTTGCAGGCATGTGTTACAGATTTGTGAATTGTCATCACATCAATGATATGTACAGTCCATGTTTGTGCTGAAATGTGGATCCAGGCAAAATATTGAGTAGGCCATCTTGTCATGAGTGAAAGTAAGTGCTTATAATCAGACCTTGGAGGACAATGCATTGCACTGGATATAGTCATAACTCTTCTCTGATCATTTCACTGTCACTCTAATACAGAGAGAATCACATTTCATCAGATGCAAAATCTACTTATTGTGACATATCAAATCATGTCTATTAAATCACAAACGAATAATAATCTCACCTCCAGACATAATTGCTGATATTACCATTGCTGGTGTGATATTTAATACAAGAGTTGACTTGGTCATTTACACAGGTCTTGCGGTGCCCTCTATATTATCAAAATCATAATCATTCCAATTCTTACATGCACATGGCCCATTTAAATATACACCTTTCTTCATTTTATGTAATATATGTTGGAATTACATACAAACCCCTTCCTTTTATACCATTCCATGTCATCCATAATTCATTTAACTTATAATTCATAGACATTATTTTTGTTATGCTAATGATATACTTCTTACCAGCAGTATTTTGGTAAACCACTATCATGTCACTGAAACCATCCTATACCAGGACTGTTTATGTACAGTATTTTAATGATATTCATACTAACCCCTTCTACAATCATGCCGATGATACCATCCTATACCCGGTCTGTTTTTATATAGTATTTTGATGATATTCATGCTAACCCCTTCTGATATCATGCCGATGATACCATCCTATACCACAACTGTTTTTGGTATAGTATTTTAATGATATTCGCAGTGCGCATGCGTGAAGAGCAACATGGACGTGTTTTGATTTTGGTCCGATCATGTCGTGGTTATCAGCAGTTTCTGACGCTCTATCGAATCTTATACGTTCTGTGGTCAAACTCACCTGTTCAGTCGCACTTTTGTCTCAATTTCTATACGTTCTTGTGACTCCAGTGTGCGTTTTCCGGCGTAAAATCTGATCTGTTTCGAGGGTCGGATTTAGCTTCGCCTTGACAAGGCGCGGCGCTCGAGGTGCAGATCTGGTTGTACTCGTGCAAGACGTACACCAAAACTATTCCTCATTACAAGCTTGGAACCACCTCCTTGCTTTTTTGTTATCTAACCACCTAGATAACCTCTGCCTAACCACCTAGGCTCTACCCAACCACCTGGGTCTCTATAACACTGTTTTCATTATACTGAAAACGCTCTGCCTAACCACTTAGGCCTCAATTTTACTATTTCTTGTCCCGCCGTGGATAAAGATTACCTCGCTGCATTAACGTGGCATACTGCCTGTTCTCTTTTTTATATCGTGGTAATAACACGGTTAAAATATTTAGGCATAAAACTTTTATACACTCGTATATATCACTTTTATATATACAATATAAAGTTAAAATCTTTTATCAGTGTCTATTTTGGGCCCGTGCATACATATTATAGATTGTGCCAGCCTTCTGACACTCTCATTAACGGTTTTGCTGTATTGTGCTCGCATATTGAGATTTCTCACCTGAGCCCATAGCTAGAATTAATCCGTTTAAATATAACCCCAAATCTAATTCCCACTTACCCCGCCATCTTTCGATTACTGTTCAGTCTCTGTTCGGAAAGGATCGTATATTGAAAATGGCTATCACTACTCGAAGAGCTGCAAAAGACGTATTGGAAGCGGGTCCTGAGGCGCCTGCTACTCCACCCCTTCCTGTAGCCCTAGAGTTACCTACCCTTTCTCCCGCTGACGAGTTGGCGGTCTTGAGAAAGACATATGATGATTTAGTCAAACTAAATGAATCTAACGTCGCCTCTAACAATTGGCTGACGGACAGGGTCAGAGCCCTGACGGAGGACAGGGACTCGCTCGAGACCGACAATGCAGCTCTCTCTGCCGAGTTAGCCTCTGCTTTAAGAACTATTAAAGAAAAAGATAAGCTGCTAGATACCTTCTTGCCATCCTCGTCTGATGTGAGGGGTCCGAAAGCAAAGAAAAGTGTCCAGCTTCTGGTAGTCCTACCCAAAGATCAACATCGGGACGCCATTACGGCAGGCATTGCCAGATCTGACTGTTCGGTGAAGACGTCGGCCGAGAATCTCAATTTCTTGGCCACTCGATCCGATAGGACGACAGCAGCGGACCACTTGATAATTCTCCCGGACACCTCGTCTATTATGGCCGGTGGGCTCGGTGAACCTCTTTTCAACGTTATCATAGATGAAGTCGAGAAGATCCGGGCAAAAGGCCCTACTGTCTCAGTGATCTCGGCACCACCACCGATGGGAGCCACCAAGAGAAAACAATGGATGGTGTTAAACAGCCTGCTTTCCTCCCACTAGCTGGTGGGCTTTGATTTCGTCCGTATCCCTCTGTTCAAGGGATCTATTACAAAAGTTCTATCGCCTGACGGCACTCCTCTGCAGGAGACATTGGACACGATCATCAACACGATCAATAATGCAGTTATTCCTGATAAAGTGGAGTACATCCCTCCACCGACCTCCGACGACGATGTGATGGTCGTTTCTTCTCCAGTGCCTCCACGTCGTAGCAGAAAACCGCAGGTCCACAAATCCTCAAGGCCTGCAGGCGTGAATCGAACCCAGGAAGTCTTGGCTGTCACCTCTCTTGCAGCCGGTCGGATAATCGGCCACAAAGGTGCAACGATTCGATCCTTGAACAGTATCGATGGTCTCAGTGTCAAAGTCGTGAATGTTGACGATGACTCGGCATTGGTGAAATTCTTCGGGCCTCGTGATGCTGTCAAGAAGGCTTGTACACGAGTACAAAGAATCGTGGACAATATGTGACATTCTTGGCCAGAGCCAAATAGTGTAAAAGACATTCTTGATCTCAATTTCGATTTCAATACTTACAATAATATTCCTGTACGAGATATAGTTGTAAATAAAAATGTCTTTTCACCACATATGTATAAATGTGCATGTTCTTGCTTGCGCCTGTCAGCTTGCAATGTCTTCCAACCCCCGCTATCTCCTTCTAATAAAACTGGAACAAAAAGCACAAATATACCACTTTCTTTTAAAACAAATAGCATTCTTCTCTGCCAATGGCACCTTGATATATTAAATATCACCAATAACTTGAAGAATGTGAATCTCGTCCTTATCAATAAATATGACCATAGACACCTCAGAGATTTGAGCCCCATATATAACACGTGCTTCAATTCCCCCGTCACCTGTCATATTAATGATAAACTAAATAAGCATCGAATACTACAAAATCTTACCCTCAGCGACGCTCTGTGGAACATATATCTATTTGACTCTGGCGAGTTACCTGTTCTTCTCCCAAGTTATGACATAACGAGGGTTAATAATCGGTTAGATAATCCCTCAACCACATACAAATATTCGCTCGTATCAAAACAAGATCAAACACGTGGTAGCTGGGAAACCACGCCCACCTTAATCACGTGGTCAAAATCTACCAATCAGAGCCATCCTCGCTCGTACCTTTCACAACCTCTCCTAGCAGTCAGGACACTATTGTCTCGCTCAAAACCCATCTTAAATCCTCACAGAAGGGCTAATAATGATAACTGCAACAGTAATTGGTTCAATTGTTTACGCTACCGGGGACAATCGTCTGACGAATATCCTCAGCTGGCCACGCCCAACAATACCACGTGGTCTGCCCAGACCAATCACAATGTGGTGAGGCCTGCAGGGCCGGCCCTGAATACACGTGCTAGCTCTGCGCCACGTGGTCGGCCACTGATTGTAAACAAACGACATTCTCGTATTAAAAATCCTAATAATAAGGGGAAAAAAGCATTAAACATCGGTTGTTGCAACGTACAGAGCATATCTAGCAAGATCTTGCCAGTAAAAGACTATTTTACTGAACATGACCTTGATGCCCTGTTCATGACCGAAACTTGGATGCATGACTCAAAATCTGACAAGGTCAAAAGTGAACTTGAAGAAGGCTCACTTGAATTTGAGTCTTTTCCTAGGATTGGACGGACAGGGGGAGGATTAGGGATTTTATACAAATCTGAACTCCCGTTCACAACCAATAGGGCCAACCAACCAGTGGTCACCACCATGGAGCTCATGGAGTCATCCATCACATTGAAAGGTAAAAAGATAACATTTGTGGTGATATATAGACCCGAACCATCTAATCGGAATAGATATACCTACTCTGAGTTTTATGATGAGTTCACCCAGTTGGTTGCACATTATGGTTCATTTAGTCATGAGGTCATCTTCCTCGGTGACTACAACTTTCATGTCAACCTCCCCTTAAAACCTGATGTCATTAAGTTTAATGATATCCTACATACCTTTGATCTAACACAATGGGTTCAGGAACCAACCCATAGGTTAGGGAACACCCTTGATCTAATCATTACCTTCAGTGATAACAAACTCCTGAAGAGCCACCTGGTGGATGAATACTTATCTGATCATAAAATGATTAAGATATACCTAGATATGTCACCCCCAAAACCCCCCAAAAAATCTATCAAATATAGGAATTTTAAGGGATTAGATCTTGAATCCCTAAGGGGTGACATCAAATCCCTAACTGATAGAAACACAACATGGGAACACCTATCCTTGAGTGACATGGTGAATTACTATGACAGGGAACTCACATCACTCATGGATAAACATGCTCCGATCAAGGTTGCCAAGGTCACTCAGCGCAAACCTGTACCTTGGATGAGTGACCAATTAAAGCTGGAAAGATCTCTCAGGAGGAGGCTTGAGAGAAAAATGAGCAAGACTGGTTCTCACATTGACAAGGAGCTTTATAACTCTCAATGCTTAAATCTGCTCAATCAGCATATTTTTCCAACTTGGTTGAGGAAAACAAACATGACCCTAAAAAGCTCTTTAGAGTCATAGACACAGTCATGCACAAGAAAAGGGACACACCTATGCCTAAATCGGACTGTGAGATTACTCAGGCTGAGAAATTTAACACATTCTTTCTTGAAAAAATAGATAGAATCCGCCTGGACATTGATAATGCCCCATCCTGCCAAACTGCGCCACCAGGTGACACTGCAAACAATAGCACTACATGTCTGGAAAGGTTCAAACCCTTAACCATTGACGGCGTTCGGAAATTGGTCAAAAGGTCTGCAAAGAAGTCATGTGAGCTGGATCCAATTCCAACCTGGCTCTTACTTGACCTCTTAGATGACCTCCTACCAATAATTACTTCCATAATAAATAAATCATTGATGGATTCAGCAGTATCGGAGAATATGAAAATAGCCATTATAACACCCCTGCTGAAGAAACTTGGTCTAGAACTGGTTGAAAAAAACTATAGGCCTGTTTCCAACCTAACATTTGTCTCTAAACTAACCGAGAGGGCGGTGGCCGACCAACTGGTCCCCCATCTTGTAAGGAATGGTCTTACTGACAAGTTTCAATCAGCCTACAAAGAATATCACAGCACTGAAACTGCTTTGTTGAAAGTGCAAAATGATATCCTGGGTGCTCTAGACAGCAGAAAGTCAGTTATCCTGCTGTTGCTTGACCTTTCCGCTGCATTTGACACTATTGACCATCAAATCCTTTTGGACAGACTGAGGGATAGATGCAACGTCAAAGGTCATGCACTCTCCTGGATTCGGTCATACCTAATGGACAGGAAGCAATGTGTGAAAGTAGGGATCCATAGATCCCGTCTCAAATCCCTAAAATATGGGGTACCCCAAGGCTCAGTCCTGGGTCCTATACTTTTCACCATTTACATGACTCCCCTATCTGATATACTTGCTAAATATGGTCTGAGCTATCATATTTATGCAGATGATACTCAGATCTACATCCCTGTTGACTACGCTTCTCCCCATCATGTGGATATGAGCAGACACAAACTAGAGGAGTGTGTCAGTGAGGTTAGAAACTTCCTCATATCAAACAAGATGAAAATAAATGATGGAAAAACTGAGATGCTCATATGTACTGACAGGTACAGTACTACCACCCATAGCAGTATCCCTACCACAATCAAAGTGGGTGATTCTGACATTGCTCCTAGTTAATCAGTAGTTGACCTTGGTATCACATTTGACTCCAACATGGACATGAAGGCCCAGATCAAGAAAATGTGTCAGAAAGGCTATTATCACATCAGAAACTTAGCGGCCATCAGACATTGTCTAGACGAGAAGACCGCTGTAACACTTACCCATGCTTTTGTTACATCCACCCTTGACTATGGTAATGGTCTTCTTGCAGGTCTTCCTAAAACTGACATCAGAAAACTGCAATACCTCCAAAACTCTGCAGCACGGGTAGTAGGAAAAATCAGGAAATTTGATCACATTTCAGGAAAATTACAGGAACTGCACTGGCTTCCTGTTCATGCGAGAATTGATTTTAAAATTCTGCTATTGACCTGGAAGGCCCTTAATGGTAAGGCTCCCCCTTACTTACGTGATCTACTCCTGATTAAAGAAGGTGAACGCTGCCTACGATCCAATGATGGCACCCACCTACAAGTACCTAATACGAGGCTAAGGACGGTAGGTGACAGGGCCTTCTCATCTGTGGGTCCTAGGCTATGGAATGCCTTGCCTACTAATATTAGGACAAGTACTTCAGTCTCCTCGTTTAAGAGTAGGCTGAAAACTCATCTCTTCAGGAAGCATGTCCTGAACTCAGCGCTATGAACAGACTTGTCTGGTATCAGCGCTATATAAATTTTATTATTATTATTATTATTATTCATACTAACCCCTTCTGATATCATGCCGATGATACCATCCTATACCACAACTGTTTTTGGTATAGTATTTTAATGACATTCATACTAACCCCTTCTGATATCATGCCGATGATACCATCCTATACCACAACTGCTTTTATATAGTATTTTAATGACATTCATACTAACCACTTCTGATATCATGCCGATGATACCATCCTATACCACAACTGTTTTTATATAGTATTTTAATGACATTCATACTAACCCCTTCTGATATCATGCCGATGATACCATCCGATACCCGGTCTGTTTTTTATATAGTATTTTAATGACATTCATACTAACCCCTTCTGATATCATGCCGATTTTAATGATATTCATACTAACCCCTTCTGATATCATGCCGATGATACCATCCGATACCTGGTCTGTTTTTTATATAGTATTTTAATGATATTCATACTAACCCCTTCTGATATCATGCCGATGATACCATCCTATACCACAACTGTTTTTATATAGTATTTTAATGACATTCATACTAACCCCTTCTGATATCATGCCGATGATACCATCCGATACCCGGTCTGTTTTTTATATAGTATTTTAATGATATTCATACTAACCCCTTCTGATATCATGCCGATGATACCATCCTATACCCGGTCTGTTTTTTATATAGTATTTTAATGGTAATCATACTAACCCCTTCCACTATCATGCCGATGATACCGTTCCATGTGCCATCTGGATTGAGGGAGCCCCATCTACCATCTGGTGGTTCTATTATCTCATACCTGATACATATATTAAAATAGCCAATAAACATATAGAATTTCAGTATTTTAGAATTTCATAACCCAAAATGTCTTTAGCAGTTTTAAGGCTAAACAAGTATACTTGCTGAAACTTGAAATGCTTTGCCAATTCATTTAAGACTGTGAAGAAAAGACCAACATAACGAATTGTTCCATTCAGATCAATGCGATGCTGTACAAATGCAAGCTGTAAGAAAATAAAAAAGAAAAGGTAATAGTCCTTCTTGTCACATCTTCGTTCATTTGAATGAAACAATATTTAATGGTACAACAATCAGATCATTAGGTTTCTTGTTTCAGTCTTAGCAGATAGCTTATAGCAAATAATTGTTTTACACTACCTTTGTGTGTTGGGGTTATATTATTTAGGGAAACGTTTCCTTATATTAAATTAGGAGAAACGATAAACTGGGAATAATGACAAAGTGAAACTGACATGATCTGTATAACTTGATAAAGTGATAATATACGATGGGTGTTATTTGAACTTTTTATCTTTTTAACCAGTAGCTTTTAATTCATAAGTGCAAAAAAATGATTGATTTTTATTTATTCATTACAAAGCCGATTTAACCACTTCTTTTCATGACTACAGTTAAATATTCTATGAAATATATACATACTGGCAATGCTGACACTCTGAAAACTTTGCCATAGAGACCATTAAATGGCAAAAATATAAAGTTTGTGTATATTTCCCATCCAATAGACTGGTGCCAGAATCCAATGGTATAGAAATTGATATCCATCCATGTAGTAAGGTGAGCTGTGAGATTGATCATTGACTCCTGGCATGACTAAAACAGGAATCCAGCTTACAACATTAATCATATGATATTCTATGATGATATTCGTTATTTTTGCTATTTTAAGTTATAAGTTTGGCCAACAATATTCAAGTGAGGCAACCACAGCAGTTTTTAACAGTATTTTCATGCACTTGTGTCACAAGGTATAGGTATCCTAATATAGATTCAGAACTTAGAAGATGTAAATTACACCTTGATTTCAAATGTTTCAACTGTTTGATATTAATCCTTTATTATGGACAAAGGTCCTTGATTTATTGTTATTAAACATTCCAAAATCACTAGAACTATATGACTTTACAGTGTCTGATAAAATGACAATGAAATTTACCAGCAAACTTATATTGTCACTAGTAGCAGCCAGATCATCACGGTCAACATCAATAATAACTGCCCTGTCTCCAGGAACCAGGTGCACCATTGGGGTGAGCTCAGCATGACTGAAGTTCATTGGAATCAGAATCCAGTTATACAGGGGACCAATTAGGTCAATCTCATGAGCCTGTAATAAGACTTAATTATTGTTTATTTTCAATAAATTAAAGTTAAAGCTCAAAAAGTAAGATGCAATAAGATTAGTTCCTTTGAATAATTACAATTGTAAAAATGAAATAGATAAAAGGTGAAAACATGAGAGAAATGAAAAACAAAATTCTGAAAATGAATGAGACAATCATACTGTAAAATAGATTAATATGTAATATTCAATCAGTATATAATTATAGATAAGCAGAAACATTATGCAAATATAGAATAGCATAATACATGATTAATTCATTATATGGAGGTTATTGTAATTAATCATTATTAATGTGTTTAAAATTGTTGAATAGGCTTTGTAATTAGAATGGAATAGTAAGCTGCAAAATATTGTTAAACAATAGACATGCATTCTACAACAATACAACCTTTTGTAGAACATGGACAGTGTTATTCCAGTCAGCACATAGTATAAATGAGTTTGACGTCTGTTGATATTTCTTGGGATGTTTTATTGCATGATAGAATCCATCTTCTAAGCGAACAAAACTTTTGAGTGTTCTCTCATTTCCAGCAAAACGTATTATGTCATCTAAAAGTCTGTTTGCTAAAACAAATAAAGAAATGAAGATGTAAACATCACATCAAAACATTTACATACTATATACCAGAATGACCACAACACTTTTGTGTGATAAATAGGTTCATACACATTTGAAATGAAAAGATCATAATATTGAAATTGATCCATGTCGGAGTTAGTGCCAGTTTCTTGTTCAATACCAGCAATAGGATGGATATCTTCAAGATAATTGAAGTTAATTTAGTCTAAGATGAGGACAAAAGTTTACATTTGTAATCTAGATAGTATTGGGAATGCATCTGATGGACTCTTGTGGCAATGTGATGGTAATAAAAAGATAGAATGAAGATAACTGTGATTCTTCTCCACCTCATAAAATATATCAGAGCATGAAATTGTGAGAAATATAAACTGAATGTAATATAGGGATTTTTATATATTTATATAATTTATAAATGGACTGGTGAAATTCCCAATCCTATATTCCTAAGAACAAAATTAAAAGTATGTATAACAACATTATTTCATTAAGTTCGTATAACAACATTAATTGGTTGCATTATTTAATATTCACAATCTTCCTTACCACATGAATCATCATAGAAAATATCCAGATTTTTGGGTTTTAACTTTGCCAGCAAGTCAGCAGTGGCGTAGGCAGTCACGTGTTGAGCAGCTTGTGTGGCTCCACCTGGTGGCCCTTTATACCACCAGTTTGGGAATTTATCATTGGTCACTGACCCTTTGCCAACACAGGTATCACCTAATAGAAATTAACCAAATGGTTAGAAATTACAAGTATAAAAATGTGGTCAAAGACCTTATGTGCAATTGGTGATCATTTGAAGTTAGTCAATATATATCACAATATCTTTAATTCTGAAGGAAAAAATCATTGTTTTTTTCAGAAAATTTGGATATTTCTATAGTTTTCCCTCACTTATTAGATATGTTGCAAATTTTCTAACATTAACAAATGGTAATACAAAAGAAATGGTAAAACAAATAAAAAATAACAAATGGACAAAGGGACCTATATAACATCTGGAGCTACTGCTTGAAGCTGCTAGTTACAGGAGACAAACACACACACACAGCAGGAACATTAAGAAGAATATTTTGAACCATGGTTACAAGAGAGACACCGCAAAATCATAATTTCATGTTTTACTTGTTTGTTCTTAAAGCCAATCTACCATCATGATCAATAACTGATTAATACAGGTCACATTGGTAATGTTATTTCTATATACATCTTTCTATTGTCAAGAAGTGTTTTCTACACTTAGTTTTGGTACAGATTCAAACAATTTTGTGATTTCGTAAAATATAATAGTAATTTTACAAGTTACATATGTTCTTACAGAATTTTAAATGAACACATATCTATAACATCATAACCATGACCTTTTTGTCAATGGTAACAGGAGGAGATATTTGACATCGTACTCATGGTACCACCACATTCTATTGGAATGTGGTATGTTGATATCCTTGATATATTGTATTGGATTGAGGATAAATAGAACATGTTCAATCTTATGGATATAAAATTCCAAAAGGTTTTACATATCTCTGTGCTATTTAATGTATATTTATGATACCAATGTGAATTCCAACTGATCGATATGTGTAAATGTTTATAATCTTCATCATCAAAGCAAGTAAAACCATGTTAGTCTTCAAGAGAAAATTATAAAATCAGTTTCTTATCTTACCAGATGTGGTTTGTAAGACAGCCATCCAAACAATCAGAATATAGGAACTTATGGTGTAGGATTCCATATCCGCCAGAATGATTAGCTACCAAACATAGGATCTGTATCTACAGGCATTCACTACCTGCAAAAAGTGTGTGTGTGTATGTGTATGAGTGTGTATTGACATCAAAACGTATAATTAACCCACGTTAATTGATTCCATGATATCAATAGCAATGCTAACAATGTCAGGGCAAGACCAGTTCATGCAGTGTCCATGGAGGTACTTCACATATCAGTTCAAAAGTTGAAATCCTTACATTTGAACTAAAGAGTGATATCCTTACACCTGAACCAAAGAGTGATATCCTTACACCTGAACCAAAGAGTGATATCCTTACACCCGAACTGCATGAACACATATTTTTTTCTTTGTCTGATACTTTCAATTTTGGATTTCATTGATGAAACATACATTATCATTCATGCATTATCTGTGATATGGTATTTTTCTCTTGTAGTTTTCAACATGGACGATCTGCGAAAGTAGTTCGGCGCAGCAGTGCAAAAGATCTGGCAAAATATATACACAAAAAATTCAGCATAAAACTATCTTGATACAGCAATTATGAGATAATATTCAATACTAATGTCTGACATAACATCGATGTCACCACAGGAGTAAGTAACATGCTGGAAATGTACTCAAGGTATGAGCGATATTCCCATGATGCAGACATAATGCAGTGACAAACATTCACAGCATACCTCTCAGCAGCCAACGGCGATAAGGACAAAAATAATAATAACATAAATCAATGTTACAAATATGTGTCATCCAATTATCCATTGATCATTTTTTCCAATTACATAAAAGTGATATATTGCATATTGTTTGTTTTATAATCAGACCATGAAAGACCCAACCCAAGCCCAGGTATCACACATATTCAAAAGGAAGAAGAATTAACAGGATTAAACTCTGATTTTTTTGCTGTGTTGCCTTTCGGAAATGACAGCGATTGGGTAAAACACAGGATGATAAAGACATAAAAATTATTTATGCGTGTTTCCAATACTCTTTAAAAGGGCCAAAATATCATTAGAAATCCTATTTGCCCCAAACTATAAAAGATGGGTAAAGATTGGATGCCAACAAAAGTCGTTTCTATAACTTTTTACTTTGACCTTGACCTTCTTAGATATTTCACATGGCCCTTTTCGGCATATGACTGATTTCTGACTTTCAGACACATTTTCTTTACACAACATGAATGTTTATACCCTAAACAGTGCTTTTATGTAGTATTACCCAAAATATTCCCTGTTAACAACTTTCTGTGGCACTTGAAAGTTGATCAGAAACAAGTCAACAAGCTTTGTCCAGCTTGGGAAACAGGGTGGAGATATTTTATACAATCTAATGCCAGGAGTATACTTCAGAACAACATAAGATTATTTTAATATTATTTGAATCAATGAAATAACTGTCATGTTTGTGACAAATATTTTATGGTTGTGACAAACATCTTATGGTTATGAAAGATATATCATTTATGGATAAAGTATACTATTTGAAAAATATCTTATGCATGTGAAATTTGTTCTGTTAAAAAGGGAAGACATGACTCAAAGGCTGTATGGAATCTCCCTTAACTTAAAGGCTGAGATATGGAAAAAATGACATTTAAACCCTTTGATCACTGGTTTGGCCTTAAATCACAAGGACTTTGAATGGCAAATCTGTGAATGCTGATAATTGGTGTCAGTGAAACTTGACCCTCTTTGATGAAATTTGGGTTTTTCACACCACTGAATGGAAAGACATCAAAGGCTGCATGGATTCACCCTTTTAAAAAGGCTGGGCTGTATAGAATTGATTTTTTTAAAACTTTTTTTTGCAAACATACATACAAAAATAAATAATGATTTTATATAGAAAACAAAGATGAAATCTTCATAATGGGGTTCTATTTGAGAGAAATGCACATCAGAACATATAGAATTGAATTATTTTTTGCAAACATAGAAAATATTAAGAATAATAACTATATATAGAAGACAAAGATGAAATCTCCATATTGGGGTTCTATCTAAGCGATATATACGTCAGAACATATAAAACTAAATTGTCAATTTCTGCAAAATCTTCTTGGATGTTTGTACTCATAACTTCATCAATATTCATCCAGTTTTGATAATGTTATCACCAAAAGAAAGCCAAGAAAAGGCACTATCATCATGATAAGTGTTATCTTCCAATTCATGTTGTTCTCTTGTGGATTTCAGACATATGGCCTGTACGTATGTCAATTTTCAGATCATATATTGTTTTCCCATACCTTGAACCACTGTAAAATCGCCTGGAAACTTCCAGGTTTCATGAATGCTTTAAGCATCAGTTGTAGGACAAATGGGCTCACATGACCTTATTAAATATGATATAGAAATGTGCACTGGATGATTTACAAAGCATTAGTGTTTCAAAATAATGTAACTAAGGTTATCATCATTTACTATAAGGGCCTGTGTAGATTCACGATTTTAAGTAAATACCATACCCCCTCCCTCTTTTATAATTTCAAAATAGCATGGATATAAAATCAAAGCCTGATTTTCCAGGATATGTTTTCTTGGTGGAAAGATAATGTTATATTTATGGAAGACTCAAAGACATTGCTAAACAATGGTTGACATATATTTTAATTCTTCAGAAAGATCTGTTACTGATGAAACAATAAATCACAATCTCAAACAGTAAATGTGAAACCTGAATCCTATTTTATATCAGAAAATCTGTGATTCATTTTACTTCAGACTACCTCATAAATTTATTATGTTACAATATTCATTCTTTCTTCCTCATTATCACCAGAAAAAAGATTTCCCAGCAAACACAAAACGCCTAGAAAAACCTTTTGGTTAGTCAAAGTCAAAGTCAAAGTCAAAATACTTTTATTTAACCAGAGAGCTCTTACAGTTAAAAACTGATTTACAAATAGGCTCTGACATAAGACAAACCATATATATACAAGACACACACGGCATCACAACAAAAATACAATAATTAAAAGATTTAGTACATATTAAAAATACATAACATGATAAATTTAGGAGGAAACTGATCAAAATCATATTACATGGTTCCCAAATATTTCTTTGACTAGAATGGTTTTGAAAGTACTTATGCTTGGTGCACACTTGGCATCATCACTCAGACTGTTCCAAGCCATGGCCCCTTTGTAGCAAAAGGCACGCTGTCCTGTGACTAGATGACATTTAGGTATGACGAGGTTCCTTTTACTACTATATCTAGTATTGTGAGAGTGTGTTGGATATTTGAACTCATCACATAAATATTCTGGAGCAAGACTGTTTAAGCACTTGTAAACTTGTATACATTGATGATAAAATAATCTTTCGGTGGTATTAAACCAATTCAGTTTACCTAAAACCTCTGATGTAGGTGTATCAAACGGTAATTTTAAAATAACCTTTCCTGCTCGGTTCTGTAATCTCTGTAGCTTTATCACTTGTGTTACATTACAGTTTCCATAAACAACATCACAATAATCAAACATTGGTAAAATCAGAGCATTATACAATTGCAAAGCCAGCTTTTCATCCATATACCTTCTTACCCTTCTCAGTATTCCGATACGTTGCCTGATTTTATTTTGAATACTGGCCAGATGATCATGCCAACTTAGTGTGGCATCCATTAATATACCCAGGTATTTGTATGTGTTCACCCTTTCCAGCAGGGTGTTATTGATATGAATTTCAATGTTATCTGATTGTTGAGCTTATGTTTGGTTCCAAACAGCATCCATTTACATTTGGATACATTGAGATGCAACTTATTGCTGTGAAACCACTCACTGGCATTTTGGAGGTCATGCTCCAAACAGGTTTTAATCTCATTGATATCTTTGGAATCATACAATAGAATGGTATCATCAGCATACATAACAATTTTACATTTGTCAACTACTTTGGTAAGATCATTTATATAAACTATAAACAAGAGGGGTCCAAGGATGGATCCTTGTGGCACCCCACATGTGACCGCCATACTCTCAGAAACAGAATTCTGGAATTGAACACATTGAGTGCGCTCATCTAGGTAACTAGTGAACCAATTATATTCAGTATTTTTCACTCCTATACAATTTAATTTGTACAAGAGTGTTTCAGAATCAACGGTGTCAAACGCCTTTTTTAGGTCCAAATATACAGCACCTGTGAGCATTCCCTGATCCATGTTTCTGAGGATATGATCAGTAACATTGGCAGCTGCAGTTACAGTAGAATGCATCTGCCTGAAACCTGACTGTTCCGCACAGAGTATTTTGTGCTTTTTGAGATATGCACACAGTTGTTGCTGGACAGCCCTCTCAAAGATTTTCATACAAACAGGAATTATAGAAATTAGTCTGTAATTTGAAGGACAGAGAGGACTGTCTGATTTGAAGATTGGTGTCACTCTGGCCTTTTTCCACATAGATGGAACAACACCTGTCTTCAGAGAAGCATTCATTATATGAGTAAATGGTCCAGCCACTACTTCACTTGCATCCTTCAGCAGTCGGGCATTTAGATTGTCAATACCAGTTGATTTAGATGCCTGAAGTTGCCTGAGTTCTTTTTTGGTGAATTCAATATGAATATCTTTGAAAGCAAAAGTTTGTTTGAAGTCTGGATATGGATTTTGGACTGTGATACCTGCAGGGAATTTTGATGCCAAATTTGAGCCAATGCTGCTGAAGAAATTGTTGAAGGACTTTGCTATGCTATTTGGTTCAGTGTGTGTTCCCTCAGGGAGCACTTTCTTGAGTGATTTCCATAGTTTATTTGGATTGTTTGTGCCCTCGGCTATGAGGTTGGTGAAATATTCAGTCTTAGCTTTTCTACACTTTGATGTCACAAGAGTCTCTTATACTCCTCATTTAATGTATGCTTTGACTCAGAATCTTGTGCTCTTGATGCTCGCCTTTTGGCTATGTCTCTTTCGG
Organism: Amphiduros pacificus; assembly: GCA_949316495.1. Lineage (NCBI taxonomy): Eukaryota > Metazoa > Annelida > Polychaeta > Phyllodocida > Hesionidae > Amphiduros > Amphiduros pacificus. The sequence continues at coordinate 1,138,969 of OX439003.1, forward strand.
TCATGAGTTTTCTCAGATAACCACATACCCATGGATTATCTAGACCCTTTACCCTTTTATGAATCATTGGGGCAAACTTATCTGCAGCATCAGAGAACATTGTGATGAAAATGTCCAGCATATCCTGTGGGTAATCAAATATTTCTATTATCAGCCAAGGAAGCTTTTCTATGTACTCTACAAATGTCCTAGGATCATAATGCTTATAGTTTCTGACATGAACTGTCTTAGGTTGTCTTTTAGGTAGGACAGATTTCCATACAATATATGGTAAGTAATGGTCACTAATTCCAACTGGTATCACTCCACACTGGTTTACTTTACTGGGATCTGGAGACCAATCCATTTTAGGTTTGCATTTAATTTCAAATCATTCAAATGTTTCAAATCGTTTAACATTTATATACAAAAATATAGAAATATACGTTTTGATTGATTTTTAGAAATCTAATGATATTAAGAAATATACAACTTGAAAAGTGCGAAAATAATGAGAATATCAAGTCATTCGAGACCTGCATATTTGAAACTAGGAGAGCGTCAACATTTTACAGCAAATGTGGTAGATAAATTATGAATCTGAGGTAAAATTTTATCATTTATACACAATGTTTGGAGACGTTTTGGAAACCAAACCTAAATGTTTTGCAGACGCATAATTGTTTCCGAGGTACTTAAAAATCTTGTAGATTGGTCAGACATTTTCTTTAAAGATTAACAGATTTGATAATATATTTTGTGAAAACAGAAACATACTTTTAAAAAGTTAATCTGGACTACACCATATCTAACAATTATGAATAGTCTCTACTTATATACACCAGTCTTAGATTATATTATCATCGATTTACAATATATACATGCTATACATATTGGCCACCATTGAATTTATTATTTATTAATATAAGGAATCATATATTTGAGAAAAATATTTGCTATTTATTTCCATTATAATCACATATTTTATTTTTCCAATACTGTTGTGCGTGCTTGTGTTGATATAACACAGGATACAAAATCAAAATGTGTTTCAAATCATGTATTTCATAGCATTGGATTGTAATAAACATCAAATAGAATCTGACGCCAGTCCCATAAAGGAATTTTCCACTATTTGAAAGTGAGATAGTTGTATATTTTGGTAAATATCTTCAGTTCAACACATGAATGAGATACCTGATGGATGGGATACCTGATGGGTGGGATACCTGATAGGTAGGATACCTGGTGGATGGGTTACCTGGTGGGTGGGATACCTGGTGGGTGGGATACCTGATGGGTGGGATACCTGGTGGGTGGGATACCTGATGGGTGGGATACCTGATGGGTGGGATACCTGATGGGTGGGATACCTGATGGGTGAGATACCTGATGGGTGGGATACCTGGTGGGTGGGATACCTGGTGGATGGGATACCTGATGGGTGGGATACCTGATGGATGGGATACCTGATGGGTAGGATACCTGATGGATTGGATACCTGGTGGGTAGGATACCTGATGGGTGGGATACCTGATGGATGGGATACCTGATGGATTGGATACCTGATGGGTAGGATACCTGATGGATGGGATACCTGATGGATGGGATACCTGGTGGGTGAGATACCTGGTGGATGGGATACCTGATGGATGGGGTACCTGATGGGTGGGATACCTGATGGGTGAGATACCTGATGGGTGGGATACCTGATGGGTGGGATGCCTGATGGGAAGGATATCTGATGGGTGAGATACCTGATGGATGGGATACATGATGGGTGGGATACCTGGTGGGTGAGATACATGATGGATGGGATATCTGATGGGTGAGATACCTGATGGGTGGGATACCTGATGGGTGGGATACCTGATGGGTGGGATACCTGATGGGTGGGATACCTGATGGATATGATACCTGATGGGTGGGATACCTGATGGGTGGGATACCTGATGGGTGGGATACCTGGTGGGTGAGATACCTATGGGTGGGACACCTGATGGGTGAGATACCTGATGGGTGGGATACCTGATGGGTGGGATACCTGATGGGTAGGATACCTGATGGATGGGATACCTGTTGGATGGGATACCTGATGGGTGGGATACCTGATGGGTGGTATACCTGATGCATGGGGTACCTGATGGGTAGGATACCTGTTAGATGGGATACCTGATGGATGGGATACCTGATGGGTAGGATACCTGATGGGTAGGATACCTGATGGGTAGGATACCTGATGGATGGGATACCTGATGGATGGGATACCTGGTGGGTAGGATACCTGATGGATGGGATACCCGATGGGTGGGATACCTGATAGGTGGGGTACCTGATGGGTGGGATACCTGATGGGTAGGTTACCTGATGGGTGGGATACCTGATGGGTAGGATACCTGGTGGATGGGATACCTGATGGGTAGGATACCTAATGGGTAGGATACCTGGTGGGTAGGATACCTGATGGGTGGGATACCTGGTGGGTAGGATACCTGATGGGTGGGTTACCTGATGGATGGGATACCTGATGGGTGGGATATCTGATGGGTGGGATACCTGATGGGTAAGATACCTGGTGGTCGGGATACCTGATGGGTGGGATACCTGATGGGTAGGATACCTGGTGGTCGGGATACCTGGTGGTCGGGATACCTGATGGGTGGGATACCTGGTGGTCAAGATACCTGGTGGTCAAGATACCTGATGGGTGGGATACCTTAGGATACATAATGGGTTGGATCTTTGTATTCCACTATTTGATAATTGTTTTTTTATGAGCTTTTGCCTTTTATTTTTATATTTAACAGTCATCATGTTTAACTTACTTATGGGTATCAAACTTTAAATTAACATGACTTATTCTTGTTACTGGAGTGGTTTTATTAAGTTTGTTCATCTTTTTAGTGTGGAATGCTAGCTCCAGAATAAGGACGCTGAGAGATAATCCAATTCCAATGGCGAGCAGAGAGAACGCCCCCTGCAGGGGAAGCAACCCAAGGCTGGATGACCCAGTAGTGGCACTGGCAGAGTCACATTGAGACTTTGGTACCATATCTTTGAACCACTTTTGCAAGATTCCCATCTCATCCAAGTGCATGATCCTGTAAATAAGAATCCACTATATATTCTACTTTTGTTAATATTCTGACTGCCTTATTGCCTAAAATTAAAGACCAAAATAAGATCAACATAAAAGAAGTATAATTCTCACATAAAACTTACTTTTCATTAAATAAAGGCAGGTAGGGAGATCTCTTTGTCATTGGAAATGCGATTGACCTTGGGAAGAAATATTCCTTGGCCACTCGTATATCACACTCAACCTGGGTCACTAAGTTTATAAAAGACTTTTCAGTGATATAGATATATTCTTCATTCTTAGCTTTCACAACACCATCCATGATGTCATAAACAAGATTTGCTGGCTTCTTTTCTATCATCTTCCATACGTCTTGAAATAAACCGGAAGTAGCTGTCTGTAAAATATTGATTAAAATCAGAGTTAAGGTTTAACCATATTTAAGATCTGTAAAAAAACAAATGATAATCATCATTAACATGTGAGGATGGCAGACTCTCTAATGAGGGACAAAATTGCTTGAGGGTTCAGTTGAGGGTTAAAGCATTTATGAATTGAAATTTTCAAGCAGACTTTCCTTGCATAATATAAATGTTTATATCCAAACTTTGTGATCAAATGTTATTATCCATTATATTTCCCCTATTTAAATTTCTGTGCCATTTGAAAGTGGATGAGTCTTCTGCTAAAATTAAATCCAAATCATTCATTGAAAATTTTGTCAACAAACATTGTTTGTTTGTTTGTGGTTTTACATCAATTTCAATATTATTCCAGTCATTTCATGATGATACCAACTTGTAGCAGATATAGTGCTGCCTCATTGAACTGTCATGTCGCAGGTCCTTGACATGACAACCCGCCTGGTCACAGATTTACAAGGACAACTGATTAACCCTTTAGGCACCGGCCTCAGCTCATATGGAAAATTGAGTCATGAGTTCAATCTCGGCATTGCTGGGGATTAACCCACCACCTTTGCATCACCACAGAGGAACTGGTGCTAATAAGCTGGTGCTCTAACCAACTGTGTCATGGCCCGGGACATTTGTACAGATTTCAGCAAAGGCACACAGTCAATGTTTTTCCTTTTTTGACAAACCAGGAAGACGTGAGGACACCATGATATTATTGGCAACTATTTCTAGATGCCATATGGATGTCAATAGGAAGTTTCAGTTGCATCATTAAGGTTGCTGGCATACCAACAATACCCTCTGACCAAAATTCATTGTGAAGTACACTCCTATAAGTGTCCTCCTTATTTTGCTCTCCTTGTTTGGTGAAAATTGGATTTTTTTATTGTGTTCTCGGATGTTTTGAAGAGTGGCCAATGTCCAGATTGGTGTTGCATGGCAACCATGTAGTCAACCAATTGCTTTATACTGTGAGGAACAGTAATTCCTGGCAGTCTCAACATTGAATTTGTGATACAATTTCTCGCATGAGCTGAGACCAGTGCCTGAAGGGTTAACCCGTTGTTCTTGTAAACCTTTGACTGGGTCCTGCGACATGACAATTCATTGAGGTTGCAATATATCTGCTATGTCTGCTATGTCTTGTCATGAAATATTTGATATAAATTTGAAGGTGACATAACCCCCCCCCCCCTAAAAAAACAAAAAAAGAAACCTTTTTCAGCATGTCAATACAAGCCCTTACAGAGAAATTAAATTGATATTAGTATTGAAAAAGGTGATAATCAGAGAATATTTTGTGATCATCAATATCACCAGGTTGTATATGTTATTGGGCATAATATATTTCTACTGATACATGTATTAAACACCACATAATTAACATTATGCAAATTGTACATCTCAAAAATATTGTACAAATTGTATTTGCACACTCCATATGACAATTATCAACTAGAATTCAATGTAAAAAAAACTTACATTTCATCATCTGTCATAGCTTCTTTATGACAGATGATGACCAATGTATCAAATAAATGTGACTCACTCTGAATATCAACTCATGGGAAGCCCCTCCAAGGAGTCCCACATCATGTGTGGTCTGCTCAGCCAGTTCCTTCAAATTGTTGACTGGAAGTTTCTCAATGGAGACAGTGAGAAATGCGATTAGGTTTCCATTATAAGTGGAAATAAGGATCATGAACACAAGCCATGTGCTTCCCATTGTTACCATTGCGTGGTTTGTTTTGCAAGGCTCTGACATACCTAGTCAACAAAAAATATCATTTATCAGACACTAAAATTGTTATATGGTAAAAGACACAAACTTTTGTGATTCTTTAATAACTATTTGATATGTAATGCCAAAGAGATAATCATTCCAAAGGTATTTTTAAATGATCAATTATGTCAATATCCAACTCCATGATGTACAAATTGAGCTAACCATACCTTGATTGAAAGCTGCTCCATAAACATAACGTAAACAGTTCCTGTAGAGGGATCTATCAAATTTAGGATCCCCTTTAAGAGCCTTAAAAAAAGATCCTTTATATTTTTCTATATCCATACGACCCATGAAGAATAGGATCAAACTTCCAGTCAGGATCACTCCAATGTAGGTCATCCATACTTCCCTCTTGAACGGTTTGAAAATTAGAAATGTGGAGGCTGCAGCATTGGACTCTGGTCGTCTCATCACAATTCCAAAACTATCATATGTGACAGGGGATGTATAATCTACTACCTCCATACGTGCACCGCTCACTGTGAAAGGCCCAATTCCAATATCCGTCTTCTGGAATGAACACAAAAAACCACAAGTGACTAAATACATGTTATGTACAGATTGTTTTGATGGATGGGATACCTGATGGAAGGGTTACCTGATGGATGAATTACCTGAGGTGTGGGATACCTGATGAATGGGTTACCTGATGGATGAATTACCTGAGGTGTGGGATACCTGATGAATGGGTTACCTGATGGATGAATTACCTGAGGTGTGGGATACCTGATGGAAGGGTTACCTGATGGATGAATTACCTGAGGTGTGGGATACCTGATGGAAGGGTTACCTGATGGATGAATTACCTGAGGTGTGGGATACCTGATGGGTGTAATCCATTATTTGATAATTGTTTTTCTTTTGAGGGACTTATTTTGATAATATGTCTGCTTTGAGACAGCTTTCAATATTCCCCACCTGGTCATAGAAATGCATTATTATGCAATTGCTGCAAGACATCTAAATACTTGATATTTGGAATACTTAAATGCTAGTTATGGTAACATTTATCATATTTGTCCCATATTGACAGTATTTCGGCATCAATATAATATTCATACTAACCCCTTCATCTATCATGCCAATGATACCGTTCCATGTGCCATCTGGATTGAGGGAGCCCCATTTACCATCTGGTGGTTCTATTATCTCATACCTATTGTTTATATAGATTCATATAAATATATATAGAAAACACAACCATTAATAAATCATATTTTTCACAGTATGCATTAATGTAAGCCACAAATGTTACATCTAAGCACTATTGGATAAGCCAGGATAGAAAAGGATATACTTGCTGAAACCTAAAATGCATTGCCAATTCATTTAAGATTTGGAAAAAAAGGCCGAAGTAAAAAATTGTCCCATTGACATCAATTCGATGTTGCACAAACGCAAGCTGAAAAATGTAAAAAAATAAAATGTTCATTCTAAGGAGAACAGAAATAAAGTGATGGTAACTATGATCTAAATTATTAAAGAACTGCTCACATTTATCTAATTGAAAGGAAAGATATTTTGGTAAACATGGTTAAAATTTTGGAATTGCTGATGTATCCAAGATTTATGTCTCATAACATATCAATTATGGTGTATTCTATTCAAAATTAAAATACTATACAAATATACAAATGCAAGCTTGTTATTACATCCCAAATAGGTCTATGAAGAAGTATTTACATACTGGTAAGGCAGATACTCTGAAGACTTTCCCATAGAGTCCATTAAATGGCAAAAATATAAAGTTTGTGTATATTTCCCATCTAATAGACTGGTGCCAGAATCCAATGGTATAGAAATTGATATCCATCCATGTAGTAAGGTGAGCTGTGAGATTCATCATTGACTCCTCACATGACTAAAACAGGAATCCAGCTTAAAACGTTAATCATATGATATTCTATGATGATATTCGATATCATCATAGAATGCATGTTATTTTTGCTATCTTAAGTAATAAGTTTGGCCAACAATATTCAAGTGAGGCAATCACAGCAGTTTTTAACAGTATTTTCATGCACTTGTGTCACAAGGTATAGGTATCCTAATATAGTTTCAGAACTTAGAAGATGTAAATTACACCTTGATTTCAAATGTTTCAACTGTTTGATATTAATCCTTTATTATGAACAAAGGTCCTTGATTTATTGTTATTAAACATTCCAAAATCACCAGAACTATATGACTTTACAGTGTCTGATAAAATGACAATGAAATTTACCAGCAAACTTATATTGTCACTAGTAGCAGCCAGATCATCAAGGTCAACATCAATAATAACTGCCCTGTCTCCAGGAACCAGGTGCACCATTGGGGTGAGCTCAGCATGACTGAAGTTCATTGGAATCAGAATCCAGTTATACAGGGGACCAATTAGGTCAATCTCATGAGCCTGTAATAAGACTTAATTATTGTTTATTTTCAATAAATTAAAGTTAAAGCTCAAAAAGTAAGATGCAATAAGAATAGTTCCTTTGAATAATTACAATTGTAAAAATGAAATAGATAAAAGGTGAAAAAATGAGAGAAATGAAAAACAAAATTCTGAAAATGAATGACAATCATACTGTAAAATAGGTTGATATGCAATATTCAATCAGTATATAATTATAGATAAGCAGAAATGCAAATATAGAATAGCATAATACATGATTAATTCATTATATGGAGGTTATTGTAATTAATCATTATTAATGTGTTTAAAATTGTTGAATAGGCTTTGTAATTAGAATGGAATAGTAAGCTGCAAAATATTGTTAAACAATAGACATGCATTCTACAACAATACAACCTTTTGTAGAACATGGACAGTGTTATTCCAGTCAGCACATAGTATAAATGAGTTTGACATCTGTTGATATTTCTTGGGATGTTTTATTGCATGATAGAATCCATCTTCTAAGCGAACAAAACTTTTGAGTGTTCTCTCATTTCCAGCAAAACGTATTATGTCATCTAAAAGGCTGTTTGCTAAAACAAATAAAGAAACGAAGATGTAAACATCACATCAAAACATTTACATACTATATACCAGAATGACCACAACACTTTTGTGTGATAAATAGGTTCATACACATTTGAAATGAAAAGATCATAATATTGAAATTGATCCATGTCGGAGTTAGTGCCAGTTTCTTGTTCAATACCAGCAATAGGATGGATATCTTCAAGATAATTGAAGTTAATTTAGTCTAAGATGAGGACAAAAGTTTACATTTGTAATCTAGATAGTATTGGGAATGCATCTGATGGACTCTTGTGGCAATGTGATGGTAATAAAAAGATAGAATGAAGATAACTGTGATTCTTCTCCACCTCATAAAATATATCAGAGCATGAAATTGTGAGAAATATAAACTGAATGTAATATAGGGATTTTTATATATTTATATAATTTATAAATGGACTGGTGAAATTCCCAATCCTATATTCCTAAGAACAAAATTAAAAGTATGTATAACAACATTATTTCATTAAGTTCGTATAACAACATTAATTGGTTGCATTATTTAATATTCACAATCTTCCTTACCACATGAATCATCATAGAAAATATCCAGATTTTTGGGTTTTAACTTTGCCAGCAAGTCAGCAGTGGCGTAGGCAGTCACGTGTTGAGCAGCTTGTGTGGCTCCACCTGGTGGCCCTTTATACCACCAGTTTGGGAATTTATCATTGGTCACTGACCCTTTGCCAACACAGGTATCACCTAATAGAAATTAACCAAATGGTTAGAAATTACAAGTATAAAAATGTGGTCAAAGACCTTATGTGCAATTGGTGATCATTTGAAGTTAGTCAATATATATCACAATATCTTTAATTCTGAAGGAAAAAATCATTGTTTTTTTCAGAAAATTTGGATATTTCTATAGTTTTCCCTCACTTATTAGATATGTTGCAAATTTTCTAACATTAACAAATGGTAATACAAAAGAAATGGTAAAACAAATAAAAAATAACAAATGGACAAAGGGACCTATATAACATCTGGAGCTACTGCTTGAAGCTGCTAGTTACAGGAGACAAACACACACACACAGCAGGAACATTAAGAAGAATATTTTGAACCATGGTTACAAGAGAGACACCGCAAAATCATAATTTCATGTTTTACTTGTTTGTTCTTAAAGCCAATCTACCATCATGATCAATAACTGATTAATACAGGTCACATTGGTAATGTTATTTCTATATACATCTTTCTATTGTCAAGAAGTGTTTTCTACACTTAGTTTTGGTACAGATTCAAACAATTTTGTGATTTCGTAAAATATAATAGTAATTTTACAAGTTACATATGTTCTTACAGAATTTTAAATGAACACATATCTATAACATCATAACCATGACCTTTTTGTCAATGGTAACAGGAGGAGATATTTGACATCGTACTCATGGTACCACCACATTCTATTGGAATGTGGTATGTTGATATCCTTGATATATTGTATTGGATTGAGGATAAATAGAACATGTTCAATCTTATGGATATAAAATTCCAAAAGGTTTTACATATCTCTGTGCTATTTAATGTATATTTATGATACCAATGTGAATTCCAACTGATCGATATGTGTAAATGTTTATAATCTTCATCATCAAAGCAAGTAAAACCATGTTAGTCTTCAAGAGAAAATTATAAAATCAGTTTCTTATCTTACCAGATGTGGTTTGTAAGACAGCCATCCAAACAATCAGAATATAGGAACTTATGGTGTAGGATTCCATATCCGCCAGAATGATTAGCTACCAAACATAGGATCTGTATCTACAGGCATTCACTACCTGCAAAAAGTGTGTGTGTGTATGTGTATGAGTGTGTATTGACATCAAAACGTATAATTAACCCACGTTAATTGATTCCATGATATCAATAGCAATGCTAACAATGTCAGGGCAAGACCAGTTCATGCAGTGTCCATGGAGGTACTTCACATATCAGTTCAAAAGTTGAAATCCTTACATTTGAACTAAAGAGTGATATCCTTACACCTGAACCAAAGAGTGATATCCTTACACCTGAACCAAAGAGTGATATCCTTACACCCGAACTGCATGAACACATATTTTTTTCTTTGTCTGATACTTTCAATTTTGGATTTCATTGATGAAACATACATTATCATTCATGCATTATCTGTGATATGGTATTTTTCTCTTGTAGTTTTCAACATGGACGATCTGCGAAAGTAGTTCGGCGCAGCAGTGCAAAAGATCTGGCAAAATATATACACAAAAAATTCAGCATAAAACTATCTTGATACAGCAATTATGAGATAATATTCAATACTAATGTCTGACATAACATCGATGTCACCACAGGAGTAAGTAACATGCTGGAAATGTACTCAAGGTATGAGCGATATTCCCATGATGCAGACATAATGCAGTGACAAACATTCACAGCATACCTCTCAGCAGCCAACGGCGATAAGGACAAAAATAATAATAACATAAATCAATGTTACAAATATGTGTCATCCAATTATCCATTGATCATTTTTTCCAATTACATAAAAGTGATATATTGCATATTGTTTGTTTTATAATCAGACCATGAAAGACCCAACCCAAGCCCAGGTATCACACATATTCAAAAGGAAGAAGAATTAACAGGATTAAACTCTGATTTTTTTGCTGTGTTGCCTTTCGGAAATGACAGCGATTGGGTAAAACACAGGATGATAAAGACATAAAAATTATTTATGCGTGTTTCCAATACTCTTTAAAAGGGCCAAAATATCATTAGAAATCCTATTTGCCCCAAACTATAAAAGATGGGTAAAGATTGGATGCCAACAAAAGTCGTTTCTATAACTTTTTACTTTGACCTTGACCTTCTTAGATATTTCACATGGCCCTTTTCGGCATATGACTGATTTCTGACTTTCAGACACATTTTCTTTACACAACATGAATGTTTATACCCTAAACAGTGCTTTTATGTAGTATTACCCAAAATATTCCCTGTTAACAACTTTCTGTGGCACTTGAAAGTTGATCAGAAACAAGTCAACAAGCTTTGTCCAGCTTGGGAAACAGGGTGGAGATATTTTATACAATCTAATGCCAGGAGTATACTTCAGAACAACATAAGATTATTTTAATATTATTTGAATCAATGAAATAACTGTCATGTTTGTGACAAATATTTTATGGTTGTGACAAACATCTTATGGTTATGAAAGATATATCATTTATGGATAAAGTATACTATTTGAAAAATATCTTATGCATGTGAAATTTGTTCTGTTAAAAAGGGAAGACATGACTCAAAGGCTGTATGGAATCTCCCTTAACTTAAAGGCTGAGATATGGAAAAAATGACATTTAAACCCTTTGATCACTGGTTTGGCCTTAAATCACAAGGACTTTGAATGGCAAATCTGTGAATGCTGATAATTGGTGTCAGTGAAACTTGACCCTCTTTGATGAAATTTGGGTTTTTCACACCACTGAATGGAAAGACATCAAAGGCTGCATGGATTCACCCTTTTAAAAAGGCTGGGCTGTATAGAATTGATTTTTTTAAAACTTTTTTTTGCAAACATACATACAAAAATAAATAATGATTTTATATAGAAAACAAAGATGAAATCTTCATAATGGGGTTCTATTTGAGAGAAATGCACATCAGAACATATAGAATTGAATTATTTTTTGCAAACATAGAAAATATTAAGAATAATAACTATATATAGAAGACAAAGATGAAATCTCCATATTGGGGTTCTATCTAAGCGATATATACGTCAGAACATATAAAACTAAATTGTCAATTTCTGCAAAATCTTCTTGGATGTTTGTACTCATAACTTCATCAATATTCATCCAGTTTTGATAATGTTATCACCAAAAGAAAGCCAAGAAAAGGCACTATCATCATGATAAGTGTTATCTTCCAATTCATGTTGTTCTCTTGTGGATTTCAGACATATGGCCTGTACGTATGTCAATTTTCAGATCATATATTGTTTTCCCATACCTTGAACCACTGTAAAATCGCCTGGAAACTTCCAGGTTTCATGAATGCTTTAAGCATCAGTTGTAGGACAAATGGGCTCACATGACCTTATTAAATATGATATAGAAATGTGCACTGGATGATTTACAAAGCATTAGTGTTTCAAAATAATGTAACTAAGGTTATCATCATTTACTATAAGGGCCTGTGTAGATTCACGATTTTAAGTAAATACCATACCCCCTCCCTCTTTTATAATTTCAAAATAGCATGGATATAAAATCAAAGCCTGATTTTCCAGGATATGTTTTCTTGGTGGAAAGATAATGTTATATTTATGGAAGACTCAAAGACATTGTTAAACAATGGTTGACATATATTTTAATTCTTCAGAAAGATCTGTTACTGATGAAACAATAAATCACAATCTCAAACAGTAAATGTGAAACCTGAATCCTATTTTATATCAGAAAATCTGTGATTCATTTTACTTCAGACTACCTCATAAATTTATTATGTTACAATATTCATTCTTTCTTCCTCATTATCACCAGAAAAAAGATTTCCCAGCAAACACAAAACGCCTAGAAAAACCTTTTGGTTAGTCAAAGTCAAAGTCAAAGTCAAAATACTTTTATTTAACCAGAGAGCTCTTACAGTTAAAAACTGATTTACAAATAGGCTCTGACATAAGACAAACCATATATATACAAGACACACACGGCATCACAACAAAAATACAATAATTAAAAGATTTAGTACATATTAAAAATACATAACATGATAAATTTAGGAGGAAACTGATCAAAATCATATTACATGGTTCCCAAATATTTCTTTGACTAGAATGGTTTTGAAAGTACTTATGCTTGGTGCACACTTGGCATCATCACTCAGACTGTTCCAAGCCATGGCCCCTTTGTAGCAAAAGGCACGCTGTCCTGTGACTAGATGACATTTAGGTATGACGAGGTTCCTTTTACTACTATATCTAGTATTGTGAGAGTGTGTTGGATATTTGAACTCATCACATAAATATTCTGGAGCAAGACTGTTTAAGCACTTGTAAACTTGTATACATTGATGATAAAATAATCTTTCGGTGGTATTAAACCAATTCAGTTTACCTAAAACCTCTGATGTAGGTGTATCAAACGGTAATTTTAAAATAACCTTTCCTGCTCGGTTCTGTAATCTCTGTAGCTTTATCACTTGTGTTACATTACAGTTTCCATAAACAACATCACAATAATCAAACATTGGTAAAATCAGAGCATTATACAATTGCAAAGCCAGCTTTTCATCCATATACCTTCTTACCCTTCTCAGTATTCCGATACGTTGCCTGATTTTATTTTGAATACTGGCCAGATGATCATGCCAACTTAGTGTGGCATCCATTAATATACCCAGGTATTTGTATGTGTTCACCCTTTCCAGCAGGGTGTTATTGATATGAATTTCAATGTTATCTGATTGTTGAGCTTATGTTTGGTTCCAAACAGCATCCATTTACATTTGGATACATTGAGATGCAACTTATTGCTGTGAAACCACTCACTGGCATTTTGGAGGTCATGCTCCAAACAGGTTTTAATCTCATTGATATCTTTGGAATCATACAATAGAATGGTATCATCAGCATACATAACAATTTTACATTTGTCAACTACTTTGGTAAGATCATTTATATAAACTATAAACAAGAGGGGTCCAAGGATGGATCCTTGTGGCACCCCACATGTGACCGCCATACTCTCAGAAACAGAATTCTGGAATTGAACACATTGAGTGCGCTCATCTAGGTAACTAGTGAACCAATTATATTCAGTATTTTTCACTCCTATACAATTTAATTTGTACAAGAGTGTTTCAGAATCAACGGTGTCAAACGCCTTTTTTAGGTCCAAATATACAGCACCTGTGAGCATTCCCTGATCCATGTTTCTGAGGATATGATCAGTAACATTGGCAGCTGCAGTTACAGTAGAATGCATCTGCCTGAAACCTGACTGTTCCGCACAGAGTATTTTGTGCTTTTTGAGATATGCACACAGTTGTTGCTGGACAGCCCTCTCAAAGATTTTCATACAAACAGGAATTATAGAAATTAGTCTGTAATTTGAAGGACAGAGAGGACTGTCTGATTTGAAGATTGGTGTCACTCTGGCCTTTTTCCACATAGATGGAACAACACCTGTCTTCAGAGAAGCATTCATTATATGAGTAAATGGTCCAGCCACTACTTCACTTGCATCCTTCAGCAGTCGGGCATTTAGATTGTCAATACCAGTTGATTTAGATGCCTGAAGTTGCCTGAGTTCTTTTTTGGTGAATTCAATATGAATATCTTTGAAAGCAAAAGTTTGTTTGAAGTCTGGATATGGATTTTGGACTGTGATACCTGCAGGGAATTTTGATGCCAAATTTGAGCCAATGCTGCTGAAGAAATTGTTGAAGGACTTTGCTATGCTATTTGGTTCAGTGTGTGTTCCCTCAGGGAGCACTTTCTTGAGTGATTTCCATAGTTTATTTGGATTGTTTGTGCCCTCGGCTATGAGGTTGGTGAAATATTCAGTCTTAGCTTTTCTACACTTTGATGTCACAAGAGTCTCTTATACTCCTCATTTAATGTATGCTTTGACTCAGAATCTTGTGCTCTTGATGCTCGCCTTTTGGCTATGTCTCTTTCGGTCATGAGTTTTCTCAGATAACCACATACCCATGGATTATCTAGACCCTTTACCCTTTTATGAATCATTGGGGCAAACTTATCTGCAGCATCAGAGAACATTGTGATGAAAATGTCCAGCATATCCTGTGGGTAATCAAATATTTCTATTATCAGCCAAGGAAGCTTTTCTATGTACTCTACAAATGTCCTAGGATCATAATGCTTATAGTTTCTGACATGAACTGTCTTAGGTTGTCTTTTAGGTAGGACAGATTTCCATACAATATATGGTAAGTAATGGTCACTAATTCCAACTGGTATCACTCCACACTGGTTTACTTTACTGGGATCTGGAGACCAATCCATTTTAGGTTTGCATTTAATTTCAAATCATTCAAATGTTTCAAATCGTTTAACATTTATATACAAAAATATAGAAATATACGTTTTGATTGATTTTTAGAAATCTAATGATATTAAGAAATATACAACTTGAAAAGTGCGAAAATAATGAGAATATCAAGTCATTCGAGACCTGCATATTTGAAACTAGGAGAGCGTCAACATTTTACAGCAAATGTGGTAGATAAATTATGAATCTGAGGTAAAATTTTATCATTTATACACAATGTTTGGAGACGTTTTGGAAACCAAACCTAAATGTTTTGCAGACGCATAATTGTTTCCGAGGTACTTAAAAATCTTGTAGATTGGTCAGACATTTTCTTTAAAGATTAACAGATTTGATAATATATTTTGTGAAAACAGAAACATACTTTTAAAAAGTTAATCTGGACTACACCATATCTAACAATTATGAATAGTCTCTACTTATATACACCAGTCTTAGATTATATTATCATCGATTTACAATATATACATGCTATACATATTGGCCACCATTGAATTTATTATTTATTAATATAAGGAATCATATATTTGAGAAAAATATTTGCTATTTATTTCCATTATAATCACATATTTTATTTTTCCAATACTGTTGTGCGTGCTTGTGTTGATATAACACAGGATACAAAATCAAAATGTGTTTCAAATCATGTATTTCATAGCATTGGATTGTAATAAACATCAAATAGAATCTGACGCCAGTCCCATAAAGGAATTTTCCACTATTTGAAAGTGAGATAGTTGTATATTTTGGTAAATATCTTCAGTTCAACACATGAATGAGATACCTGATGGATGGGATACCTGATGGGTGGGGTACCTGATGGGTGGGATACCTGATGGGTAGGATACCTGGTGGATGGGTTACCTGGTGGGTGGGATACCTGGTGGGTGGGATACCTGATGGGTGGGATACCTGGTGGGTGGGATACCTGGTGGATGGGATACCTGATGGATGGGGTACCTGATGGGTGGGATACCTGATGGGTGAGATACCTGATGGGTGGGATACCTGGTGGGTGGGATGCCTGATGGGTAGGATATCTGATGGGTGAGATACCTGATGGGTGGGATACATGATGGGTCGGATACCTGGTGGGTGAGATACATGATGGGTAGGATACCTGATGGGTGGGATACCTGATGGGTGGGATACCTGATGGGTAGGATACCTGGTGGATGGGTTACCTGGTGGGTGGGATACCTGGTGGGTGGGATACCTGATGGGTGGGATACCTGGTGGGTGGGATACCTGGTGGATGGGATACCTGATGGATGGGGTACCTGATGGGTGGGATACCTGATGGGTGAGATACCTGATGGGTGGGATACCTGATGGGTGAGATACCTGATGGATGGGATACCTGATGGGTGGGGTACCTGATGGGTGGGATACCTGATGGGTAGGATACCTGGTGGATGGGTTACCTGGTGGGTGGGATACCTGGTGGGTGGGATACCTGATGGGTGGGATACCTGGTGGGTGGGATACCTGGTGGATGGGATACCTGATGGATGGGGTACCTGATGGGTGGGATACCTGATGGGTGAGATACCTGATGGGTGGGATACCTGGTGGGTGGGATGCCTGATGGGTAGGATATCTGATGGGTGAGATACCTGATGGGTGGGATACATGATGGGTCGGATACCTGGTGGGTGAGATACATGATGGGTAGGATACCTGATGGGTGGGATACCTGATGGGTGGGATACCTGATGGGTAGGATACCTGGTGGATGGGTTACCTGGTGGGTGGGATACCTGGTGGGTGGGATACCTGATGGGTGGGATACCTGGTGGGTGAGATACATGATGGATGGGATATCTGATGGGTGAGATACCTGATGGGTGGGATACCTGATGGGTGAGATACCTGATGGGTGGGATACCTGGTGGGTGGGATACCTGGTGGATGGGATACCTGATGGGTGGGATACCTGATGGGTGGGATACCTGATGGATGGGATACCTGATGGGTAGGATACCTGATGGATGGGATACCTGATGGGTGGGATACCTGATGGATGGGATACCTGATGGATGGGATACCTGGTGGGTGAGATACATGATGGATGGGATATCTGATGGGTGAGATACCTGATGGGTGGGATACCTGATGGGTGAGATACCTGATGGGTGGGATACCTGGTGGGTGGGATACCTGGTGGATGGGATACCTGATGGGTGGGATACCTGATGGGTGGGATACCTGATGGATGGGATACCTGATGGGTAGGATACCTGATGGATGGGATACCTGATGGGTGGGATACCTGATGGATGGGATACCTGATGGATGGGATACCTGGTGGGTGAGATACCTGGTGGATGGGATACCTGATGGATGGGGTACCTGATGGGTGGGATACCTGATGGGTGGGATACCTGGTGGGTAGGATACCTGATGGGTGGGATACCTGATGGATGGGATACCTGATGGATGGGATACCTGATGGATGGGATACCTGATGGGTAGGATACCTGATGGATGGGATACCTGATGGATGGGATACCTGGTGGGTGAGATACCTGGTGGATGGGATACCTGATGGATGGGGTACCTGATTGGTAGGATACCTGGTGGGTGGGATGCCTGATGGGTAGGATATCTGATGGGTGAGATACCTGATGGGTGGGATACATGATGGTCGGGATACCTGGTGGGTGAGATACATGATGGATGGGATATCCGATGGGTGAGATACCTGATGGGTGGGATACCTGATGGGTGGGATACCTGATGGGTGGGATACCTGATGGGTAGGATACCTGATGGGTGGGATACCTGATGGATGGGATACCTGATGGATGGGATACCTGGTGGGTGAGATACCAATGGGTGGGACACCTGATGGGTGAGATACCTGATGGTTGGGATACCTGATGGGTGGGATACCTGAGTAGGATACCTGATGGATGGGATACCTGTTGGATGGGATACCTGATGGGTGGGATACCTGATGGGTGGTATACCTGATGCATGGGATACCTGATGGGTAGGATACCTGTTAGATGGGATACCTGATGGATGGGATACCTGATGGGTAGGATACCTGATGGGTAGGATACCTGATGGATGGGATACCTGATGGATGGGATACCTGGTGGGTAGGATACCTGATGGATGGGATACCTGATGGGTGGGATACCTGATTGGTGGGGTACCTGATGGGTGGATACCTGATGGGTAGGTTACCTGATGGTTGGGATACCTGATGGGTAGGATACCTGGTGGATGGGATACCTGATGGGTAGGATACCTAATGGGTAGGATACCTGGTGGGTAGGATACCTGATGGGTGGGTTACCTGATGGGTGGGATACCTGATGGGTGGGATACCTGATGGGTGGGATACCTGATGGGTAAGATACCTGGTGGTCGGGATACCTGATGGGTGGGATACCTGATGGGTAGGATACCTGGTGGTCGGGATACCTGGTGGTCGGGATACCTGATGGGTGGGATACCTGGTGGTCAAGATACCTGATGGGTGGGATACCTGGGTGGGTGGAATTGTTTTTTTATGAGCTTTTGCCTTTTATTTTTATATTTAACAGTCATCATGTTTAACTTACTTATGGGTATCAAACTTTAAATTAACATGACTTATTCTTGTCACTGGAGTGGTTTTATTAAGCTTGTTCATCTTTTTAGTGTGGAATGCTAGCTCCAGAATAAGGACGCTGAGAGATAAACCAATTCCAATGGCGAGCAGAGAGAACGCCCCCTGCAGGGGAAGCAACCCAAGGCTGGATGACCCAGTAGTGGCACTGGCAGAGTCACATTGAGACTTTGGTACCATATCTTTGAACCACTTTTGCAAGATTCCCATCTCATCCAAGTGCATGATCCTGTAAATAAGAATCCACTATATATTCTACTTTTGTTAATATTCTGACTGCCTTATTGCCTAAAATTAAAGACCAAAATAAGATCAACATAAAAGAAGTATGATGCTCACATAAAACTTACTTTTCATTAAATAAAGGCAGGTAGGGGGATCTCTTTGTCATTGGAAATGCGATTGACCTTGGGAAGAAATATTCCTTGGCCACTCGTATATCACACTCAACCTGGGTCACTAAGTTTAGAAAAGACTTTTCAGTGATATAGATATATTCTTCATTCTTAGCTTTCACAACACCATCCATGATGTCATAAACAAGATTTGCTGGCTTCTTTTCTATCATCTTCCATACGTCTTGAAATAAACCGGAAGTAGCCGTCTGTAAAATATTCATTAAAATCAAGTAGAGTTAATGTTTAACCATATTTAAAATCTGCAAAAAAAAAACAAATGATAATCATCATTAACATGTGAGGATGGCAGACTCCCTAATGAGGGATAAAATTGCTTGAGGGTTAAAGCATTTATGAATTGAAATTTTCAAGCACACTTTCCTTGCATAATATAAATGTTTATATCCAAACTTTGTGATCAAATGTTATTACCCATCATATTTCCCCTATTTAAATTTCTGTGCCATTTGAAAGTGGATGAGTCTTCTGCTAAAATCCAAATCATTCATTGAAAAATTTGTCAACAAACATTGTTTGTTTGTTTGTTTTGGGTTTTACATCACTTTCAATATTATTCCATTCATTTCATGATGATACCTACTTGAAGTAGATATAGTGCTGCCTCACTGAATTGTCATGTCGCAGGTCCTTGACATGACAACCCTCCCGGTCACAGATTTACAAGGATAACAGATTAACCCTTGAGGCACATGCCTCAGCTCATATGGATAATTGAGTCATGAGTTCAATCTTGGCATTGCCGGGCATAGAACCCACGACCTTTGGATCACCACAGAGGAACTGGTGCTAATAAGCTGGCGCTCTAACCAACTGCGCCACGGCCCGGGGCCTTCAACAAACATTGTTTCACTGACCAGTGATCTGGTCCAAACACTAAGTAAGGATTTGCTAGCTACCTTCAGATTGGAAAAATAGAGTGATTTGGCTTACAAAACCCTGTTTATCCATTGATGTTTTTCCACTGGTCCAGGTCTTACACCCTGACAGACCACAATAGAGGCCACTGGTGGTCAAATGAGTACAGCAAATACTTATCACTTTCAGAAAAACACTATCACCATGGTCAGTTAATTTTGGTTGATTTTAGTGTGAGAGCTTGCATGCATCTGAGAGACACTGCTCCAGATTGATGATTTTCTCTTTGATAAAGTGAATCAATAAAATGTATATACATCAGGTACACTATTTCTAGATGTCAATAGGAAGTTTCAGTTGCATGGTTAATGTTGCTGGCGTACCAACAATACCCCCTGACTAAAATTCATTGTGAAGTACACTCCCATAAGTGTCCTTCAGATTATTTTACTCTACTTGTTTGGTGAAAATTGGATTTTTTTATTGTGTTCTCGGATGTTTTGAAGAGTGGCCAATGTCCAGATTGGTGTTGCATGGCAACCATGTAGTCAACCAATTGCTTTAAACTGTGAGGAACAGTAATTCCTGGCTGTCTCAACATTGAATTTATGATACAATTTCTCTGAGACCAGTGCCTGTAGGGTTAACCCGTTGTTCTTGTAAACCTTTGACTGGATCCTGCGACATGACAATTCATTGAGGTTGCAATATATCTGCTACAAGTAGGTCTTGTCATGAAATATTTGATATAAATTTGAAGGTGACATAAACCCCCCCCCCCTAAAAAAAACAAAAAAAAGAAACCTTTTTCTGCATATCAATACAAGCCCTTACAAAGAAATTAAATTGATATTAGTATTGAAATAGGTGATAATCAGAGAATATTTTATGATCATCCATATCACCAGCTGGTTGTATATGTTATTGGGCATAATCTATTTCTACTGATACATGTATTAAACACTACATAATCAACATTATGCAAATTGTGCATCTCAAAAATATTGTACAAATTGTATTTGCACACTCCATATGACAATTATCAACCAGAATTCAGTGTAAAAAACTTACATTTCACCATCTGTCATAGCTTCTTTATGACATATGGTGAGCAACGTATCAAATAAATGTTACTCACTCTGAATATCAACTCATGGGAAGCCCCTCCAAGGAGTCCCACATCATGTGTGGTCTGCTCAGCCAGTTCCTTCAAATTGTTGACTGGAAGTTTCTCAATGGAGACAGTGAGAAATGCGATTAGGTTTCCATTATAAGTGGAAATAAGGATCATGAACACAAGCCATGTGCTTCCCATTGTTACCATTGCGTGGTTTGTTTTGCAAGGCTCTGACATACCTAGTCAACAAAAAATATCATTTATCAGACACTAAAATTGTTATATGGTAAAAGACACAAACTTTTGTGATTCTTTAATAACTATTTGATATGTAATGCCAAAGAGATAATCATTCCAAAGGTATTTTTAAATGATCAATTATGTCAATATCCATCTCCATGATGTACAAATTGAGCTAACCATACCTTGATTGAAAGCTGCTCCATAAACATAACGTAAACAGTTCCTGTAGAGGGATCTATCAAATTTAGGATCCCCTTTAAGAGCCTTAAAAAAAGATCCTTTATATTTTTCTATATCCATACGACCCATGAAGAATAGGATCAGACTTCCAGTCAGGATCACACCAACGTAGGTCATCCATACTTCCCTCTTGAACGGTTTGAAAATTAGAAATGTGGAGGCTGCAGCATTGGACTCTGGTCGTCTCATCAGAATCCCAAAACTATCATATGTGACAGGGGATGTATAATCTACTACCTCCATACGTGCACCGCTCACTGTGAAAGGCCCAATTCCAATATCCGTCTTCTGGAATGAACACAAAAAACCACAAGTGACTAAAGTTCTTAAATACATGTTATGTACAGATTGTTTTGATGGATGGGATACCTGATGGAAGGGATACCTGATGGATGAATTACCTGAGGTGTGGGATACCTGATGGAAGGGTTACCTGATGGATGAATTACCTGAGGTGTGGGATACCTGATGGGTGTAATCCATTATTTGATAATTGTTTTTCTTTTGAGGGACTTATTTTGATAATATGTCTGCTTTGAGACAGCTTTCAATATTCCCCACCTGGTCATAGAAATGCATTATTATGCAATTGCTGCAAGACATCTAAATACTTGATATTTGGAATACTTAAATGCTAGTTATGGTAACATTTATCATATTTGTCCCATATTGACAGTATTTCGGCATCAACATAATATTCATACTAACCCCTTCATCTATCATGCCAATGATACCGTTCCATGTGCCATCTGGATTGAGGGAGCCCCATTTACCATCTGGTGGTTCTATTATCTCATACCTATTGTTTATATAGATTCATATAAATATATATAGAAAACACAACCATTAATAAATAATATTTTTCACAGTATGCATTAATGTAAGCTACAAATGTTACATTTAAGCACTATTGGATAAGCCAGGATAGAAAAGGATATACTTGCTGAAACCTAAAATGCATTGCCAATTCATTTAAGATTTGGAAAAAAAGGCCGAAGTAAAAAATTGTCCCATTGACATCAATTCGATGTTGCACAAACGCAAGCTGAAAAATGTAAAAAAATAAAATGTTCATTCTAATGAGAACAGAAATAAAGTGATGGTAACTATGATCTAAATTATTAAAGAACTGCTCACATTTATGTAATTGAAAGGAAAGATATTTTGGTAAACATGGTTAAAATTTTGGAATTGCTAATGTATCCAAAATTTATGTCTCATAACATATTAATTATGGTGTATTCTATTCAAAATTAAAATACTATACAAATATACAAATGCAAGCTTGTTTTTACATTCCAAATAGGTCTATGAAGAAGTATTTACATACTGGTAAGGCAGATACTCTGAAGACTTTCCCATAGAGTCCATTAAATGGCAAAAATATAAAGTTTGTGTATATTTCCCATCTAATAGACTGGTGCCAGAATCCAATGGTATAGAAATTGATATCCATCCATGTAGTTAGGTGAGCTGTGAGATTCATCATTGACTCCTTACATGACTAAAACAAGACACACTCTCACAATGCTTATATTATGATCATCAAAGTCATGTAAACAGTTTATGCCTCTGTCACATTTGTGCTGAGCTCCAGCTGATGAGAAAGAATTGGCAGACTTCACAGTGTCCTATGCTCTGGGGAGTTTTTCCCATTAATAATTAAGATATTCATAGGTATACCACATAGCTATCTGGGAACAAGTACAATTTCAAAAAACCTAATTTTATTGTATGATGAAATTGGCAGCCCAATCATAATTTTGCGACATGACTGAAGGATGTTCACAGGAGCTTGCCAGCTCCCTGGCTTGCCAAATGATTTTGTAAAAATAAATTCCCTGGGCACCTTTACAGAATTCAACAGAAATGTGACTGGGGTATAAGCCAAAAAACTTGCAGTGAAAGTGGCAAACACTGAATAAGATAATAAAAATGTATTGAATAAAGAGTGAATAAACTAAAAGTTACCAGGGAGGTATTATTGAAGTTAATAGCAGCCAGTTGGCCTGGGTCAACCTCAATAGAAACCATGCGGTCTCCAGGAACCAGGTGCAGCATTGGGATGAGCTCAGCATGACTGAACTCAATTGGAATCAGGATCCAGTTGTACAGGGGACCAATCAGGTCAATTTCATGAGCCTGTAATGGAGAATTTTTAAATTCTTTTTATCTATTAAGACAAATACTGATATTTATTTTATTGTACTTTTTATTCTTCAGTACATGAATATATTAGTATTACTTCTAAGTGTATGCAATTTCAAAATTTAAAATGGATTAAAATGTAAAAATAATGATGAACTAAAAAGACTTGTTGTTCCTACTTATTGTTAATCAAAAATATAAATTCTACCCCTTAAAACTGCCAATACCTTTTGTAGAACATGGACAGTGTTATTCCAGTCAGCACATAGCATAAATGAGTTTGACGTCTGTTGATATTTCTTGGGATGTTTCATTGCATGATAGAAACCATCCTCCAGTCTTACAAAGCTTTTAAGTGTACTCTCACTACCGACAAAATTAAGCATTGGATCTAAAAGACTATTTGCTGAAAACAATCAGAAGATGGCAGATCAGAGATAACACTTTTGCATATTATGTTTTATTCTTTAGGAACTATAATTATATTGCTATCAGCCAGTGTATCCTCAATAAAAATCTTCCATGTTTTGACCATAGTGTAAAATATGAATTTATGAATTTATTTTTTTCTAAATCATAATAATCTTTGAATTATAACATTATTGTCTGTACAATAGTTACAATTCAATTCCTACATATAATTTTATCAAATAAAAGACTTGTGCATAGTGTAAGTGCAATGGATCTCACCACATGAATCATCATAGAAAATATCCAGATTCTTGGGTTTTAACTTTGCCAACAAGTCAGCAGTGGCGTAGGCAGTCACGTGCTGAGCAGCTTGTGTGGCTCCACCTGATGGCCCTTTATACCACCAGTTTGGGAAATTATCATTGGTCACAGACCCTTTGCCAACACAGGTATCACCTAAGAAAAAATAAAAGAAATGGTTAGAATTTGTTGTAAAATAATTTCAAACATTTGGGGGATAAAATGCTGAATATGGGAGAGCTGCAAATGTTTTTGGAGAAATCATTTGTGATGCTTGTAGCCAAGCTGTGAAAGCAATAAAAACATTGCATCAAAGTCTCTTGAGGTCTAGTGATGGATTCTGGCATTATTCCACGGTAATTGATTCAATAACGATCTTTGTAATTAGGGGGCAGTAGAGTCCGTGAGTATTTATATATTTATATCTTAGGATATTTTGTTTATATCTGGAATTTTTATTCATTTCTCTTTCCAAATGCATTTATATTCTATTTTTGCATGTTTCATCATTAATCCACGAAGCTTCTTTTCTGAGATTCACAGTTTTTTTTATTGTACGGAGCATGTTATCTAGTTTCTCACTTTCACTCCATAAGCAGACCTAGTCTTATGAATTTTTTTATAACTTGTGTTAGTCGGTAGCATGAAAATTAAATTAAATGTCATCATTATAGTCATCAGAAATGTAATTTATATAAATTAAGAAAAATAAAGGGTTCAGATTTTAGGACCTTAACTTTCCTTAATTCATATAAATGACATTTCTCATGACCTCACAAATGAGTTTCCTGTTTGCTAATGACACATCAATCTTTCAAAGAATTACAAATAGTTCCGAAGTGATGTCCTTTCTGCAGATCATCTCATTAATGATGATTTAGGCGAAATTGAGGCTTGGGCTAAGAAATGTCTCATAATGATTTCTGCCAAAAAATTGGTTGGGATGCTCATTTTTAAAAAGGGCTGCAACAAGTTTGTCACCCTTAATCATTAGTAGAGAAAGCTACCCATTGTTGATGAACATAAACACCTTGGTGTAACCCTCAGTAAAATCGTCTCTTGGCCTACCCTTATCAATCAGACTACAGGCAAATGTAATAGAATCATTGGTATACTATTTGAAAATAAATGTACTTGGTCACATCCACCATTAGAAGTTTGCTATCAGAGTTTCATTGGAAGTTTGGCCTATTCTAGAATCTGGAGACATTATATATGACAGTTGTAGGCTTGTCACCGGAGCTAAATGCAGGGGGACTTTTCATGCAGCATTGTACAGTGAGGTTGGTTGGACTCCTCTTCACATCAGACGAGAAATTAATAAACTGACAAAATTATTTTGTACAATCAATGACGTGGCCCCTCTCTACATTCGCAGGTTGGTAGAGCCACTATTCCTTGCGCATAAACACAGGACAAGATCTCAGTCTACTAACAATTTGCTGGTTGCCAAGTGTAATACTGCTTTATACCAAAACTCTTTCATACATTCCACTGCAAAGGAATACATTTTAGAATTAACCTTAAAAGGGTGTCCATCTAAGCTCTCATGCAAGAACAATCTAAAGTGTATGCACATAAATCAACGTTTGTTAATCAACTCGTTCTACACAAGTAGCATTTACTCAAATAAGGATGGGTTATAGTAACCTCAAAAATGTTTGTTTAAAAAAAGTGGTATCACAGCACATCATAATTTCTATTTTGAAGAAATGTTTCTTGTTGATATTGCATTTAGTTATAAAGCGGAATTTGTGATAGATGAAAATTTAAACAAACACACCACAATGGTACAGAGCACCAGAGCAGATACATCTTGACCACTCACTTGGTGTCCTCTTACAAATCATTATATTCTGATCTTGTCACATTTTATTACAAACCTAATTACAGTTTATAACCTGATGTTGTTCAATTTACATCTGATGATATTTTTGTGAGCAAGCAAGTATTTATAACATCAAATATACGGCAATGGCTGCAGAGGTAGTAATTGAATACTGCCTGTGTAATGCATAGTAATATATTTCTGACTAAGCCAAATTATCACATCAATAAACTTTTCATTTTGAAGTGAACAATGCAAAAACTTTATCATTTAGATCAATATCTTACCAGTTGCTGTATGTGACACAATCATCCAAACAATCAACACAAAGATACGGGACGTGTAGGATTCCGTCTCCATGTGAATGTTCAGTTATCAGACATATAGCAGCTAGAAGGTGCAAAACGTTCTCCTCTAAACCACGGAGTCCAACCACGTGAGAACGAGAACGAGAGTCAGGGCGAGAGAGACGCTGTGTTAAATATGTGTTCATATCGACAAACAAATTCCGGTCAATCCTGTCAAAATAGTTTTATTGACCTAGTATTAATTGAATAGAAAATATTGATGACGATGTCATATTACTAAGTTTTAGTCAACGCCACCAAGACCAACGTAACATTTACATTTATGTGCTCAGGGGAATGAAAAGCGCTTTGATTTTTCATTCAGAACTCAAGCTGCTTGTCCATTGATCAGATAGTTTGGCAGCCATTCTCGGCATACTTATCTACGACCATTGCCCAAAAGGGATTTGGCTAACTTCGATTTTGATATTTGTGCACTATGCCATCTTAATCTTTTAGGTTTATTTATTTATCATTGATTCAGATCTACATGATATACATGGCCCGGTGTTTGGGGGACTGGACACTTGAACTAGTCACATTCGATGTGAAATGTCTTCAGTTTTCTGTGGCAGTTTAATGTTGGTATTAAATTTGCATTTCCTTTAAGTTAAACATGGTCAGGTTAACCATGGATCTTGGCCAATCAAGGGGTACAATACCTCGTATCACTAAGAGAAAAAATATATGTGATAGACCTATAACTTTCTACAGACTTCCAGCCAACGCACATCAACTTTGTATATTTTCCTGCTCATTAGACCTTTTTAAATTCCAAATCACATTTTTCATTCTACTAAAACCTATCACTCAATCAAAATTATCGGCAATCGACAATTTATGAGTTTTATCCAATATTGTAAGAATATAACATCCTATAATTGCTTTATAAGATAAATTAATGTCACGTGTCATTGATGGATATACCCCACTGTAGTTGTACAGCACACATGTAATCAACTGTCCATGTTTTGTGGGATAATTATTGACAAAGCCCAAAATGCGCATTTATAACATAGTCAGATAATTAGAAAATTGTCTTGTATTCATAACACATACAAAATACCATTTTTTTCTGACAGTAAATCTGAGCCAATCTGGACAAATCACGTCATTCTGGACGCTCACAACAGATGGATGCAAAACTGCATTAAGGTCAGCTTGCAGCCTCTCACGGCACGTGCACGTCATCACCTCGTGCACGTCATCGCCATGTGAACGTCATTGCCTCGTGTACGTCATCGCCTCGTGCACGTCATCGCCTCGTGTACGTCATCACCTCGTGCACGTCATCGCCTCGTGCACGTGCCGTGATATGTATCAATGATGACCATTTATGACGTCATTGATCAGCGCGTGCAGTGAGCTGCAAGTAAACAACGCACGGGAAAGCTGATGCGGTTCTCTACGCTAAATAACATTATTCTGGATGCTCGCACCAGAGCTGGACACTAAATCATAGCCAATCTATCATACCCAGTGTCTTGAAATTCCTCATCGATATCCCCCCCCCAAAAAAAAAGAAATGTTTGTTTTGGATGACGTCACATCATATATTATTTCATATGACGTCATATTATAACACTTGACAACCATATCCCCTCGCAACAAAGATTAGTGAATAAATGACGGGTCACCTTAGAAATAAACGAGAAATATTGTGATTATATTTGAGGTAAGTTGCCAAGTATGTAGACAATACAACGTCAACTGTTTGCAGAGGGTGAATATCTGACGATGGCCACTGTCTTTTTGCACCTGTAAATGTGTCTAAAAGACTAATTGACGCATTTTAAGCTGGGTTTTTTTTTGTCATTCGTATCATTCATGCTTTTGACCAAATTTATACGTCATTCTGTCCAAGGATGCCACGCCCACATCTCAATGACGTCATTAGAGAGCCAATTGGTTTTGTCGAGTAAACTCATAGATGTGAACATAAGGTTACTGTACACTTGTATTACATGGTGGTTTGTTTGTTTTTGTTTGTTTGGGGTTTTACATCACTTTCAACATTATTTCAGTCATTTCGTGATGAGACCTACTTGTAGCAGATATAGTGCTGCCTCACTGAATTGTCATGTCGCAGGTCCTTGACATGACAACTCACCCGGTCACAGATTTACAAGGACAACAGGCTAACCCTTTAGGCACAGGCCTCAGCTCATGTGTGAAATTGTATCATGAATTCAATCTCGGCACGGCCGGGGATCGAACCCACGACCTTTGGATCACCACAGAGGAACTGGCGCTAATAAGCTGGCGCTCTAACCAACTGCGCCACGGCCTGTGGCCTTTTACATGGTGGTTGCCATGACAACGAATTTAACGTCAAGAAATATCCAGCCTCTCATCTCCAGTTCATCCAGCTGGTTCCATCCAGTACCAGCCGGTGATCTCCAGTTCATCCAGCTGGTTCCATCCAGTACCAGCCTGTGATCTCCAGTTCATCCAGCTGGTTCCATCCAGTACCAGCCGGTGATCTCCGGTTCATCCCTGAGTAACAGCCAGTCATCTCTGGTTCCAGCTGGTCATCTCTGGTTCATCCAGCTAGTTCCATCCAGTACCAGCCGGTCATCTCCGGTTCCAGCTGGTCTTCTCTGGTTCATCCAGCTAGTTCCATCCAGTACCAGCCGGTCATCTCCGGTTCCAGCTGGTCTTCTCTGGTTCATCCGGCTGGTTCCATCCAGTACCAGCCAGTCATCTCCAGTACCAACCAGTTTGAGTCGGTCATCTCCAGTTCCATCCAGTACCAGCTGGTCAATTCTGGTTTCACCCAGTACAAGCTTATCCTCTCATCCCTGATACTGTCCTGCCATGTATCTCCTATAATGTTTTATTCTTATCTTGGAAATCTTTTGAAACATTTGATATATCATTAATATAATGACCATATACTGTTTTGTACCCAGCAGAGTTTGAGCACATACCCTGAAGCATTACCACCCTTCCATTATTCTATCCAATCCAAATCCAACACTCGACCAACTGAGCTATCTTGGCTGCCTGAAATATGACAAGAAAGTCTTTTTTAGATAAAAGAATTTGTATGCAATTTCCTTTTAGAAAATGATATTTACACAATCTCAACAATTTGACTCAAATTTGATAGATAATTTCATGGTAGTTGTCCTGCAGTTTAATTAAAATAAAGCAGAATTTTGAATTTACAATTTCTTGAGTTTTCAGATGTTGAAATGCTAAACAGGGGTGATCACCTCTTCCCGCCATTGTAACTATGGACAAATCTTGTAACCTGTTAGCTGCTCTCTGATTGGTTGAAATAATCATTCTTTCCACAACACGTTGTCTCGGCTGCTGTGATTGGTCCCTAAACCATATGTGTGAACGGCACAATATCTTAAGATGATATGGATGGTGGAAACCTATCAAAGACCTGAGAGCAATATAACCATATTCAAAAACAAAACAGGTTTTCAATTTGGTTTTGTTTTCAGGAAGATCCTGCACAATGAGTCAGGCGGTCCGCCATCGCTACGAGATCATGGGTCTGAGGCCCAGCGAGCAGTATCTCCGACAGCAAGGACGAATCAAAATGGACGAGAGCATCGCGGCGAGAGAACGCGAGAACAAACTCGCATCTGATTGTCGCCTTAAGTCAGACTGGAAGGAATCTGCCGGGGAGGTCTGTATTTGTGTATCTGACAATTCTCACTGCTTGAGTGTGACATGCTGCCACCTAGTGTGGTAAAAACTGTCACACATGGGACTGTTATTAGCATATAAATTTATGAAATAATTAATCTTTTTGGCTCTTGCTATGACATCACCACAAGTCTCTACCAATGAAAAATGATTAACTTGATTGACATTCAATGGTGCTTAACGTTAGGGGGAACAGAGACACTTCGTGCAGAGGATCACAACTGTATGAAATGTGTTGTTGACTGTTGCTAAGTTACCAAAAGTGCATGACGTCACTATTTCATTGATAAATAGCCACACCACCATTATGACGTCATTGATCCTTCAACTGCATGAAATAGTGCACCATTATAACCCACCAAAACCCACTAAATAAATACCATATATTGGTGCAGATGGGATCAATGCTTATTAATACACATGAAAACATCATGTATTGATCTTTTATGACTAATCCATTAGCCAGTAGTTGCTGCATTAGACCTCATCACTGCCCAGTGATACAAAATTAGAAGTAAATATTTCTGAAAATTTCCCACGCTTTTTATGACAAAATTGAGAAGTTTTGCAAGTTTAATTACCAAAATTTAAGAACAGGTTTACTCCAAATATTATTCTATTTAGTTTAAATAGATGGAATTTTGATTAATGGTCTATATTTTGAGATACCTAACTTTCTTCAAACTCAAGTCAAAAATTACCAAATGGTGTAAAAAATTTGCATTTATTTGAATCATTTTATTTACAAAAACACAAATTACTTGAGTTATAAGACATCTTTTAAAATTCTGTCTATTTAAACTAAATAACATCATTCTAGCTAAAGATTAATGCCTTGGTTCTGGAGATCGCTAGTGTAGTTATGCCCAAAAATGTTTTTCAAGTAAGCTCTATCCTTTCTTTAATTGTTACCAAAAAAACCATCTTTTTCTTATTTTTGCTTCAATTTTGAATCTAAAATGATTAAAAATGATAAAATTTTAAAAACAAATTAAATATCTAATCAAAAGGAAAATCCATCTCTCAGCATTTGATACATTTAAAACTGAAATCCGTTTTGTAGTTATTTTCATACAAAGCAATTTTCTTGCACCATGTCAATTTTTGTGGTTCAAATGACTTTTTTTGGCGGGAAAAAGGAACTTTAGAAGACACTGTTCCCCCTAACGTTAAATTAAACCACAATGTTAAACTCATGGGGTGGCACAGTTGGCAAGACTTCTGTCTCCCACACCAATGGTCCAGGGTTCCAAACCCGGTTGGCACAAGAACTTTGGTTATGCTGCATGGGCGAGAAAGATTTTATCTGGAACTGAGTTGTTTCTGACTCTGGTCAGCCCTTTATGACTGGTTATCAAAGGCTGTGGTTTGTGTTATCATGTCTCCATGATAATGTAAAAGAAATACCCCCTATCTCTCCTCGAAAGGGTATCGAGTTCCATTGACATGCTTATTTCAAGCTAATACATTTAACCTGAACAGTACTGAAAAGGTCATCGTTACAAATCAATTGAAATCAAATCATTCTTTCATTAAAGAGCTGTTTTGAAACATTCAAAAAAGAAGTTGCAGATATGGCAGATATGGAGGAGGACATATTTTGTATAACTTTTATTTCTGAGGCGATTAAAACCACTTTTTCGTAATGAAATAGGTCGTGAAAATTATTTTGCAGAAAGCAAGTCGTCAGCATTTGAAGACGATGCAGAGCGAAGTTAGCCGGGAGATGGCGCTGGCTCGCCGGGCGAGCCTCATGATCCGCAGGGCGGCGCTGCAGCAGCAACTACACCAGGAATGCGCGCAGTATGAGAGAGAACTATGGGCCACCGATAAGGCCTTCTATATCAAAAGAACTTAAAGAACAACACCACCCTCATATCCTGATTCCAGGAGACACAGCTTACCAATACCTTAACTGATTTTAATAATATTCCATTGCTTTAAAATCTTTTCACAATATCACTTACAAAGACATTTCAGCATCGAATATTTATTCTCATTACAATTCAATAACCTAAGAATGGCCATCAAAAGCTCTATTTTCCAAATGTCATAACAGAAAACCTTTCATTATTCCTTATATGTCAATATACGCTGAGTGTATTATGTTAGATTTATTAAATTTATGATATGTGTTTTATCAAATCATGTTTACTGTACTGTTATTCCCTCTGTGTTTCAAAAACAATCAAATCTCTCCCGTGCTACTTTTGTGAGATATATCAATATTAGTTCTATGGGCAGATATGCATGCTACTTTTAATGGAAATATATTAATGCTACTTTTTATGGGCTGATATCCATGCTACTTTTTTTTAGATATACCGGTACTTTTTTTTATTGGGAATGAATCCGTTCTCCTTTTAGTGGACAAATATTCATGCTACTTTTAATGGGCAGATATTAAATCCACTTTTGTGAGATATATCAATACGATATTTGTTTGGAGATATTTCCATGAAAAAGTTTTTGTTATATATTCACATCATATTTTTTGGCCATATATCCATCCAACTTTTGAATAGGAAATATTCATTTTATATACCTCAATTCATATTACTGTGTGGTGTTTATTTACAATACAAATGTTACGTGTTCATGTGAGATATAAAGTCAAAAGATTTAGTTCTCAACAATTACACCAGAGGGAGAAAAGGCTCGACCTATATTTCATTTACAGACGATTTGTTTGAAATCAATCAGGCATCACTACAAAATCTTATAATATTACTCTTGTTGATTTCAAATTTGTGTTAATCTAACATTAATATGTGCCTCATAAATGACGAACATGAAGTTATTTTGATATTGAATATTTGATATTTGGTGATTTTTCAACCCGATTTATGACTTTCTTAGCGTTGTGAATGAATGAAATCTATGCAATATTAAATTGCAAGAGGGCCGTAGCCTGGAGAGGCGGCCCTGCAGTGTGATTGCTGTGAATTGCAATCATGTATTGTTAAATTTGGTCATTGATTATTGCTATTGACAAATGGACTATTGTTGTTGTGAGTTGGTTAACTGAAAGGTTTTTTTCAGAGACCATTCGCACCGGGTTCCCCCTACTCTTTTCGATAAGTGCTACTGGGTTCTTTAACGTGCTCTGGGATAGGGTCAGATACACGGGACCACGACGTTTTACGCCCAATCCGAGCGGGCGAGCAATAACCTTGCTGGGGGACAATTTAACCAGGCATTGTCAAAGGGGGACCTACCCATAGTGAGTTTAGAGGTGGTTTTATGTTGTGTTCAGACTTTGTGTGTGGGTTGCATATATGAGAAGTTATGTAGAAATTTTGATTAAAAAGTAGTGAGAATTGCATTTTACCCAGTGGGGTGTCCATAGGCAAAAGTGAACCTTTTTTGTTTACGCTTGTTTTGTTTGCTTTTGGATGACAGAATAATTCAGAAGATTTATATTATGTGTTCCATCTTATTATGTGTAAAATGCCTAATTATAGTTTATTTGAAATTGCTATGGGGTGGGTGGTGTGTGATTATAGGTGCAAATGGCCCGATTTGGGGCACTGAAAGCCGACTATGGGCAGGATATACACTGAATATCTCTGCAACCGCTGTTGGTCATTCTTGTGAAACCAAAGCCGGCAATCTGTGACCCAGGCCAGGCATTTTCACTATTATGGGTGGCATGTGTTAGTAATGTGTTAGGTTTATCTATCCTGGCTGTCAATGTAGGGATGTAGGACATACATTCCATCATTGCAGCCAGTGGTAGGATCAGGTTTGTTTCCGTTTTAATTAGTCAATGTGTCCTCGGGGAATCAGCCAGTGGCCACTGTGACCCGATCTCTTAAGTGACCATTGATTGACCATCCGCAGTCAGTCAGTCATGCGGGCTGCCTACTTCATGGGTTCTAGTGGGATCTTTTCCAGTTCCTATCTGGGCACAGGATACTGAGTCAGGATATAATGCAGATCCACAAAGTTTAAGGCATTATAGACCACCTCAGCTGCAGCCTGGGTGTGGTCAGCGCCATCTTCCACATCATATACTCTATTGTCATATTGTCTAAGAGGCATTGTGTAAAAGCATTCTAGCAGGTAGTGCCACAGTGGTTTACTGGTGGGCCTACTACAATGCTCGCAGGCTCTATCCATATCTCCTAACAATTCCCAAGTGCACTTGTAGCCTAGTCTAAGTCTATGCATGGTGACCTGTAGGGATCTGTGGTTCTCTGCTAGTCTGGGGAGTGGCTTGTATCTAGTGGCTATGGCATACCATCTGGCAGTTCCTGAACCGGGTACACTGTATTTGTGCCTGAGATAGTGCCTTTCCTTTGAGTCAGAGACAAAAAGTCGTCTGGTCTGGCTAAGAGAGGGGAGGACATGGGCTGATATCTTGGATAGCTTGGAGCCTGCATTCGCAGCCTCGTCTGCCATATCATTACCCTCAAGTCCAATGTGACTGGGGATCCAGTGTAGCACAACAGCCCTATTGTCTGATTGTAACTTATACAGGGTAACATAAACTCCCGTGATGAGCTTAACATTGTCTAAGGGGTGACCTTTCTCTAGTGCTTTGAGGGATGACTGTGAGTCTGTGATTACTAGTACTGGACCTGTCTTGTTGTGAAGGGCATCTAGGAGGGCAAATGAAATGGCAATGAGCTCAGTCTGCAGGGTTGAGCAATTGTCACTATTTCTCCATAATTCCTGTCTATCTTCCTGACAATAACCAGAGCCTGACCTGCCATCTTCCTGAACTGAGCCATCAGTGTAGTACACTGTTGCTCCCGGGGGCCGAACAATATCTATGGATGCATGAGCCTGTCTGAGCATGTCTGCCCTATCTAGGTCTGATTTCTTGCTGGCCATAGGCATGTATGTAATGCTATACGGGAGTGGCTTCCAGGGTGG
This sequence comes from Amphiduros pacificus, assembly GCA_949316495.1. Lineage (NCBI taxonomy): Eukaryota > Metazoa > Annelida > Polychaeta > Phyllodocida > Hesionidae > Amphiduros > Amphiduros pacificus. The sequence continues at coordinate 1,174,365 of OX439003.1, forward strand.
AGGGATGACATAGTTGGAGGCTGGAGTGTCTGCACCTTTGTGTAATACTAGTCCATCTCTAAACCCTAGCACTAGGGAAGCAGCCCTGGTGGCCCAGTGATTTCTCCTGGAGGGCATTTTGCCACCATCACCGAGGGCTATCTTGGTACTTTTCCTAAGAGGTGTTACTACATGGGAGTGCATAACCTTGGCTAAGAAGCATGCTGTGGTCTGAGCTATTCTAACTCGGACAGCTGGGATGCCTGACTCAAGTTGTAAATTCTCAGTTTTAGTCCATAACGGGGCACCTAATATGAGCCTGAGGGCTTTGTTTTGTATGACCTCAACCTGCTGTACTGCACTATCTGAGGCAAATGCTAACAGTGGTGTGGCATAGTCTATTAGGCTACGTGTAGTGGCTAAATAGTAGAGTCTGAGAATCTCACTTTTGGGGCCTATCTTGATGGAAGAAAGGGCTCTCATGACATCTAATCTCTTTTGGCATCTTTCCTTGAGGTAATTGACCTGACAGTGCATGTTAAAGGCGCTATCTATCCACACCCCCAGATACTGATACACAGGGACCCAATCCAGGGCATGGCCCTGTATTTGGAGCTGTGAGCTGGGTGTGTTCATTTTGATGCACATTGCTTTTGTTTTGGAGGCAGATATCTTGAGCCCTAAGTTTGTGCATTCTCTAGATAGGATGTCTAGCGAGTTCTGAGCTTTGAGGGTCAATCCCTTACCTGTGACTGTCAATACCAAGTCGTCAGCGTAGCAAAGCAGCTGTACACCTGGGGGGAATTTGAGGGAGACTAATCTGCTCATGAGGATGTTGAATAACGTGGGGGACAGGACACCACCTTGGGGCGTGCCGTTCTCGTGAGCATGATAAGCACTATAAGTTCCCTGATAGCGCACCCTACTTTTCCTGCCTGTGAGATAGGAAGCAACCCAGGCAAGTAGCTTGCCTTTGATGCCCTTGCTGGCTAAAGTGGCTAAAATTGCTTTTGGGCTGGCTAACTCAAAGGCTTTCTCAAGGTCTAAAAAGATGGCAATGCTTTGACCTGTCGTGATGATGGAAAGCAGTGTGGCTATACTGTGGGTGGTGCTGACTGCCTTAATGTACCCGAAGATGTTGTGGTGAAAGGACCCTAGTTCATACAGCAGCCGGTTTAGTACTAATCTCTCCATTGTTTTGCATATGCAACTCGTGAGCGAGATCGGCCTAGGCTTGGTGGGTTCTTTGGGCTTGGGGATGGGCTGTATGTCAACAAGCTTCCACTTTGACGGGAGCTGGCCAGCTTGATATGAGGCATTTATGAGATCTAATATCATCATTTGCCCAGCTGTGCCTGCGTTGCTGATCATACTGTATGTGATCTTATCTGAACCTGTGGCAGTGTCTCTACCTTTTTTCCTAGCATTGAAAAGTTCTTGTATTGTGAAGGGAATGTCTGCTCTGTGTGTTGCCTGGCAAGCCTCACTAATGATTTTGTCCCTGCCACTAAGCAATTCGTTTTGTTTGAGCCTAATGCTTCGTGACAGATTATCTGACGAGGCCCTGCTGGCAAACATGGCTGCAAGTCTTTCTGATTCCATGCTGGGATTGGGATGGTCTGGAATGGGCGAGATTTTCTTGCCACTAGAAATTTTCAATTTCTTCCAGAGCTCAGTGAGAGATGTGTGCTCATTGAAAGATTCGCACCACTCTTCCCATTTACTACGCATGGCACCCCTGCAGATCTCCTGCAGGTGTTTGCTAACCTCCCTTAGCATTTGCCTATTGTGTGGGGTGGGATATTTTCTATATATCTTCCTGGTCCTATTTAGCCTATTCCTATACTCAGCTATTGTGGGATTATAGTACCAGTAGTTTGTATGATGGGTACCTGTTGCTTTCTTTAAAGGGATGGCTTCATTAGCCGCTAATGTAAGAGCCTGCGTGACTGCCTCTGAGTGTTCGTCTATGTCCTGTGGTAGGACAAATTGGTCATACCAGTCAGATATTGTCTTTTGAAACTTGTCCCAGTCAGCTTTCCTAACGTTCCACTTGGGTGGGGGTGGAGGAGGGGGTGGGATGTGTGGAATGTCAAGCAAGAGAGTGGTACCATAGTGATCACTGGTTAGGGTGGGGTGTACTCCCCATTTAGCGAGTTGGGTAAGGGCTGAGGACACGAAGGTAAGGTCTAAACAGTGTCCTCTAATGTGAGTGGGCGTACCATCATTTAGCAGGGACAATTCATCAGTGTCATTGAGGAGGGCATTGATGTGATGGCCATTATGATTGTAATATTTGGAATACAAAATGGGGTGATGGGCATTGAAATCACCTAACACAGCAATGGATTGTGAGCTTGCAACTCTTGCCAGTTTGGTGAGATCTATTTTGCCCTGGTGGAATGGGTTGGGATTGGAGTATATATTATATATAAGGACAGGACCTGTGGAGAGGGTGATCTCTATGGCTAGCACTTCTATACCTGTCCCACAGTTAAGAGGTTCAATTATCTTTTTGGATGGAATTTTATTTCTAACGTATATTGCGAGACCTTTTCTATTATTTTCACTTTTTTCAGTGTAGGGTGTGTATCCATTGATTTTGGGGGGAGAATCTTTCTTGTCTAAAGTTTCCTGGAGGGTAATGATGTCTGGATCATCTGTCCCAATGCAGGCTTTGAGGGTGGCAATTTTGGATTTTAGTGAGAAGCAGTTCCAGTTAATGATTTTCAGATTCTGACTTACTTCTGTGAATTTAACTTGGCCGAAATTTCTATGAGGAGATTTACTATTGATCTAGATATGTCTCTGACCTCTTGAGTAACTGTGGCTAATCGTGACAGGGCCTGAACAAGGGAGGCATTCACAGTATTAACAGGAACCGCACACAGCGGTAAAGGATTGTGTGCGGCTGATGATGTGGGAGGGATGCTTTGAGTCAGTGGAACGTCAGTCCTATCATTTTCTGGTAAGGGAGAGTCAGATGTCGGGAGGGAAACTGTCATTTTGCTGGGCCCTGGGGTGGGTTCAGGGGTGGGGGTCGGGTTCACACGAGAGTTCACGGTTGGGGGGTTCTTGATTTTGGGTTGGGGTGGGGGTGGGGGTGGGGGTGGGAGTGGGTGTAGGGGGCGTGTGGGGGTAGTGTTTTTTGTGGACTTCTTGGCAGGGTTTTTGACCTGCTGGCCTGGCTTGGCCTTTTTGGTTGGCCATTGGGCAGGCTGGGGGGCAGGCTGGGGGGCAGGCTGGGGGGCAGGGGGTGAGGTCCTAGAAGGAGGATGGGTGGGAATGGTCATCAGGGGGCGCACTTGCTGAAGTTTTGGCTTGTTTTGCGCATAAATTCTGTTTAGCCTCTCAGGACATCTTTTGTTCCAAGCATGATGCTTTTTGTGACAGTTTGGACAACAAGGAGCAACCTGTTCTTTATTTCTGAGTTTGACAAGGCACTGTTCGGTGTCGTGTTTTTTGCTACAGATGCCACAGACTGCTGAGTTTCTGCAGAAGGTAGCTATGTGTCCAAAAGATTGACAATTTCTGCACCTACGTGGCTCAGTCCTAAACTGCTCGAGGTTAAAGGTACCAAGATGATTGAGAGTGACAGAGGCAGGGGGAGGACCTTCGAAAGTGATCTCAACTTTTGAAGTGGGTCTGTCATTGAAAGTGTATCTTTTTGCGTGAAGTACTTGGGGAAGGTCAAGGAAAGCATCAGTGGATATATATATGGGAACTCTCAGTGCTACTGCCTTAGTGGGCTTTGTGTTGGGATTCAATTCACTTAAATTGACAGCTTTGCCTTTGAGATGAGTGATGCCTCCCAGCATAGTTACTGTACTGGGGGATTTTGGGCAGATTATGAATTCACCTTTTGCGTTGGGGTGGGCAGTGAACTGTAGGCCAGGCCTAACGTCATCCAAGGCTTTGGTCAATTGATATGTGTCAGAGATATTACTAGTGTTCAGCTTGAACTTGGGAAGGGAGCTGGTAGAGGGAGTCTTTGTTGTTTTGTGAGTAGGGGTAGGTTTTGGCACAGTTCGTGTGGCTGGGCGGGGGGTGGAGGTTGTGGGCTTGGCAGGGGTCTTGGAAGGAGTCTTTTTTCCTGTATCAATAACAAGTTCTGGATGGGCAATGACAAGAGGGGTGGAGGACTTGGTGTATGGGGATTTGCTAGCAGTAATGTGGGGAAACTCTATTTCAGAAAGGTCATCTGTGGTAACTGTTGTTCCTGGGGTGAGTGAGAGTGATTTGGACCTCTCTGTTCTGACTGAGGAAACCTCATTATCAAAATCGTAGTCCTCTACCTCATCAAAAGCAGCTACTGCATTGCAATTAGGGGTCATTCTTTCAAAATGTAGGGCCTTTTTGGGCTGCTTGGCTTTTTTACGTGTTTTTGGCAACTGCCAAAATCCAGACACTTCCTCTTCTGAAGAGGACGAGAAGTCTGCTATCCTTTTCAGTGGTGTCTGAGTGGGAGGAGCAAGCTGAACTAATTTCATCTTTGGGGGGGAGATAGTGAGTGAATGGTATGGGCTTTTCTTAGCCTGTGGCGGGGTTGTTTCTACTGCAGGCAGTTCAGCGGGTTTGTCCTGAGAAGGACTAGCCCTCAGAACTGTCATCATGGCCTTCTCTGGGATAGAGGAGGACTTCTGCAGTAGAGTGAACTTCTGCAGTAAAGTGAGGTTAGGTGAAGTGGGTGAGGGGGGAATGCTAGCTATTTTCATGTTTGGTCTGTCTGTTGGTGTGAAAAACTTTCAAGTTTGATGAAATTGGGTCAATTGCCTAGTGTAACATATTCACTGAGTGGGTGTGAAAAACTTCCAAGTTTGATTGAATTGGGTCAATTGCCTAGTGTTGCATGTTCACTGAGCCGTGACTAATGGCTTGAAATAATCAAGCCACCAGTTCCAGCCATTCTGCCTATATACCTATATGAACTGCCTATTTCTATGTGAATATGTGAAAATCTGCCTAATTCTATCCTAAAATAAGTGTGTATAGATCATGATACGGCCCCTTGGCTATTAATTCAACAATCCCGCTAATAGAAAAGGCACGGTCAGGATACAGCCTTTTCTACCTTCGGGAAAGTAACCGTAAGCTTCAGGGGTTCGTTTGTTGGTGTGGTGTGTTTGTTAGTGCATACTTATACGTGAAAACCAAAAAAATATTGAACAAAGTTCAATTATTGAATGATAGTGAATATACCTCAAGCAGGGGTTAAGGCACTGCCTCCCACGCTCAAGGCGTGTGCAGGGAAGGCGAGTGCTCTGCCGTAGAGGTGGTCAAAAGATTTCCTAAAAAATTAATAGCTGTACTGCCATTAAAGTCAAAAAGTTTCCAAGAAATTTTTCAACTGAAGTCGGGAGATGTTGCCACGAGAGTGAACACCGTTGTGGAGCTCTCAATCAATTATAATAGATATGTCAAAGGAATACACACACACACACACACACACACACACACACACACATGTATTTCTTCATGCCCTATTTGGATATGGATAAAAACGTTATGTAAAAGGATATATATCCTGAAAAAAACTGATATTTATATTTAACTAACACAAACAAATTTTTCAGCATGTTTTAACCTCCTGGGCATTATGGGACTGTATTCACAGATTTCGAGGAACTAATAACGGATTAGATATACTTGCTACACATGTCTAGAACATGACCTGAGGCATTAAAATGTTCTTGCCAGATATGTCTAAAACATGATCTGAGGCATTTAAAATGCGATGTTAATATGGCCCTTTTCCTGTGTAGTTCATTCTCGAAGTTGTGGTAATGTATTCGAAAATTTGAGGAACTACGGCTTAGAGATACTTGCAAGACATGTCTAGATTGAAATGAAATTTCTATATGAGAATCTGAATCTGGTTTAGCATCATTCCACCAATTAAACCAAGTCAAAACATGTCTTTATTTGCTCCAATCTGATCGACAGATGAATGATCTTTTTAGTTTTTCTTTAATTCTATAAGAGAGCAATATTGTTTGCAAGTTATTTATTTTTGCTGTGAAAGAAACCGAATATTTCAGAGGTCTAAATTGTCAATCTTGTTCTGTATATAATTTTTAACCTGAAATACACAATAGAAAATAAAGCAGTTCCCTTCAACCTAATTAAGGTTAGCAGTATCAGATTATTTAAGATTGTTGATCGCCTATGTATTGCAGCATCCCACAAGACACCCTATGAAACCAAGAACTACTTCACATGCATACATCTTCTGTCATTATTATGATTTAAGGCACTTATGGGGTTTCACTGTTTTCAAATAATTACTTATAAATATATTTATCAGAAAACAAATCTTAAAATGTAAATCGTTTACAGTCTTTCCCATCAAAATGCCTACTAGAGCACGATTTTAGGCTGATAGTGGAAATTATACAATAAAATCCAGTTCATTGCTTTCAATATAACCCTTATAGGCCCCTTGATTAGATGCGGAAGCGCAGATGTTCAGTAGTTCCTCAAATACTCACTTGGTGTCGCATGGGCTACCGAAAAATTTGCAAAGCCAAATTGAGCGAAGCGCGGTGATACAACATCAGGGAGTTAAATTTCATAATTGTTTACACGTTGGAGTACTATTTCAGCTCAAAGGATTATTTAATCGATAAACTGGTATGTATTCTATCTTACGGGTAAGGATTTAGGGACTCAGTTCGCCCTCACAGGTAGATTTAGAGGAGTAAAATTTTAGCGATTCGGGCATTATCACACAATATCGCTCACCATCACTTCTGGGCTGGGGTCGGCAAAATTCCAGCTTTGTTTTGGATTATAATTGATGTGATCAGCAAGGAAAATGCAGGCTTCATGTATTGCAGTGATTTGCTTTGCATCATTATCAATTTTGGACGCGTGAATAGAAGAAATGCTTCAATTAACCAAGGTTATAAAGACTGTTCATCCAGTAAAGTGTATTCGCCAAGTGACAAGGTCAAGGACGCCTGCTGGACGAGTAAATTATCAGAATTGATATGCGTCGCAGAGCAGGGAAGGACACGTTGTGAGTGTATAATGAAGAAGCTAGGCTAACACCAGGTTCTTATCAATGAGTGAAAAATTAGAAGTGATCAGATAGAGCGCAGGACAGATTCTTTGATCAGCTGACCTCATTCTGTGATCGCTGATTCCGAGTTCTCTGCCTTGGCCAGAGTTGGCACAAAAAGTATGCATAATTTATGTAAATTTGGACCATCATTAAAGCTAGACTATCTGTCTGTTGATAGTGTTCAAAATAAATAGTAGAGTTACAACATGAGGACCAGGGAGTGTGGGTAGGGAGAGGCTTTTGTTGCCAGCAAGATCAGTATTGACATGGCTGGGGGAGGGAGGAGGCCATTGATGGGAACAGCAGCCAAGCAGCCACCATAACAGTCACCCCCCTCCTCCCAATCCACTCTATACTTGACCATCCAGCCTCCCAAATACATTGCCATGCAGTATCTAAGCATTGTTGTGCTTTTATTTGGGATGCGCATTTCAAGTCTTGATGGACTCTTGCTGTTTATCACACCTCGTGGTACAGTGCTGCACTGATTAAGTCATTTCTACAAGGTTCAAGATTGCAGGTTTCATTTCATGGCTGTTCTTTTTGTGCAATGCTTCATCAATTTTATCTGTCTTAGATTAGTTTACTTTTCTTTTGGCTGCTCGCAAGTGTTATGCATGCATGCAAAAAAAAAAAAACGATAATAATTCCCTTAGCAGTAGACTGGAATGTTGTCTGACATTGAGCAAGCCAAGCACATGACGGGCTACACCTTGCATCCAAGTCACAAATAGGTCAGGAAAACTGCAAAGCTGCTGCACAGACTAGACTGCTGATGTGTTGGGAACTACTACCATGCGATGCCAATAAACTCATTGGATTTGCTGAGTAAACGCGTAAGTTTAACCAGAGGCTTGAAACAGCCTCAGAGCTCTGGTCAAATGTGACCACATTGTCGGTGTGAGCGATGTGTATAGTCTTGTCACAGACATCTCACAGACATCTCGGCACCGTCTTATAGAGGTCATCAGAAGATAAACAGGGGCTCAAGATTGTCATATGTAGTGTGTAGTTCTTGTCTCATACTCGTATTATCATATCTCACTTACGTCAATGGTTCTACAGTTAATAGATCTTGAGGCGTTTGCATATTTTAGCTGGTCGAGTGCATACCCAACAGACCATAGAAACTCGGTCCCTGATATAATGCCTCATTCTTTCTTCAAATAATACAAGGACCACTATTTAAATGATATGGATGATTGAGGAATTAATGTAAAGATTGTACATCATGAGGTAGGTTCACAAGCAAAATCACTGACCATAATAAGAAAGCAATTGTTAACCAGCCAGCGTTTGATAATGCAGTGTTCTCCTTTTGTTTTCATCTGACATACCCGTGGTAGTGTCAACCAATATCAGTGAAATGACTTTTGGTTCACTTATTTTGTTATTTATTTGTTTATACAGTCAACATAAATGGATATAAAATAACATTATTCAGTGAAATGCTGAAGACTGTAGAATTTAAACCAGGGTTAGGAGTTTTTTGTGAAAAAGATTGACCTTTAAAAAGTTTTTTTTTGCTCAAAAGGCAGAACACGAGAAATAAATAAAACTTTACTTTCTGTTTCCTCATGCGTTCTGGACCGTTTGAAATTATATTTTTGTAAATAGATTTGTTGCTGAGATATTAACAGAAAATCTGCAAAAAATTGCAAGATTTGTGACACTGATCACAGTTACATCAGCTAATCACAGGTAAAATGTAACTAAAATCTACTCATCCAGAATATAAGAAACTATTTTCCTCATATTCTCACCAGTAGGCTTGGCCATGTAGTAACGGAATGACAAGATGGTGGTACAGCAACCTTCATTTAGCTTTAACTTTTTTCAAAATTAACTTAAATGAACATTTGAAACTGTTATTTAAAGGTTTCAATGAGTATTTTAATATGATGAATTGAAAAAATTTGAAACTTTGTATTTTCATATGAAAATATGCAATTATATTTTCGGTAAGTCGGTAACGGAATAACAGAAATATACCTCAGTTTTTAAAATATAACTAAAATCTACTCATCCAAAATATAAGCAACTATTTTGCTCGTCTTCTCACCAGTTTATAGCTATTTAAATGATTTTTGTAAGACTTTTACTGATCTAGATACTTAACACAGCTGTTTTTGTAATATTTTTCATTTTATTTGTGCACATATTGGGAAAACATGTCTAAAATACTATCAAGAATCTCCCAAAAATAATTCTTCAGGAAAAAGATAAAAAGACAAACTTTGATCACATGCAGTCAAGATCCCAATATTCATCAAATGATGAGGCCCTTGAAGGGAAATACCTTGAATGCTTATAATTTGGTTGTTTCAAAGTGAAATTTGAATTATGGGTTCTTGATGACTTCTCAGCTAGATTTTTATGAATAGTCATGACATGCCGCGAAGAAGGTGCACACCTTTCTATCTTTGGTGGCAGGGACTGATGATAGAGAAGTCCTGGTTTGGAGGGTATAGAGATTGATGATAGGGAATTCCTGGTTTGGAGGGTATAGAGATTGATGATAGGGAAGTCCTGGTTTGGAGGGTATAGGGATTGATGATAGAGAAGTCCTGGTTTGGAGGGTACAGGGATTGATGATAGAGAAGTCCTGGTTTCGAGGGTACAGAGATTGATGATAGAGAAGTCCTGGTTTGGAGGGTATAGAGATTGATGATAGAGAAGTCCTGGTTTGGAGGGTACATGGACTGATGATAGGGAATTCCTGGTTTGGAGGGTATAGAGATTGATGATAGGGAAGCACACTGTCCACCAGAGGCACACGCAAACTATTACCTCTGGCCAACCCAGATTAGTATTCATCCGGTCCTACTTTTACTGGCCATGTGCTCAAGAACTGTCAGTGTGTTGTAAATGTGATTGATATGTTAACATCTCTTAATATCAAATATGAATTTGCCTTGAGATGTACTAGAATTCATTTGTTAATATTTGAAATTTTTTTGTTGGTTAGATTAACCAAAAGTATAAAAGATTAAAAGAATTCAAATTGTAAACAAAGCGGCCATCTTTGTTGTGGTTCCGCCTTATCACTACCCCAGGAAATGGCTCCTCCGGTTGAGAAAGTAGTTCCAAGTTTTATTTCTCTTAATAGTTGTTTCTATATGCACAAACTTTTGTATTAAGGGTGAAATATATCATAATATACCAATCTGAGTACAATTCAAGAAAAAAATAAGTAAGACGGACAGTTACATGAAAATTGGTGGATGTGCTGAGCAAGCACAAAAAGGCACCTTGTACAGAGGTGATAGGTTCGCCATGTCGCCCTCTGGTGGAGTTTGATAGGGAAGTCCTGGTTTGGAGGGTACAGAGATTGATGATAGGGAATTCCTGGTTTGGAGGGTACAGAGATTGATGATAGAGAAGTCCTGGTTTGGAGGGTACAGAGATTGATGATAGGGAATTCCTGGTTTGGAGGGTATAGAGATTGATGATAGAGAAGTCCTGGTTTGGAGGGTACATGGACTGATGATAGAGAAGTCCTGGTTTCGAGGGTACAGAGATTGATGATAGGGAATTCCTGGTTTGGAGGGTATAGAGATTGATGATAGAGAAGTCCTGGTTTCGAGGGTACATGGACTGATGATAGGGAATTCCTGGTTTGGAGGGTATAGAGATTGCAAACTCCACCAGAGGGCGACTTGGTGAACCTATCACCTCTGTACAAGGTGCCTTTTGGTGCTGGCTCAGCACATCCACCAATTTTCATGCAACTGTCCGTCTTACTTATTTTTATTTCTTAGATTGTACTCAGATTGGTAAAATATGATTTATTTCACCCTAAATACAAAAGTTTGTGCATATAGAAACAACTATTAAGTTAAATAAAACTTGGAACTACTTTCTCAATCGGAGGAGCCATTTTCTAGGGGTGTGATAAGGCGGAACCACAACAAAGATGGCCGCTTTGTTTATAATTTGAATTCTTTTAATCTGTTATACTTTTGGTTAAACTAACCAACACAAAATGTTCAAATGTTAAGAAATGAACTTTAATGCATCTCAAGGCAACTTCATATTTGATATTAAGAGATGTTAACATGCCAATCACACTTACAACACAATGACAGTTCTTGAGCACATGGCCAGTAAAAGTAGGACCGGATGAATACTAATCTGGGTTGGCCAGAGGTAATAGTTTGCGTGTGCCTCTGGTGGACAGTGTGTAGAGATTGATGATAGGGAATTCCTGGTTTGGAGGGTACAGGGACTGATGATAGGGAATTCCTGGTTTGGAGGGTATAGAGATTGATGATAGGGAATTCCTGGTTTGGAGGGTATAGAGACTAATGATAGAGGGTGCACACGATTGAAGCTGGCAGTTACACACGATTGGTCGGCAGTTTTGCCCGCCGGCGAAAGCGGCGGTCCGCCAAATCCGGCGGGCTATACCTGCGGATAGACTTGCCACTTACACACGATTGGTCCGGCGGAAAGTGTACAGGCGGGCGGGTCGGCGGTACAAGGACTGATGATAGAGAAGTCTTGGTTTGGAGGGTACAAGAATTTCTGATGATGGAGAAGTCTTGGTTTGGAGGGTATTTTCCAACATCTTGAAACTTAGACCAAAAACACTAACCATAGGAGCATGTTGAAAATTTCATACTTGAGTGAGCAGTCATGTCTCAGAAATAAACTTTGACTTGGGAATAAAGCTGTTATTTTTGGCAGGATGATGCAACTTGATTTGCAATATTTAGTTTCAGTGATGAAATTTATGAATGATTTCATGAGTGAGCAGCCATGCCTCAGTGAACGCTAAGAAAGTTATAATATCTATATTTTATTCAGTGCTATGATTGAGCTATCATTTTTGGTTTGATGATATATATTTTTGGTATCATTAATAAACATCATCCTTGGGTGAACAATTAGTGAATAATTTTGATAAAATATTGACATGGACTTTGAAAGATGGCAGTGATTTTCAGTGAGTAGTCACGCTTTGGTGATCAGTCACCGTTAAGACGGGGCTTGTTGATTTATGTTTGCTTGAGCTTGCAGAACTTACTGAATCATTGATCACTTCAAAGAAATTATTGAGAAGAACATTAATACTCGGTGACTGATGGATGTAGGTGTAATTTTGGGGTCAGTTATCTGCCAGTCACGCCTCAGTGAACAAGCTGAAAAAATATTGTCCTTGCATTATTCATTGATTATGACGGTTGTCGTGGACAATATCATTAGATTATGCAAATAATCATATAATATTGGTATCCGTCCTGACCTCCCATGCCTCAGTGACCTCAACGAACATTAAAAAAAATGTTTTGAAAATAATATAATTCAGTGACTATGATTGATGGAACAGACAGTATTGGTTTGACTGTGAATATTGATTACCTGTTGCTATTTTTTTTTACTTTATTGAATGGTATTTATAAATATTTCAAGGACAAACTTCTCATTTCAGTACATAATCTCGCTTCGATAAAAAAAAGGATTTTTGTACTCACATTTTGTACTCACATTTTCTGACTAATAGCTATATGTTGTGGAAGAAATAATGCATCTGAGAATTTGGATCATTACACTGTTAAATACAGGGAGTGAGTAAAATGAGGGGACAGGCAGGAGAGCCGACTGTGTATACATCTAATTATAGGAAGCATCGTAGATTAGCTTACATGTGTACATGGACAATCAAATAATGAGCTAGATTTTTATAAATATTTGATTTGGGTAAACATCAATCAATACGTTTCAATTCATGTGGTTTTATAAAGCTTGCTTGCCTCTGCTAAGTTTCCGTGTTCAACCTCTTATCAAATTTAAACATCCAGAAAAAAAAATATATGTATATATTTTTTGTCAATAACACATAGACAATCCGCAGTGTTCATTTCTTGACACTATCAAATCCCAATATTATTTTTGTTTTGTTTTTGATGATGTTTCCTGATAGTTTACGTTTAATTCCTCACAATTTCCATTGTATCATCTAATAATGGTTAATTCTCACCTATGTAGTAGATGTTTGAACTGAGGACACTGAGCAAACAAAAAAAGTCTACCAGCTGTACTTAATCTTCAGAATGCTGTTTCTGGTATTTGCTGTACATACATATTGGACATTTTAAAATGTTGTCATGGATACTTGGATGTATTGACCCAGACAAAAATAAAATAAGTTTCTGAAGTAAGATAATCATAACCATTTTACTGGCTTAAAGTTAAACCATTAGTGAAACTAGTTTTTAGCCCAAATAGTATTGAATTACAATCAGTCATAAAAGATATGGCCATACAAAGACAAGATAACAAGAAATATTTCATATTTCATGACTTTGTATGGTCATATTTCCTGACTTTGTATGGTCATATTTCATGACTTTGTATGCTATGTTTAACAACTGGAATGACTAACAGAAACAAATTTAACAAGACTAGTATGATAACATGAGAATGTATAAGCATGCAATGGAAGTAAATAAAACTGTATGAAAATGAACCAAACAGATGATTATAACTAGCAGGGTGTAGGCTTCATGTACCAACACATGATCTGAAAACACAGATCAATGGCATGCATGCTGGAACATTACTCGTACACCTTCATAGTTGGAAACTACGCCCCCTCGCGATCTTAAGCAGGATTCCACTAGTGATAAAATGAAGGGATGAAAATGAAGGAATACAGTGAGATGAGTATCAGCGTAATGTAACATGCCGTTGATTTGAGATGTTGATGGGCAAAGGAACTTCAATGACTGACTGGTATTTAGCAAAGAGATCTCTGTGTTTATGCTTAGTTTTGTGTAGCTGTTTCACTAATGATTTATAATGAAAGCCCTGTCTCATCAGCTTCAAACACAGAAATTCATGTCTATCCTTAAAGTCTTTGAATGAGTATGGTCATATTTCCTGACTTTGTATGGTCATATTTCCTGACTTTGTATGGTCATATTTCTTGACTTTCTATTGTCATATTTCCTGACTTTGTATGGTCATATTTCCTGACTTTGTATGGTCATATTTCTTGACTTTGTATGGACATATTTCCTGATTTTGTATGGTCATATTTCCTGACTTTGTATGGTCATATTTCCTGACTTTGTATGGTCATATTTCCTGACTTTGTATGGTCATATTTCCTGACTTTGTATGGTCATATTTCATGACTTTGTATGGTCATATTTCCCGACTTTGTATTTTCATATTTCTTGACTTTATATGGTCATATTTCCTGACTTTGTATGGTCATATTTCCTGACTTTGTATGGTCATATTTCCTGATTTTGTATGGTCATATTTCATGACTTTGTATGGTCATATTTCATGATTTTGTATGGTCATATTTCCTGATTTTGTATGGTCATATTTCATGACTTTGTATGGTCATATTTCCCGACTTTGTATTTTCATATTTCTTGACTTTATATGGTCATATTTCCTGACTTTGTATGGTCATATTTCATGACTTTGTATGGTCATATTTCCTGACTTTGTATGGTCATATTTCTTGACTTTGTATGGACATATTTCCTGATTTTGTATGGTCATATTTCATGACTTTCTATTGTCATATTTCCTGACTTTGTATGGTCATATTTCCTGACTTTGTATGGTCATATTTCTTGACTTTGTATGGTCATATTTCATGACTTTGTATGGTTGTATTTCCTGACTTTGTATGATCATATTTCATGACTTTGTATGGTCATATTTCATGACTTTGTATGGTTGTATTTCCTGACTTTATATGGTCATATTTCATGACTTTGTATGGTCATATTTCCCGACTTCGTATGGTCATATTTCCTGACTTTCTATGGTCATATTTCCTGACTTTGTATGGTCATATTTCCTGACTTTATATAGTCATATTTCATGACTTTGTATGGTCATATTTCATGACTTTGTATGGTCATATTTCATGACTTTGTATGGTCATATATCCTGACTTTATATGGTCATATTTCCTGACTTTGTATGGTCATATTTCCTGACTTTGTATGGTCATATTTCATGACTTTATATGGTCATATTTCCTGACTTTGTATGGTCATATTTCCTGACTTTCTATGGTCATATTTCCTGACTTTATATGGTCATATTTCCTGACTTTATATGGTCATATTTCATGACTTTGTATGGTCATATTTCATGACTTTGTATGGTTGTATTTCCTGACTTTGTATGATCATATTTCATGACTTTGTATGGTCATATTTCATGACTTTGTATGGTCATATATCCTGACTTTATATGGTCATATTTCCTGACTTTGTATGGTCATATTTCCTGACTTTGTATGGTCATATTTCATGACTTTATATGGTCATATTTCCTGACTTTGTATGGTCATATTTCCTGACTTTGTATGGTCATATTTCCTGACTTTGTATGGTCATATTTCTATACTTTGTATGGCCATATTTCCTGACTTTGTATGGTCATATTTCCTGACTTTGTATGGTCATATTTCCTGACTTTGTATGGTCATATTTCCTGACTTTGTATGGTTGTATTTCATGACTTTGTATGGTCATATTTCCTGACTTTGTATGGTCATATTTCCTGACTTTGTATGGTCATATTTCCTGACTTTGTATGGTCATATTTCATGACTTTGTATGGTCATATTTCCTGACTTTATATGGTCATATTTCCTGACTTTGTATGGTCATATTTCCTGACTTCGTATGGTCATATTTCATGACTTTATATGGTCATATTTCCTGACTTTGTATGGTCATATTTCCTGACTTTATATGGTCATATTTCCTGACTTCGTATGGTCATATTTCCTGACTTTATATGGTCATATTTCCTGACTTTATATGGTCATATTTCTGACTTTATATGGTCATATTTCCTGACTTTCTATGGTCATATTTCATGACTTTGTATGGCCATATTTCATGACTTTGTATAGCCATACCAAGCAGTGGCTAACATGCATCAGTACCAGAATTGCTCATTAAATTTTAAATAAAAATCTTTTCAAGTAAATTATTGAAGTGATATTTTAGTTAATTTTATAATTTTTGATTGAATTTATATTTTTATTCTATTTCATTAATCTATTTCTATATATATCAATTGGCATTATTACTACCATGTAATGAGACTGGGTGAACCACTGTGGGTCCCACAGTGTGGGACAATATTGCCTTTTCATATATTTGGTAATTTCTGATATTTACAATCAAGGTTATCTGGGGGTAGAATCTAGGATATGTCTTTGAGTCATGTTTTTTCATCCTATTTTTGGGTATATATATCAGGCAGTCCAGCTGTACCATATCATACAGTCAGTCATATTCAAAGTTGGCTAATAGCACAGTCAAGTTAGAATGCTGAAGGGAGGTAGGGTCAGATACAGGCGGTGTGGGGCAGGGCCAGATACAAGCGGTGTGGGGCAGGGTCAGATACAGGCGGTGTGGGGCAGGGCCAGATACAGGCGGTGTGGGGCAGGGCCAGATACAGGCGGTGTGGGTCAGGGTCAGATACAGGCGGTGTGGGGCAGGGTCAGGGTCAAATACAGGTGATGTGGGGCAGGGTCAGATACAGGCGGTGTGGGGCAGGGTCAGGGTCAGATACAGGTGATGTGGGGCAGGGTCAGATACAGGCGGTGTGGGGCAGGGCCAGATACAGGCAGTGTGGGGTAGGGTCAGATACAGGCAGTGTGGGGCAGGGAGAGATACAGGCGGTGTGGGGCAGGGCTAGATACAGGCGGTGTGGGGCAGGGTCAGATACAGGCAGTGTAGGGCAGGGTCAGATACAGGCAGTGTGGGGCAGGGTCAGATACAGGCAGTGTGGGGTAAGGTCAGATACAGGCAGTGTGGGGTAGTGTCAGATACAGGCAGTGTGGGGCAGGGAGAGATACAGGCGGTGTGGGGCAGGGCTAGATACAGGCGGTGTGGGGCAGGGTCAGATACAGGCAGTGTGGGGCAGGGTCAGATACAGGCAGTGTGGGGTAGGGTCAGATACAGGCAGTGTGGGGTGGGGTCAGATACAGGCAGTGTGGGGTAAGGTCAGATACAGGCAGTGTGGGGTAGGGTCAGATACAGGCAGTGTGGGGCAGGGTCAGATACAGGCAGTGTGGGGTAGGGTCAGATACAGGCAGTGTGGGACAGGGTCAGATACAGACGGTGTGGGGCAGGGTCAGATACAGACGGTGTGGGGCAGGGCTAGATACGGGCAGTGTGGGGCAGGGTCAGATACAGGTGGTGTGGGGTAGGGTCAGATACAGGCAGTGTGGGGTAGGGTCAGATACAGGCAGTGTGGGACAGGGCCAGATACAGGCAGTGTGGGGTAGGGTCAGATACAGGCAGTGTGGGGTAGGGTCAGATACAGGTAGGGTCAGATACAGGCGGTGTGGGGCAGGGCCAGATACAGGCGGTGTGGGGTAGGGTCAGATACAGGCGGTGTGGGGCAGGGTCAGATACAGGCAGTGTGGGGCAGGGTGGGGCAGGGTCAGTGTGGGGTAGGGTCAGACACAGGCAGTGTGGGGCAGGGTCAGATACAGGCGGAGTGGGGCAGGGTCAGTGTGGGGCAGGGTGAGATACAGGCAGTGTGGGGTTGGGCCAGATACAGGCAGTGTGGGTCAGGGCCACATACAGGCGGAGTGGGGCGGGGTCAGATACAGGCGGTGTGGGGCAGGGTCATATACAGGTGGTGTGGGGCAGGGCCAGATACAGGTGGTGTGGGGCAGGGGCAGGGTCAGATACAGGCAGTGTGGGGCAGGGTCAGATACAGGCGGTGTGGGGCAGGGTCAGATACAGGCAGTGTGGGACAGGGTCAGATACAGACGGTGTGGGGCAGGGTCAGATACAGACGGTGTGGGGCAGGGCTAGATACAGGCAGTGTGGGGCAGGGTCAGATACAGGTGGTGTGGGGTAGGGTCAGATACAGGCAGTGTGGGGTAGGGTCAGATACAGGCAGTGTGGGACAGGGCCAGATACAGGCAGTGTGGGGTAGGGTCAGATACAGGTAGGGTCAGATACAGGCGGTGTGGGGCAGGGCCAGATACAGGCGGTGTGGGGTAGGGTCAGATACAGGCGGTGTGGGGCAGGGTCAGATACAGGCAGTGTGGGGCAGGGTCAGTGTGGGGTAGGGTCAGACACAGGCAGTGTGGGGCAGGGTCAGATACAGGCGGAGTGGGGCAGGGTCAGTGTGGGGCAGGGTGAGATACAGGCAGTGTGGGGTTGGGCCAGATACAGGCAGTGTGGGTCAGGGCCACATACAGGCGGAGTGGGGCGGGGTCAGATACAGGCGGTGTGGGGCAGGGTCATATACAGGTGGTGTGGGGCAGGGCCAGATACAGGTGGTGTGGGGCAGGGGCAGGGTCAGATACAGGCAGTGTGGGGCAGGGTCAGATACAGGCGGTGTGGGGCAGGGCCAGATACAGGCGGTGTGGGGCAGGGCCAGATACAGGCGGTGTGGGGCAGGGCCAGATACAGGCGGTGTGGGGCAGGGTCAGATACAGGCAGTGTGGGGTAGGGTCAGATACAGACAGTGTGGGGTAGGGCCAGATACAGACAGTGTGGGGCAGGGTCAGATACAGGCAGTGTGGGGTTGGGCCAGATACAGGCAGTGTGGGGCAGGGCCATACCGGGTCAGACATGGCTCAGTGCTCAGAAAGGTAATTGAGGACATCTGAACAGGGTCTCCACTCTCCAATTGATGTACTTTCACTTTCCTGACATACTTGTGTGGTATGGAGGAGAATTCTAACACATTGATCTGTGGGCTCTGTAAGTATGGCTGCACAAGGGAGACATGGTGTTTGTTTGGGGTTTTTTTTTGGGGGGGGGGATTTAGCGTCTACAGTGATTGGGGTGGGGAGGGTGATTTTTTGTCATTCTGTCGGTTAACTTTAAAACTACTGGTAGGAGTTCTTAGTTTTTAGCTGTAAGATTCCTTCAATTCATAGTGATGTCATTGACCTTAGTGTGTGACATTGAGGTCACACAGTTTGTATGGAGCATATCTCTGAAACCACTTATGAGAGGAAATTAATACTTGGAATACAGAAACACCTTAGGTTATAACTGTGTCTCATCACACTGTTTTAGTCATCTGACCTTTGACCTTGGCACATTTACCTTGAATTTGTGTGCATGCAAAATCTCACACCCATTAAAAGTGAATAAACATATGTCAATGGTTATACTAATCATTGCTTTTTTGTAATGTTTGCAAACATTTCTTCCTCAATGATCATTTAAATCCTTTTCAAGAGCAGACTTGAGAAGATGATACTTTTGACCAGTCAAAATGCATGTTACATGTAGAACAACACCTTGTGTTTATAACTCTATGCAGAGCAATACCTTGTGCTTATAACTGGATGGAGATGATCAGGGTTGGATGGAAATGATCAGGGTTTGATGGAGATGATCAGGGTTGGATGGAGATGATCAGGGTTGGATAGAGGTGATCAGGGTTAGATGGAAATTATCAGGGTTGGATGGAGATGATCAGGGTTGGATGGAGTTGATCAGGGTTGGATGGAGTTGATCAGGGTTGGATGGAGGTGATCAGGGTTAGATGGAGATGATCAGGGTTAGATGGAGATGATCAGGGTTGGATGGAGATGATCAGGGTTAGATGGAGATGATCAGGGTTAGATGGAGATGATCAGGGTTCGATGGAGATGATCAGGGTTTGATGGAGATGATCAGGGTTGGATGGAGTTGATCAGGGTTGGATGGAGTTGATCAGGGTTCGATGGGGATGATCAGGGTTGGATGGAGATGATCAGGGTTGGATGGAGATGATCAGGGTTGGATGGAGTTGATCAGGGTTGGATGGAGATGATCAGGGTTGGATGGAGTTGATCAGGGTTGGATGGAGATGATCAGGGTTGGATGGAGATGATCAGGGTTGGATGGAGATGATCAGGGTTAGATGGAGATGATCAGGGTTAGATGGAGATGATCAGGGTTAGATGGAGATGATCAGGGTTAGATGGAGATGATCAGGGTTGGAGGGAGATGATCAGGGTTGGATGCAGATGATCAGGGTTAGATGGAGCTGCAATATATTTGACCTATTGGACAAGGGCTTGGCCAGGCAGACATGAACATCAGTCATAAATATCAAAGTCAGGAAAAGCAGTGTATGTCTTACTTCATTCAATAGAGGACATATTCCCATTTGTAAAACAGTTTTAATTTTTATTTTATCTTCACTAGATAAAAAATTACAATGATTTAAGTGAAATGGTAATTAACACATTAATGACAGGTCTCGGATGATTTTTTTTTTCATGTTCTGTCATAAAAAAAATTATGTTTACAAAAGCCACTAGGAACATGCTAATATGTGTTTGTGAAGGTTCTAGGACTCCAAAACAAAATTACCTAAAATAATTCTATGTTTGAACTGAAATTATTATATTTTTAAAGAAAATAAAAATGCATATGTTGTCATTCCGTTACCTGTCATTCCGTTACCAAAAATACATAATTTTTTTATTTACTACAACTTTTCCTTTGAGTTGAAAGTTTAAACTTTCCATAAGTAAGGCTTATAACATCTAGTTTTAAGGACAATAGCCATTTTGTAGAAAATTTATTGTTATACAGATTTTAAAGGGCAATATAAATGTGTCATTCCGTTACCGGTAACGGAATGACAATTGTTTTGGAAATCTAATATCAAAGTTATCATCAAATTTTCAAGTTAAAATGTGTTTTAAATGTTGCTGAATGCCTTTACCCAATGAGATGTAGCATTTAACTTTAATTTGGATGCAAATGAGATAATGAGAATGACATATTAGCTCTATTGTGACCCTAAGATTGTGACATCACTCTCGGCTTTAATTCATAAATCTTCTGTCAGTTTAGTGTTACATGACATAATATATTATAAGAAGTCATTCTATACCATGTATACAGGTAGACTAGTTTGTATGAATTGTCAGACTTCTGGTATTTTCCTAGACAACATTTGATAATATTCAAGTTGCCTAGAAAAGCTTTCTTCTATATTGCAAACTTGGTTACTTCTGACCCCAATATGGTATGTTTGTCATTTATGTCTCTTAGAAGACACACAGGATATCTTGAGTACAAACACTAATAGGGGAATAACCTGGTATATGATGAGTACAGATACCAATAGGGGAATAACTGAGCACTAAGTCAGATGTTGCCATGTGTACATAACAATGTAGGGGGGATACATCATAGGAGGACGCAAACCACATGTAAGCCTTGCTAGACTTGGGGACAGATCTAGAGCAGAAGAAGCCAATGGTGTATGTATTGTGGGCCTCTGTTAAGGTTGTTCCTGGAACACAAGGTGTACATTGTGACTGTACACTTGAACTTGGAGTAGTTACTGTGTCCAGCTACTCCCAGAAATGTGGACAGGTTTATCTTCTTGTGCCACAAGTTGGGAACTGCTGACCCTCACAATGAAAGTCTGAACACTGGTGACAATGGTGACAGCCGTGTTTCAGTGACAGTTCAGGGAGGGAAGTGGTATGGTATATACTGGGAGCCAACAGATTATTGGTACCTGGGACAGGCTCTGGGACAGGCTTGTGCCAAGTGGCACTTTTCATTCCTGCAGCAAACACACCAAGATGTTAAAAGGTTTAAGGTTGTGAAGGACTTGGTCTGTGTCAGTAAAGACTGTGTTTTAGTGGAGGTGGAAGCACCAGCTCCCACCAGTTCAACAAGGACTGGGCTCCTGAAGCTAACAGACTTTGATTACAGTAGTGTGGTCCGTGAGTTCACTCATTTGAAATAAAGACTCAAATTTGCACTGGACAGGCCAAAGATGAGTGATTAGCACTAACTCATTAGCCAAATAAGAACTGTAATAGACATGTTCATGAACATGCAATCAACCTCCTTTTGATGTGTTTCACAAACATGTAGATTTTAACATTGTTCTATGATGTAAATAATTCTTGTATATGGAAATGGCCTTCTTGTTATTTTTAACAGGTATTGGGTATAATTGTTCCCTTTTCCAGGTAACATGTATCAGATGCTTATATTTCATGCACAATATGTTTGAATTAATGGTTTAAAACAATCCTCTGAGATATTCTGACATTAAAATGTAGGGAAAACAAACTCTTTGGATAATGCACAATTCTGTCATTCCGTTACTTTTTCAAAATGTCATTCCGTTACCATACTATTTACTCTGCTACAACCAAAGGAAAACTTATTTTGCCACAATTTTTGGCTATATGGTAGTTTAATAGGTTGTTCAAAGGACCATTAACATATGATTAAGGAAATCTTAATGGAACTGCAAAATTAATAATTTTTTATACATACACCTAAAACTGCGGTATATTGCTGTCATTCCGTTACCGAAAATATAATTGCATATTTTCATATGAAAATACAAAGTTTCAATTTTTTGCAATTCATGATATTAAAATACCCATTTAAACCTTTAAATAACAGTTTCAATTGTTCATTTAAGTTAATTTTGAAAAAAGTTAGAGCTAAATGAAGGTTGCTGTACCACCATCTTGTCATTCCGTTACCGCTTGGCCAAGCCCACAAGCAGTCATTCACGTTTGGTGCAAAGTTGTTATGGTGCATAAAATATCCTAACGCCTTCAAAGTATATTCTATCTATGGGAATGAAATTTGTCTGTTTCACATATCAATTGACTGATACGAGACCCTCCATTGCTACTGATCGCTGTAATGACAGCATTTTATATATAGATATGTTTTTATTATATGTACATCATATACATCAGTACATGTATACATACATGTGTAAAATCTCTGTTTGACCTAACCTGGTTGTGTTTATCATTTAACCAAATGATTTTATTAGCTCTAACTGATATGTCAATCCCTGAATAGATCACATCAAATTATAGATCATAGATTAGATCAAACAGACATGTTTATTTGTGAAGTATTGTGAATTTGTTATTGTTTTGTTACAGGAATGATGTAGGGGCTTCAAACAATGACCGCTAAAATGATATCTGTGTGGAAAAGTTTGCTGAAGACGTTCCAGGTGCTTCCAGCATGCTTCTATGGAAAGGTACGTGTAAACATTACATACCGGTAACTTATGTCAGAATGTAACCTCTCTTGTCAACACGGCCAGTGTCCTGTCAGAATGTAACCTCTCCTGTCAACACGGCCAGTGTCCTGTCAGAATGTAACCTCTCCTGTCAACACGGCCAGTGTCCTGTCAGAATGTAACCTCTCCTGTCAACACGGCCAGTGTCCAGTACTCTAAGGTTAGAATGTAACCTCTCCTGTCAACACGGCCAGTGTCCTGTCAGTATGTAACCTCTCCTGTCAACACGGCCAGTGTCCTGTCAGAATGTAACCTCTCCTGTCAACGCGGCCAGTGTCCAGTACTCTAAGGTTAGAATGTAACCTCTCCTGTCAACACGGCCAGTGTCCAGTACTCTAAGGTTAGAATGTAACCTCTCCTGTCCACACGGCCAGTGTCCAGTACTCTAAGGTTAGAATGTAACCTCTCTTGTCAACATCTGGAGGTAGTATTAAATCTGGGGGTGGTATTAGATCTGGAGGTAGCATTAAATATGGGGGGAGTATTAAATCTGGGGGTAGCATTAGATCTGGAGGTGGTATTAGATCTGGAGGTGGTATTAAATCTGGAGGTAGTATTAGATCTGGGGGTAGCATTAAATATGGGGGTAGCATTAGATCTGGAGGTAGCATTAGATCTGGAGGTAGCATTAAATCTGGAGGTGGCATTAAATCTGGAGGTGGCATTAAATCTGGAGGTAGTATTAAATCTGGAGGTAGTATTAAATCTGGAGGTTGTATTAGATCTGGAGGTAGTATTAAATCTGGAGGTAGTATTAAATCTGGAGGTAGTATTAAATCTGGAGGTTGTATAAGATCTGGAGGTGGTTTTAAATCTCGAGGTGGTTTTAAATCTCGAGGTAGTATTAAATCTCGAGGTAGTATTAAATCTCGAGGTAGTATTAAATCTGGAGGTAGCATTAGATCTGGAGGTGGTTTTAAATCTCGAGGTAGTATTAAATCTGGAGGTAGTATTAAATCTGGAGGTTGTATTAGATCTGGAGGTGGTTTTAAATCTCGAGGTAGTATTAAATCTGGAGGTAGTATTAAATCTGGAGGTAGTATTAAATCTGGAGGTTGTATTAGATCTGGAGGTGGTTTTAAATCTCGAGGTAGTATTAAATCTGGAGGTAGTATTAAATCTGGAGGTAGTATTAAATCTGGAGGTTGTATTAGATCTGGAGGTGGTTTTAAATCTCGAGGTAGTATTAAATCTGGGGGTGGTATTAGATCTGGAGGTGGCATTGAATCTGGAGGTAGCATTAGATCTGGAGGTAGTATTAAATCTGGAGGTGGCATTAAATCTGGAGGTGGCATTAAACCTGGAGGTTGTATTAGATCTGGGGGTAGCATTAAATCTGGAGGTAGCATTAAATCTGGGGGTGGTATTAAATCTGGGGGTAGTATTAAACCTGGAGGTTGTTTTAAATCTGGAGGTAGTATTAAATCTGGAGGTTGTTTTAAATCTGGAGGTAGTATTAAACCTGGAGGTAGTATAGAGTAGTGTGTGGTCATGGTTGTTTCTGCAGCCTGGACTGACCTCAGCAGGCGTTAGCATTCTGCAGCTTATGGTGCTTACTTCAACATGTACAAGGCCTCTATCCTGCAGTCTAGTAACCATGGCAACCCCTCCTCTCCGAGCCTGCTGCCTCAGCAGCTCGTGGTTCCAATCAATGGCATCGGGGACACCTTCCCGTGTCATCCCTTGTCATTCACACCCGCTTCACAATGTGCGTACGTGAACACCACAGCGTAATACTCAGCCTAAGTTTTATTTAGATCGTATCTCAGTTTTCTCCCCGCGGTGGACTTGCCAGTTGTTTCCCAGTCAGAGAGTCAGGCACTGGGCATTTGTTTATAAACAACAACTGTGTGTGACAGTTGGATGAGATTTGCAATGTTTTGGGTCAGTGCTGGGTTGTTGCAGCAGGCTGCAGCACGTATGTAAGCTGTTCCTCGGAGCTGGCTGCTGTCATGCCATCCAACCAGTGCAGCTCCATGCTGCTCTAAACAGAAATGTGATGGGA
Source organism: Amphiduros pacificus (assembly GCA_949316495.1). Taxonomy (NCBI): domain Eukaryota; kingdom Metazoa; phylum Annelida; class Polychaeta; order Phyllodocida; family Hesionidae; genus Amphiduros; species Amphiduros pacificus. Next base: position 1,199,462 of record OX439003.1, read on the forward strand.
ACATGCAGGGTTTTCCTCAAATAATGCCATTCATGTGATCATGTCCTTAGATGGCTGCGTGTTGGGGTTAGGGTATGTTACCAGCATTATTGGTATTAAAGGTTTGTGCTCACTATGACCTCTGACCTGTGACTATGACCTCTGACCTGTGACTATGACCTCTGACCTGTGAGAACTTGTATGACCTGTAACTCACATTCACTGTATTATATTTTTTTATGCCAGAACTATCAATTATATGGGAGGTGTATTTCATCCTTAATAGAGAATATATTTATGGAAAGAAGACATTCTCACAAAATCAGTTCAATATAGAGAGTATCCAAATTATTCTTCACAGGAAAATTATTATTTTTACTCCAATATCTGATGTTTAACACTTAGAGTGCACCTTGGTTCAGATATCCTGTCACTGATTTTTGTGCATGTATCTTGTTATTTTACAAATGATTAATCAGGGCTTGACATACGCACTGGCCCAGTGGCCCGGGGCCACCAGATCCTCTGTTCGGGCCAGTGAATGCTCTGTTGTAGTGGCCCAGTTGGGCAAGCATATTTTTGGTCTTTTAGTGGCCCAAACTATCTTGATTTTATTTTTCTAATCCTTGATAGATATCATATCACGATCAAAAGACATTTGATTGGGACAAGTATCCCCCACTCAAACACTGTACAGCCTTATGTACAATGCTCTTTATTGTATCACACATCCTATTATCCTTAGAAAGTTTGGACCACCACTTCTCATGCTCTGGGGGCCCAACTGGGCAACCAACATTTTTCTCTTTATGTCAAGGCCTGTTAATTTCTCAAGATAGCACAGTATTAAACCTGCTTTATGGAAATAATATTTGGTTTGAATGTAAGTTAAAGAATCAATATTAGGATTATTTTTTCTCTGTAAAAAATGAGCAAGTATAAAAAGTTAAATTAAGAATAGTGTGAAATATGGTTTAAAATGTTTCTTGCCCTCAGCCAGTTTCAATCAGTCAAATAATGGAAAATAGTTGGGAAAGACATTTGAAAGTTACTGGCCATGGCCAAAAGTTGCTTGCTTATGGCACCAGGGCAAGCTCAAATTTGGAACACTAACAAAAAAGAAAAAACAGTTGAATGATCTCAATTATTCTCTTTTGTTGAAGCATTTATTTCGAAATGTTAGCAAATTTCTCAAAACTTAATTGATGTGTTTTGTATGTTTCAGATGAGCATGCCAGTTTAGCTGCGGAAGTACTGCACAATGCTGAGCAGTGGAATGTATCAACTCTCGCTGCTCCCTGAATGGTGACAGCATCGTCTAGCAACAATGTCAGATGGCCAAGATGCAGTGCCACCTAGTGGCAAGGCTAAGAACCGTAGTGGCAACCGTGAGCGACGCAGCGCAAGTCAGGATTCGAGGGGAGATGCCGATCACAACTCCAACCTTCTGGGTTCCAGCGTCATCGTGCCCGGACCCCACATCGACCCGGCCGAGGTGCTGGACTTGAGGCGGCGGAACTCGGACAGTGCCATGCCATGGGCAGACAAGCACTTCCTTCACATGGCTTACGGCAGGGACAGCTTGTTGCCGCCGCCAGGTTTGCCGCCGAGACCTCCGTTCGGTTCGCAGGCAGCATTGGAGCTTGCCGCCAAGGAGATGGAGGGGCAGGCAGAGCTCAACAGTCGCCTGGAGGAAGTCGCCAGGGAAGCGGCCCGCGCTGGTCTGGCGCCACATTTCCCATACGACATGTCAATGTTCCGACCTCCTGGTTTGGAGTACTCTAGTCTACGTGAGCTGTCGATGCGCTACATGAGGGGTGAACGGCCACCAGAGGGCACCAGTGTTCACCCGGCGTTCTTCAGTTACTTCCCAACACATCCAGCCTTCCGCGGAGCGTCCCCGTTCTTACCGCTCGGGTTACACCCGGAGGCCATGGCTATGTTTGATCCACTACGAGGCCACCTCGACGGTCTCCACGCAGAGAGACCGCACAAAGACTCTGACCGGGAACGGTCGCGAGATGGCCGAGATAGGGTGAGAGACAGCAGTAAGAACTCTAAAAAAGAAGAAAGACGAAAAAGCAATGGGTTACCTAGTACAGACATTTGTGAAAATATCCGGGACAAAGACTCTACGTCTAGAGACTGTCACAGTCGAGATTCCCACAGTAGCTCACATAGTAGAGACTCTATAAACAGAGACTCGCATAGTCGAGATTCTCATAGTCGTGATTCAAGAGACTCTTACACTCGAGATTCCCACAGTCGTGATTCACACCGGGATTTACCTTCTAATGATCACAGGTCTCCACCGCCGCCTCCACATAAAAAGTCTCATACTGCCGTCATGAGCGGCCTGACTGAACACCACCGGACGAACTGTGTGACGTCAGAGAGTCCAGACCTGGAGCTGGGTGAGAGAGGGGTGAGGGATATACCCTGCCGGACAGATAGCGTATCACCCCCTGATCAGACCACACCCTACAAGCCGGGACGAACCCCATCTACCTCGAGTTCTAACAGTTCATTGCCGACCAAGAAAACAAGCCACGACGTAGCTTCTATCTTAGAACGAGCCGACCCCGTGCACAAAGGACTGGACATGACCTCTGCGTCCGAGGCAAAACACAAGACAAACTTGGGCTCTAGTGAGTTATCAAGACCAATTTCCAGACCCAATTCCTCGGGATCGTCAGAGTCGGTCCTCAGTCGGTCCAGTGAAGGGGTCCTGCCTTCAACGTCGTCTGTGTTTTTGTCATCTGGTCCTGCTGGGAGTAATATACCAGTATTAAGTGGAAACCCGGAACCGTTAAAGTCTCCGTGTGAGGAACCGGAACCACCAGGCTCAACCAGCTCAGCTCCCACGGTGGGGCCACCTGGTGGGAATATTGTGAACCTTAGTACCGGAGGAAATCACAAGGACAGCCAGAACTCAGGGCCCCCGCCTGTGATTCCCAGTCAGCCAGACCCACCAAAGTCCACAGAAGAAGCCACTAACACTATCTCCACGTCGCACTCCACGTCGCACTCCACACCCGTCTTAGGTAAATTCCGCTTCAACTCCAGTCCTCTCCGGGGCAAGGAGAGTCCGGTCTACCGCGCTCTCAACAGCCCTCAGCGTAGCGCCACCCAAGGCAAGTATTCCTGCTGGCCGATGACCAAGAAACAAAGGATTCTGGGTAACATGGGGAAGGCCCCGAGTTTTTATCCGGCACAGTCTGTGCTGGACACGCCATCTAAGCACGTCAATGAGGACCCCTCGAGTCCGGAGAGGCATACTAAAAAGGCGAGACTGCTACAGCGGACAAAACCGGTGTCAGGACTGTTCAAAACAGTTTCAAGAGACTTACCATTTTTTCATGGAAGATACGCTCGCAATATTGTAAAGTCAGCTGCTAAGACGTCAAGTGCGTTGTCGTTCGCACCGGAATACTTGCCACAAAGTCTGCGAAAACCACAGAGAGCGCGGCCCAAGATGCAGCGTCGGTACATGTACCCCACCAGAATATACTCGCTAAGATCTACGAGGAAAAAAGAGGAGGATGAAGTGAAATCTCTCAAAATGGGCGACGATGATGAGTTAGATGGGGAGGAGGAGGGAAAAGAAGGAAAAGAGGAAAATACAGAGAAAGATGCCGCTGGAAAAGAACCTATAAAACTTGTAATAGTGGGTCAAAGAAAAGATCAGAAAAAAGAAAGGACGAGACACAGGAAGTCGACAGGACGGCCTGTTGGGAGGCCGCCAAAAGGAATGAGGAAAGAATCTGGTCACGCCGAGAACTCGCAAACGAATGAGGAGGCGGCGTCGATATTAACAAGTAGTACAGACTGTAAAGGTGCTAATGCTAAGGCTGCGACGGAGGTGAGTGAAACGAGTCCGGATAAAGTAACGGCCATAAAGTACGACTCAGCTCTCCTCACGGCCCTCAAGGGCAAGCCTCCCAAAAAGTGTGGATTCACGGTCGCTGATTGCAAAGCTGAGGTACCCGAGGAGTCCAAGGTGCCGGATACGTACCAGGCTACGGGCAGGGATGTGGTGTCTTCTAAAAAGACGATAATAAAAGAAGGCGAGACAAAAGATGAGAAGATGTCAGAACGGAGGGGGAGTGCCATAGATGGGGTAGTGGACAGTAAAACTGACGACCCCGTAACTAACGACGCCCATCCGTCTGGTGACGTCATTGACAAAAGTGTTCGCCAACCTTCCGGAGTGCAGATGATGGACATGCAACCAAAAGTTATTCTCACTAAATTGTCGGACAGAGTTGTCTCCAAGGCGGAAGGACGGGGAAGCACGAGCGTGGGAAGCTGGCAGGGCGATTCACATGAACCTAAAACTGAGACTGAAGGCGATGAGGATACGCCCAGTGATTCTTGTAGGAGTCATAATCTGTCGTCGCAGAATAATAAGAAATCGGAATCTAAAAATGACACGATACCAAGCGCCCCCTATATTGTGAGTCAGCCATGTGTGAGTAAGTCAGATACTCAGAGTCCTAGTAAAGTGCCATCAGTTGCCTTGCCCTCCAAGAGACCCTTCTCAAAGGGATTGGCAAGTATTAATAGAATCAGCGAGATGCTGATGAGTCGACAGAGTTCCAAGGAAACCGTTGATTTAGGAGATGTTAAGAAGGATTTACCGGCACCACCAGTGGGACCTGTCACAGCTAGTCAGCCGCAGTCAGTGACGTCTCCCACCCAGACCAGCCAGAGTGAGGCAGAGTCTCCGAGAGCCGACCGCAAGGCTCGTCGGAAAGGCATCGTTAGGAAGATCGTGAGGGCGCCACAAGACGACAGTTGTGACGACACGGAGGTGTCAGTGGACGATATTGCTGGGTCCGACTCCGGCTCTGGCACCGACACACCCGTCAGAGAAAGTAAAGGAAAGTTTAATGGGAGTAATGTAGACAAGTATATCCCACTCACGTCGAGTATAGAACAGGTGTCAACCGTTCAAAGCAGCTCACTGCCTGGCTTCACGCGACCAAGACCAGACAGTGAACATAAGAATTATAAAGTGACGCCACTAGGGCTGCAGAGTAATAAAGATGGTGCGTTAGGAACAGGTAAAACCACTGAACACAGTTCATCTGGGGACAGTGTGGCAGTACAGGCAGATGAAAGAAACAGAATACGAAATATTGATTCCAAATCAATCCATGAGACTGAAGATAAAGTTAGCGATACAGCAGTAGAAAATAGACGTAAAAGAAAAATACTGGGTAAGACCAAGAAAGCAAGGTTGTTGTCAAAAGATTTAGAAAGTGATGAAAAGTTTAAGAATGATGTAAACATTGATGAAAATTTAAAAATTGAAGACAAGTTAAAAGATGGTCAGTCAGCAACGCGTGCTCTGGGTTTTCTCGACAGTCAGCTGCTGGACGGCGTTCTGCCAATGGCAGAGTCGAGATCCTTGTCACGAACGCTTGCAGATCTGCTCAAGGCCAAGCCAGAGGCAGACACCAAGGACGCTGGGGGTCGTAGGGGGCGACGGCAGTCCGTACAGGTCAAATCATCTCAGGTAAACACTTCACAACTAGGGGACGAGGAGTCTTCTGTCAAACAGAAAGAATCGCCACCCAAATCAAAACAGGAAAGTGGAGATCTTAAAGGAATACAAGGCGAAGTCAAAGAGGAGTTGAATAGTAAAAATATGGGTAAAAAGAAGAGTAGGAGAAAGATGAGTGATATTGGCCATAACAAACCGCCATCATTGAGAAGATTATTAACCATGGAAACGCAGTCAGACTCTGATATGTCCGACGATGTTCCGTTGGTCAACATCAAAAAGAAGATGAGCGATGACCATCTGGAACCGCCGCAGTTGGATCCAGTCACCGTGGGACCACCAAAATTAAGTGTTCAGGTCAAAGTCCCTGACTTAGAGACTGCCAGTAACGCTTCCTCTGACAGGGCAGGAGAGGGAGGAAAGACCAGCAAAAAACACAAGAAGAACAAGAAGTCTAAAGGCAAAAGAAAAGAAATGGACTCAAAAGATGAACTTCCTAAATTAGACCGAATGGATAGGAAATCAGAGAACAAGTCTATTCTGCCGCCAACTGAAATAACTGAGCTAGAAAAAGAGCTGCTCCGTGGTAGAACCTCGAATCACTCACAAGTAGGGAAGCTTCCGGAGAGTGCTAACATATACACCACAAAGAAAACGAGGGCTATGAAAGCGTTGACAATGGCGGAGAGGATGGATGATGCCATGACAGACGTGGCTCCAGCACTGTCAGATAATGAGACAGAACAAGAAAATAATGTACTTCCTTCTTCTGTGCCATCGGTGGGTTGTTCTCCTACGAGGGAACCCCAGCAAAACTCAGACACGGAAGACACTCAGCCAAGTACAGTACGTAGTAGACGAAGATGTCTCTCCCGCCATCCAAAAGATGCTGTCATACAGCCAGGTGCTGAGGGCAAATCTCACGAGTCTCGCATAGGTAGTGGTGACGATCTCTCCCCGTCACGGGCAAAGCGAGCCAGCAGGTCAAGTAACACACCAAAAAGGGCCTCGGTGTGTGAGTATGACTTCATGGACAGTCCTGGAGATCTGGTCATTGCTTCACCTCAGTCAGACACCAGCTACTCGGCGAGACATTCTCCCGGCGGATCAAGAGAACAACATAAACGTGAGCTCCGCGTGGTGCTGAAGAAAATACATGGTGATAAGTTAGAAAGTTCGGAGCCCAGGCCGTTTTCTCCGGAGGTGTCACCGGGAGCGCGTCTCAGGTACGGCGAGTTACCCTCGCCGACGTTCGGCGCGAGTCCACCTCATAATCTGCCAGTACTCACTAGCAAGAGTCCCAGTGACGTGTATGAAGAGAGAAGAACGGAAAGACGAGAAAGACGTCTATCACACAAGTCTCCAGGCAGAGACGGAGAAAAAGCGGAAGTCGTGGAAGAAAAGGTGGAAGAGAAAGTGATGATTCATCGATCTCACGCCACGGCCGATCCCGTTTTCATAGGCTCACCCAGCCCGCCGCCAACGATGGATGCAAAACGCTTCAACTTCACTGTCAAAGATTTAGAAAGTAAAGACAACATCTTATCCAAATCCAAAGAAATTACTTTTCAGTCACACAGAGATCAAGCTGTCGCCCCACCAGTACTACAGCTGCCAAAGAAAAGAGGAAGAAAGAGGAAGAACGAGCTGCTTGCTCTGGAAGAGTCTAGTAAAGCCGAATCTTCCCCAGTCATAGAGGAAGAGACACCTGGTGAGAGAATTATGCCAAAACGTCATGCCAAGCCCCCGCCCAGATTACAGTATTGTGACCGTGGCGAGACAAAAGAAAGTAAATCTACAGGTGCATATAAGCGGAAGCACGAAGACTCGGACTCTGAGTCCGATGGGGAAGAAGCTCCCAAGAGATCTATCTACGCTGAGTATAGTTCTGATGAGGATTTACCTCCCCGACCAATGATATTTGTGCCTGCTGGACATATGACTCAGACAACGACCTATGAAAAGGTGACCGTAGAAACACGAACAGTGGTGCAGGTAGAACGGACTACGAGTTCCAATCCGCTCAAGCTGAAACTAAAGTTGGGTAACATGGTGCAGGAAAAAATGATCAACAAAAGTGAAATGCACGAGGGTATCAAAGAAGTCACAAGAAGCCAGGAGGTCCGTAAAGTGGTGAAAGAAGGCTACCTAAGCCCGCGGCTCCCCGATTCTGACGGGGCAAGCGCGCTGACGTACCCAGGATCCAGATCTCCGTTTTCCCAGGGATCTCGCAGCCCGGCGACGGCAACGTCAGTGACGAGCACGACGACGACGACGGAGCGTTACAGCATCTACCACAGTAAGGGCGGACCTCATCAGCGGACGTCGTCAGTAGGGCAATATTCAGACTCCGACTTCGGCTCGGAAGCATCCCACAGAATGTCGGAAGTGCTCAGTGAAGAAAGTAAACCATCCATTAAAATGAGCTTCAAGAAGAACAAAGGCGGCTGGAAAAGTCACAAGTTGGCTACCCCTGGCAAGGAGCGGAAGGACGCGGTGTATGACTTTGACAGTGATGATGAGGACTTTGGTGCGCCGTCACAGTCCAAGGTCGTTACTCAAGTGGCAAAGCCTGTATCCTTCACAAAGAGACCAATGCCTAAAGGGTTAAGCTTCGCAGAGAGATTGAAACAGACAACGTCGACGGCAAAAAGACAGATGCCAATAGCAGCATTGGCTCGCGAAGAAGCTGCCAACGCTTTAGCAGAGAAGAAAGAAATAGATAAAATGATGGTAACCCCTGGTGAATCACCATCCCAGGTAGACAAGCCCAAGACAAAAGGACGACGTGGTCGCAAGCCGAAGGCTCTGAAGACAGCAGATCTGGCGCCACCATGCCTGGAGATGGAGATGCCCCAGGTGGCAGCACTGATGCCCACCACACCAGCGCCACCTGTCATGTCCCCGGCAGGCATGTCTCCACGGACGCCTCGGGCGCTCACCCCCCACCATGGCGTGGACGCAGGCTTGAACTCACTGCCAACTCTGGAACCCAACCCCTACGCAATCTCCCAACACAAGGCTCAGAAATCTCCACATACCACACAACACAGTTCACACTTAGTTCAACACAGCCCTCAAGTGCCGCAGCACAGTCCATACATGCCCCAGCCCAGCCCTCTTATGCCTCAACAAAGCCCCCACATGCCCCAACAAAGTCCCCATATGCCCCACCCTAGCCCCCACATGCCTCAGCCCAGCCCCCACATGCCCCAACAAAGCCCCCACATGCCTCAGCCCAGCCCCCACATGCCCCAGCCTAGCCCCCACATGCCCCAGGCGAGCCCTTACCTGCCCCAGGCGTCGAGTTTGCCTCAGCCTTCCCCACAGATGTCAAGCACTTCCCCAGCCATGTCACACCAGTCTCCTCATCCAGCACACAGATCACCCTCCCGCAGCCAGACACGGTCCCCACGCAGGACCTCGCTACATTCCCCACCCTCCGGCCTGCACTCTCCCCTGCCGCAGGGCATGTCCCCGGTGTCAAGCCTGCACCCTCCCACACCACAGCTGCAGTCCCCGCCTCCCATGCTGCAGTCACCCGCACCTCATCTCCACTCGCAGCTACCGCCGTCCCAGATGCCCCACCTCCAGTCACCCTCCTCACAGTGGCCCAGCTATCCTCACTCTCATCCCTCCTCCATGCCCAACCTACAGATGCAGTCACCGTCGCCAAGCCATCCGTCCATGGCGCTACAGTCTCCTCCACCTCACCTCCACGGCAGTCTGCGCTCGCCCGGGATGGCGCTACAGTCACCGCCCCCTCAGGGTCACTCTCTCCACACACCCCCGCAGCAGGGCAGGTCCCCCGGGGCAGCAACACAGCTACAGTCACCCCAAGGTCGATCACCGGGGCGCGCACTCCAGTCACCGTTACCTCCGGGCCGGTCGCCGGGTGTGCAGGGGCGGTCTCCGAGGACGAGGTCTCCGGCGTCGTCGCAGATGTACTCTCCGATCACGCCAATATCGTCACCCCCCATCCAGCAACATCCTCCCATGGTGCCTCCACTGCCCTGGCAGTCCCCGGCGGAAGGGCAGCCACGCCAAGCCAACCACCCGGATAATATGGACACTGAACCGGAGCTTCCGGAGTTACCTCTCAATGATACTCTGGATACGCTCCGCAAACTGGAAATGTTGTACAAACCGGCTCGCACCAGGCAGCTGCAGCAGCAGGTGGACAGTTCTGACGAGGTACGGAGGCTACGCATCCCCAGCAGCAAGTTCATGCCTCAGCCCCAAGCAGCGGCCAATCAGACGCTCGGTGATTACGAAATGCCGGAGTTCAGTTCCAGTAGTGGTAGCGAGAGTGAAGGGGAGGAAGGAGAGGGTTCCGGTGCCGAGAGTGGAGCAGAAGACGCCGTCGCTCCGACAAACACAGAGGTTCCCAGTCACGATACGTCACCAGAGAGTGGCGTGGACACAAAGACTCCGGTATCGGATGACAAACCTCCAAGCAGCGTGGAGGAAGCCAAGGCATCTCCAGAGCCCAGCACTGCTCACCGGCACGGACACCATAAATCCCACTCGGAGATGTCCATCCGATTCCCAGGCCTCCCCTGCGAGGAGGATTGCCAGTGCTGCCAGAACGAGTCACTACCGGATCTGCTGCGGAAGCTCCAAGAGTCGGTGGACATCAACGCCCCGGCCCCGGACGACCTGGCGTTTCTCAATGACGTGGACCTGTTCTCTTGCGACAGTGGTATCAGCGATAGTCAGCCCAAGAACCACACTCCAAGCAGTATCAGGTCAGGTTCGGAACACAACGATAACCCCAACAGTGTCCCAGAGCAAGCCAACAACTTCAGCGAGGTCAGCTCTCCTATCGATGTCAACTCCTTCCTGTCTAGTGTGCTGTCCGACCAATCAGCTGTCTCCACCCCACCAGACATGCTCACTCCACCAGGTGGCGTTGCGGGTAACCAGGATCAGTTTCGGACGATGATGGGCAGTCAGATCGGCGGTCAGTTACCACAGCAGAGCTCGCTCCTGGAGCAGTATAACAGTCAGCTGAGCAATGAAGCTATCCAGCTCGCCATGCAGCAGCTAGGAATGCCGGTATTACAACCGGAGGTCGGTCCTCCGCAGCTCAGCTCGCCCCCCATGCAACCTCCACAGCTGCCTCCAGTGCTGCAGTCCGCTCCGGGGCCTCCGCCTCTCATGCCGGTACTTCCGGAGTTCAACCTGAGCGATCTCACCACGGCGGAGATGCAGTTCATGCAGCCGTCCTTCATCGAGAACAAAGACACGCAGCAGACTGAACAGCACCACGCTTCTTCCAAGAAGTCCAAGAAGAAGAAGAAGAAAAAGAAGGAAGGCGAGGAGGAGAAAGAAAAGGAGGAGAAGGACAAATCAGACAAAGAGTCGCCAGTCGATGGTATCGAGCTTCCGAACTCATTGGATCTTTTATTTAGCCCTGCCGAGAATAAGATGGACCAGTTGCTGACCGCTGTGCAGGATGGCAGTGATCCGGACGAGTTTGGTCGCAATCTGTGGCCGAGTGGTAACCGCAGCCACGCGCCGACGGTGATCAACACCACCATGTGGGAACCCACCACCCCCAGTAAGACCAAACCGGCCCACAGACTGTCGTTTGAGGAGATGGAGGCCGCCGCTCAGCACTCCGGGGGAGGCATGAATACGTCGTGGATGTCTTCCTCCATGGGCATGTACACTTGTATCTGCGGTGAGATCTTCACAGATAACTGGGCTTATCAGCAACACGAGGCATTCTGCACTGGCGGCCTCTAGTGGCAGATAACTGGAACTATCAGTAACACGAGGCATTCTGCACTGGCGCCTCCTAGTGGCAGATAACTGGAACTATCAGCAACACGAGGCATTCTGCACTGGCGCCTCCTAATGGCAGATAACTAGAACTATCAGCAACACGAGGCATTCTGCACTGGCACCTCCTAGTGGCAGATAACTAGAACTATCAGAAGACACGAGGCATTCTGCACTGGCGCCTCCTAGTGGCAGATAACTGGAACTATGAGAAGACACAAGGCATTCTGCACTGGCGCCTCCTAGTGGCAGATCTCTCATATCTAGTTTGACTATGAACATGAACATATTTTAGTGAATATGAACATATTTTAGTGAATATGAACATATTTTAGTCTAAAAATAAGTGCAATATAATAGCTTGAATGTTGCATGTCAAACGAGTAGAGAATTCAACTCCTGCAAATTGCATCCGACTCCTTCATCATTTGACAAGTCAAAAATCTTTGGTCAGATGATTCGATATTAAATTATTTTATATTTAAATATATATATATATGAAAATTGTGCATTGTGGCACCATTTTTTATTCACTCCAAGTGACAGATTTTTGTAGCATTTATTACTTTTAAGCCATATGAGAAATGTTCAGGGGTGGACAAGAAATACATTCACAGCCAAAACAAGCATCTTTTATCCAGAAAATGCCCATCCCTGTATTATGTGTTCTCATTACATTATGAAATAATGTTTTGTGACTTGCTTAGATTTTAACATGTGGTATATACAGATACTTGGTGAGTCTTGTAATGTGCTTCAAAGTGATATTTCAGTTTAGATAAAAGTAGAGTATTAAGTACAGAAATGATATTAAGATGATATTTGTTAAGTAATAATACATATCTCCTCAAAGCTGATGTATATAAATAATATTGATATGGAATAGATATTTTACTACAAACACGTCTCCTCAGTCAGCAGAGCTATAACTAAAGTACGGCTCAGAATAGACGACTATTTAGAAATTAGACGCCTGGTCAGGAATAGACACCTGGATAGAAATTAGACATCTGGTTAGAAATCAGACATCTGGTTAGAAATTAAACACCTGGTCAGAAATTAACAGCTGGTCGGAAATAGACGCCTGATCAGAAACAGACGCCTGGTCAGAAACAGACGCCTGGTCAGAAATTAGACAGCTAGTTAGAAATTAGACAATCAGTCGGCAATTAGACACTGGGATGTCAAGATTCATCAGGTGTCTAATTTCTGATTGCGATGACGTAGATTAAAAGCAGGATTGACGCCATATCATGATCAGCCTTTCGGAAATATCTTTGAAACTGACAACGGTTTGAAATGTATTTGATCAAATATTATGATGTAAATTTTTAGCAGATCAGGATTACAAATTTAACTTTTTGTTTTCCCTATTTTGGCAGAATTAACAGACATTCAATTTAATAAATGGATTCCTGCGGCCAGATAAAAGTTTTAATTTAGTTGCAACCAGAAACCAGATTTCTTTCTCAATTTTGACATTTGATAGTTCGAAACTACCATACAAATGATTTTTTTTCATGAAAGTCAGTGTTTTATGTTGGGAAATTCACTGCCAAAATGTTTGTGTATAGTACATGATGTGGAGACAGGCACCAGTGTCTGCCTGGTGCCTACTGGGAGGACAGTATCACATACCGTATTTACTCGTATATAAGACGACCCGTGTATAAGACGACCCCCCAAACATTAACTAATGGTTTGGGTACAAAAACCTCGTCTTATATACAGGTATTTACAGTACATGCTAGGAGAAATAGTCCAGAGATATATCTACACATATATAATGTATGCTAATTGTTAGTGTTAAGTAAATAGCCCATTTTATGACTGTATCGTCGTATTCTATTATATCCTCTTTTACTACAATCAAAAAAATATCAAATTTATTTATGATGATAAGCTTTGTAATTTTAAAAGTTGTACAAATTTTATGATGTTGCGTCATTTGAGTACTAAATGTATATGTGCATCCTGATATGTGTTCTGTGACTGAGGAGTGAATGATAGAATGTGTGTGGATTATTATACAGGTGATGAGGAGACAGGTAAGGCAGGCTAGGATGGGCCACGGTCGGTGTTTAATACACTCCAGTGATGATACACCAAGCTCATCATAAGACAAAGTGTGATCTGTCGGGGGAGAGATCCGACATGTCTGCATCGTCTAGTTAGGATGGTTTTTGTCTGGACTGTTGTGAATGTCGTGTAGGTCTGTGCTTGTAGTATATATGTATATAAGATTTGGACCTCCGTATTATAGTCTGCTCCCTGTGAAAACCAAATATTTACACATGAATCCAGGAATATTACTGTTTTCTGTAATATATAATGTCAAAATAACGTCTTCTAATATACGTGTCCCATATGTACAAAGGTCAAACAAAAATCAAACTTGTAAATATTTTACAACTGTATTTTATTATATTTTGTGTTATATATGGCGTTGTATGATAAATATTGGTTATAAGCCTGTGGCCTGGGGTATAAACTTATGCAGGAATATTGTGTTTCCTGGGACATCCATTATGGGTAAAAACAGCATATGGTTGTCCTGGTCAGAGACAGGACTTATGTTAGTTATAGACACCAGAATCTGTGGAAAATTTAATATTGACTGAAATAATCATGTGAAATCCCTGCACCTCACAGTGGGGCTAAATGTTTTGTAAATTATTCCAAAGAACAGAGAATATATAGTATAAAAATATTTGTTTTGTTGTCTTTAATCACAACAGGGATAGATACCATATTACTTTAGATATGGTTTTTGGCTCTGCTGACTTATTTGAAGTCGCAGAGCTTTAGAAGTGGGGAAAATGTTTCTGTCCATCTGTCAACATTTCTATAAAAATCTTCTCCAAAACTACCAGTAATATATGTTTCATACTTTATGTAGAGGTAGATATAGAGGTGAAGATTCGGAATTCTTCAAATCTTTCAAATCCCATTTACCTTATTACAGTGACCTCAATGTCACACATTTTGTACAGAGCATATCTCAGCAACCACTTATAAGAGGAAATCAAAAATTGGTATACAGAAATGTCTTAAGTCATAGCGGTACCTGGTCATACAGTTTTAGTAATCTGACCTTTGACCTTGTCACATTGACCATGAATTCAAAATTTGTAGTCATGCAAAATCTCAACGTTTAAAAGTGATTAAACATGTCAATGGCCTTCGAGCTATGCTTATCATTGATTTTTACCCTCAGCCCCTTTTTAACATTTCCTTGTGCCTTAAATCAGTTCTCCACCAGCTGTATTTCTTTTATTATCAACAACAAATATTTTATTAAAAATACTTTTTGCATTAATATTGACATTGAAAAAGTGTTTCATCTTGAAATTATTATCCTGTGAAAGGGAATGGTCAGTGCCCCCTATGATATAATTCAGTGTGGTGCCACCTGGTGATATAATTTAATGAAGTGCCACCTGGTGAGTGATTCCCTGACATTCCTGTTGTGAGTTGTGAAGTTTGTGGGATATTCATCATTTTTTAAAATTAAATATTTAATATTTATCAAAAGAATGGCCCCACTGTATTGACTGTACATTGATACAAATTATGAATATTTATCCTTTAAGTTGGAGCATCCAATTTTAAGACAAATCTGCGAGGTCCCCTCACACGGGCACAAAGCATAACTTTTTATTATGGAACTCTTGGAAAGCACGCTGAAGTCTGGTGGTAAAACGTTCTATTGTGACAATCTAAAGACCAGAACCTTCTGATAAAATCATAACACATACACATTTTTTAAAAAGAATTTTGAAATGTTCTATCACATTATAGTATCTTTTAACATGATGTCATTTTTTATTGGTGATGATAATTTTCATATGAACAAACCGGACACAGCAAATGTAATTAGATTTAATGAAATTCTGGATACATATAAATTACTGAGAAAGTTAAAGAACCAACACATATTATGGGTAACACAATGGATTTATTAAAGCATTCATGAAACCTGGAAGGTTCCTGGCGATTTTACAGTGGTTTAAGGTATCTGAAAACAATATATGATCTTAAAATTGACATACATACAGGCTATCTGTCTGAAATCCACAAAAGAACATCTGCCCTGAGAATTATGATTTTTTGTGACCACCAAGTACTGCCAGTACTAAACAGGAAGTGTGTTGTGTGACCTTGACCTTTGAACTGTCAGGGGGCTCCGTAAGTCACAGGAGGTGTTGTTTACCAATTGTCAAAATTGGAGCAACACATTTTCGGCCATTTTTTTCCACTATTTAGAGAATGAATTGGAAGATAACACTTATCATGATGAAAGTGCCTTTTCTTTGCTTTCTTTTGGTGGTAAAATTATTAAAAACGGATGAATATTTATGAAGTTATAAATGAAGAAAAATCATTATTTTTTATATTATATATGTTTGCAAAAAATAGTTTAAAGAAATTTCTATACAGCCCAGCTTTTAAGGTGGAATCCATGCAGCCTTTGATGTCTTCCCATTCAGTGGTGTGAAAAACCCCAAATTTCATCAAAGAGGGTCAAATCATAAATTTTACTGATACCAATTATCAGCATTCACAGTTTTGCCATTCAAAGTCCTTGTGATTTAAGGCCAAACCAGTGATCAAAGGGTTTAATGTCACTTTTTCAATATTACGGCCTTTAAGTTAAGGGGGATTCCATGCAGCCTTTGAGTCATGTCTTCCCTTTTTGACAGAAAGGTTTTCAAATGCATAAGATACTTTTCAAATAAATAGTATACTTTTCCCATAAATGATATATCTTTCACAACCATAAGATATTTGTCACAACCATAAAATATTTGTCACAACCACATTACGTGTTTTTCCCTTAAGCCAACATACCTGACAAAAAGAGGAAAGTCTCAGGTAAGGGTACCGTAGGTAGAGATTAAAAATATGAGCTGGCGTCCTGCTGGGAACACTTGCTTACTGAGATTAGTACTCAGATTAGTGGGGTGTGTAGTAACTTTCACATGTCAAAAATAGTGGGCAAATCACTGTACACACATCTGAGCATTATTCCTACACATGTTTCTTATTCAAATTGTGGTTTTATTTGACAATTAAAATAATGATTACAATACTTGAATTTATTTCAAATATAGAAATTCTAATTCTATATTGTTAGTAGTGTTTAAACAACTGTGAAACTAGAGAACTATTTTAGAGGTATCAACACCATTTCCAAGAGGTGATCTTTGCACATATGAGTACATGCATTGTTGGCTGATCTCACTGGACAACAGAGAAATGCACATACAGGTGACATGTGACCTGTTGATTTCCATCCTGTCAGTGACTGATATGGTCAAATATTGACAACTACACATTTTGAAGATCATTTGGAATATATAATATACCAATCTGATTGAATGTATTTAAGAATGAGCATTGTTTGCAGGTATGTTTTAAGTGATGATGAATTGTAACAACACCTCAGATAGGTACAGTCCATGTTTATTTTTAAATGTGGATCCAGGCAAAATGTTGAGTGAGCAATCCTGCCATGAGAAAAGGTCAAAGCATATCATCAGACCTGTGAGACACATAATAATGCTGAAACATTGGGAACTATTGCATCGCACTGGATTTATTCAGAGATACTCAAGGTTGGCCTCTTGATCAACTTACTCGAAGTTTAAAGTCTATGATAAATTCTTGAAATTGGATCCATGTTATAATTCGTTTTTTTCTAAACTGAAATAAAATTGGAATATGAAGATTTCATATTTGTTTTCTGCATATAATTACTATTTTTTATATTTTCTATGTTTATATAGCGCTGAATACCAGATAAAATCTGTTCATAGCGCTTAAATAATAAAAATTATATTCTACTGATATGCAAATTGCTCAATAAGAACTCATTTCATTTTTTGGGAGGTATCAAATATTTTCTATTATTTTATATTCTTCTGCATTTGCAATAGACAAATCAATTTATGTTTCCTGAAGTACATATCACTCAAACAGAACCCCAATATTAAGATTTCATCTTCAGCATGAAAATAATACTTTTCCCAACCAGGATTCGAACCCTGAACCTTTAGCATAGAAGACAGACATCTTAACCACTGAGCCATGTATCACCCTGTGTCAGTACTGTACAAAACTTGGAGTCACAGCATTGTATGAAAATTGAAATTGTTCCATTTCTTTGCTAATAAAGACATTTTATTTAATTTTTTTGTATTTTCTCCAGTTGCCAAAAAAAAAAAAAGAAAAAACAAAAGAAAAAACAAAAGAAAAAACAAAAGAAAAAACAAAAGAAAAAACAAAAGAAAAAACAAAAGAAAAAACAAAAGAAAAAACAAAAGAAAAAACAAAAGAAAAAACAAAAGAAAAAACAAAAGAAAAAACAAAAGAAAAAACAAAAGAAAAAACAAAAGAAAAACACATTTTATGTGTTCTGACTTTCATTCTGCTCTGAAAAGACCCCAACATGAAGATTTCACCTTTGAAGATTTCACCTTTGAAGATTTCACCTTTGTTTAAATTTATTGTATCGTCATTATTTTTTATAATTTCTATCAAAATAAAAAATGTTTCAATTTTATATGTTCTGATGTGCATGTTGTGAAAATAAAACTTCAATATGAAGATTTCAGTTTCAGCATGAATAAAAAAAAATATATTTTTCCCGGTGGGAATCGAACCCCAGACCTTTAGCATGGGAGACAGATGTCTTACCCACTGAGCCATGTTGAATAGTATTATTTGACCTTCTCACTGGTAAATCACACAAATAGTCAACATCCTTATCACTTGATCAAGTTAATTTTATAAAGGGATCTTCCGTTATTTCACACAACAGCCTAAATTAAATTTATAGAGTAAAATTTTCCAAAAATATGTTTGTCTAAGATGATATCAATAGTAATGCAAATCGATAAAAAGAAACAGATATCTATAACTCATCTCTCATTTAAATCTAACCATTTTCTAGTTGATTCTCTGTAGGTAGGTATATAAGGTTAGCATGTAATAATTTATATTGAATATGAGGTGTGTCATATAATGTCCATACACATTTTATATATTTAACTCGAACACATAAAACAGAGAATTTAAATTAGCCAAAGAAAATCAGTTACTGGAGTGGTGCACATATTTCTGGAGAAGTCATATGGAAAGTAGTCCGGTAGGATGTTAATTTCATAGGGAGTTAATGTGTTTATATGTACTCAATGAGTTCACTCATAAAAGAAATCAAGATGGCCGAATGTTGGTTGAGAAAGTGCTTGATTTCTCTTAAGGGGAGTACACGTCATGCCTACTTTCAAATGGCACAGACATTAATGTAAGGGAAATGTGATGCATATTATTATTTGATCTAAGGTTTTGTTTATAAATATTTATACTCTGCAAGGAAAAATGAATGTCTTAACAGTCATTGGGAATATCGGAGTTGCATTCAATGAGTAAATATTTTGAATATTTGCTGTACTTGCCTTTCATTTGTTAAAAAGAAATAACGTAGTTTTTTAACTTGCTGGTATCTACATTTTGGAAATAATTATGTTCTTTGTAATTACCATCATTTATAATTGACATGAATATCAACTGTCAATTTTTTGTATAAAAAATCCTTCCATTAAAATGTAAGCTGTATTTTAGCCAGAATTGTTTTAATATCAGAGTTGTATATACACAGTTCAAATATCAAATTCACAAAACATACTAATCTAAAAAAACAAAATGATTTATAGACTCTGTTGTCGGCATTTTTACATTGGAGACGTCAATTTGCTTTTCAATATGGTAAAAAATTAAATCTTCTGTAGAACGTTAAGTAAGTTGACCTGGAAAATTCAGTGTATTCAAAATCAGATGTGAAAATTTCATGAAGTATCCTCATCTAGTTTTGGAGCTACAGCATTTTGAAAATAATCTGTATCTTCTCATCTTCAACCTCTCCTTTTCTCTCTTCTCCTCACTCAATGTCTTTTGTCAAGGCATCTTAGTTTTCCTTCACATATTTACAACCTGGAAAACCTAGAAATCTCAAAACATTGTTGAGTTTGCGATAATGCTCCACCGACTTGATAGAAAATTTTCAGATAGATATTGTATTCTCCATAGCCCTCTTCTATTAATTTAACTTTACCATGAACACATTTTAGACAGGTTCTACAACACACTTATAGCTCTTGTTGTGGTATCAAAATAATCTCTCAGTTTCACCTCAAACTGATAGTGATACCATAATTTGACCTTCAGCGTATTTTCTTTCATATTTTACTCACAAGTATCATATCATGTACCTGTACATATAATTTCTGGTTAAAAACTATCAAACCAATTACACACACCTATATGCTGTGGTTAGGCAAAAGATTTGTATACCAGAACCTGTGGTAAAATTTATTTGATGACAATGTCTAATGGGGCTATGGAGAATACAGGGGCTATGGAGAATACATTTGTCTTTTTGGTGCTCTATGAAATAGTTAAATAAGCTGCAGTATTTTTGTAGCAGTAAACCTTGATGGCCTATTAATGCCAAACCCATTACTAATCAAAGGGCTGCTGATTTCTTGAATATACAACTGGGGCTGTGGAAAATACAGGGGCTATGGAGAATACAGGGGCTACAGAGAATACATTTTGTCTTTTTGGTGCTCTATCCAATAGTTAAATGCGTTACAGTATTTCTGTAGCAGTAAACCTTGATGGCCTATCAATGCCAAACCTATCATGGTATTACTAATCAAAGGGCTGCTTTTTTCTTGAATATACAACTGGGGCTAAGGAGAATACATAATTTTTTCAACAATGATTGTGCCAAATTCAGAAGCTGAACTTCTATTTATCATTCACGATACTATCAAAAGCAGTACTTTTTCCTGAATAATGTCTACCTCTAAGTGTAAAATTATGTTTATGGGATGTATTTAGCAGTTATAATGGATAATGGATGGGTTAGATAATGCCATAGGAGAAAAATAATGGATTTAGATTAGATTAGATTTTATTACAATAGACATGTGGTATGTACAATTTACATGAAGTTAAAAGGCATATATACAAAATATCAAAATACTTTTAAATTGTAATTGGCCACCCAGCCAGAATGGCTTATATGTCATTATTTTCCTCTGAATTAAAATCATTAAAAAGTCTTTTGCATCTTTCATCGTAGCATTTCACAATGAATTTAGCAGTCTCTTTAATTACATTAGGGTTATTCATAATTGTATCAAATTTCCTGGAATCATCCAGCTCTGTGAAATGTGGCACTACATTGTTCATGAACGTATAATACATTTGTCTCTGATGATGATATATATTGCAATTAAATAAGAAATGGAGTTCTGTTTCTGGCTCCGAATTACACAGAAGGCATATGCGATGCTCAGGTGTCAAAGGCCTAGGTCCATAGCGCCCTGTTTCAATCCTCAGCGGCAAGATACCGCACCTTAATTGACTAAACGATTGAGCCTCACTTTTAAATAACATTCAGGCTGCCATTCTCTCTTGCAGAGCCTATACGTCCTTAGCTTAGCTGACTGTTGCAAGTCAGCCTTCCAATGATGCTCATCCCGTAACCTGAGTTCATTCAAAGCACCTTTTAAAACATTATTTAATGAGATACTATCTGGGTCCAAAACATCAATCATATCTGGTTTTCCAATTGAAATAAAAACCTTTTTCAAGTCTGTAAACCAATTACTGCGATTCAGTCTTGATTCCCATTTATACAACTGTTTAGGGAGTCTTGAATCTGGCATACACAGTATCCTGTACCACAGTTTGATCATGTCAATTTGTCGACGGATGACAGGAGAGGTCCATGCAACATCGCCTTGTATTGCAGTGTTTGGAGAAAACCTGTGAACACCCAGAAATGCTCTAATTGCTCTGTTCTGTATGGTATTGCATTTGTCATAGACTTTGAATCCCCACACGGCACCACAGTAATCCATAACTGGCACTACACATGTATCAAAAAGCTTTTTATACAACTCATAATACATCCCTCCTGCACATTTATATTTATTTATTACTGCTCCAAGAGATCTTCCTGAGGCCTCAGCTAGCACTTTAGATGTGTGGGTAAAATCAAGAAACTCATTTAGCTCACAGCCCAGATATCTGTAGGATTCTGCCACCTGAATGACATTTTGACCACATGTGAACACAAACTGTGATCTAGGAATATTACGTGGGCGGAAGTGCACAACTTTGGTTTTATCATAATTTATCAACATTCTCCATCTAGACGTCCAATTATGCACCACATCTAGCAGCTTCTGTAGTTCCTCATCATTATTTCCAAAGATCACAATGTCATCTGCATAGAATAGACAGCACAATTTAATACCATCCGCAATAGATATTCCACATCCAGTAGATTTTAGTTCCTCGGCCAGGTCATTAATAAAAAGTGCAAATAAAGTTGTGGACAAATTGTCTCCTTGGCGGACCCCAGCCTTTACATCAAACCAGCCTGTCACATGCTGATTGATTTGAACTGCTGATATGGGTGCTGAGTATAATGATTTAAGGCTCCAATATAACTTTCCTGTAATGCCAGACTGCAGCACTTTATGAAACATACAATCATGGTTAACTGAGTCAAACGCCTTTTTCATATCAATGAAGCAGGCTGGGGTGCTCATTTTCATATTTTTCCTGTTCCGAATAACTGCTGTGAGAGAATATATGTGCTCCATGCATGACCTCTTACTCCTAAATCCATTCTGCTCTTCAGCAAATTTGCCATTATCTTCTAGCCATGGTACCATCCTGTTATTTAGCAATGAAGTATAAAGCTTATACATGGTTGGTAATAGGCTTATTCCCCTATAATTAAGTGGGATCCGTGGATCATACTGGCTGCCTTTGGATATAGGTTTAATTATCGCTCTTTTCCATACTGATGGTATTAATCCTGTGTCAAAGCATTGGTTAAACAAAGTACATACCATTTGAATTGATGAGTCATTCTTATATACCTCATTAGGCAAACCATCACATCCTGCAGCTTTATTATTTTTTGCTGATCTCACAGCTTTGGAGACTTCTTGCTGACTAACGGGAGCATACATTATACTAGGCATATCTAAATCTGGGTTTTCCTGACTGTTCATCCTTGTTTCATATTCTGAGTTCTGTTCTTTAATTTCCTTTAAAAACTCCTCATCAAATGTCTCACTGGTGGTATTTCCAAACAATTTCTCATAATCACATTTCCACTTTTCTAGTACTTTTTCAAGTTCACTTATCACATCACCATCCTCTGAAATTGTCTCTAATGGAATGTCTTTCTTTCTAAAGTTTGGTCCAAGATTGTTTATTTTATTCCAGAATTGTTTTGGATCATTGGTCTCAAAAGTAAGTAATTCCTGTTGTTGCTCATCTTGAAAAATCCTTTTAGATTTCTTATAAAGCTTATCAAACTGTCTTTGGGTACTTTTAAATTTCTCCTTTAACCTCCTTAAAATTTGTTTTTGTCCTCTGAAAGATCTGAAGTCATTTTCACATTTCAATAATTTGTCCCATAGATTAGATAGGTCCTTATTCCACCAGGGTTTTGGTTTATATTTATATCTCCTTTTTGCCACTGTTCCAAGCCACCTGGGGGCATTAGTTGTAAGATCCTCATAATACACACTGCACACCTGGTCATACAAGGTGTCAATATCATGTTGATTTCTAGCAGTCTGTTCTATATTTTGAATTGTTTGAGCAATCAGTTGCTTTGTACTGTCACTAATTAGGAAGCTCTCAGGCAATGGTGTTTTGATCCGCTTTTTAACCTGGGCCTGCCCTGTCTGTGTCACTGGGTCACACACATAATCACTAGACTGTGACAGGTCATTTGGCTTTTCATTAACTCTGATATCAACACACAGAATGTTGTGATCTGGTATTGTTCCACATGGCTTATAGCCTAAACTATCACATAACTGTCTGGGGGTGTGTATGCTGAATGACTCAATATATTCCAATACATGGTGTGGGACAAAAACATAATCCACTACTGATCTGCCTTTTGAAGTCACAGATGTCCATTGGTTTGTGTCACCTATGCGACCATTCACCACACAGCATTTTGACTCATGTAAAAATTCTATGAATGTATCTCCATGCTTATTTTGCACATTGTCTATATGGTTCCTCTCACAAACATGATCAACTTTGTCAATGTAATCTTTACTGTCACTGATACGGGCATTTAGGTCACCACAGTATATTTGTAACTCTGTATCCTGGGTACTATATATTCCTGCTAATAATTGGTCAAAATATGACTGCCCATCACGACCCCAGTATCCACTTTCAGGGGGTAGATAGCAGCATCCAACTATAAATGAATTCTCACTGGTTTTCTGTGTAAATTTTATTCTCAGTATACCTTCATAGCATTTGTCAATCACTTCAACATTATAATCACCATACAATGATGATCTCACAAAGACACCAATACCTCCTGATCCAGTTTTGGCAGTTTTTCTCACATGCTTACGGTTAAAAGGTATCCATTTATATCCATTAAAAGAAATATTTACATTTGGCAAATGTTTTGTTTCTTGCAAACATATCACATCAGGGTTGATGGCACTTAAGAGTGTTTTTCTTACATCACTGTTTACCTCAGTCCAGGAATTTACATTCCATGATGCAATCCTTAAGCTTACTAGCTGGGATATATCCTATTGACTGATTGCAGCACCATCTGTTGGCTGAGGATTCTCTGACTGGCCACGAAATAGCTGCCCGTCTATGAACAGCTTTCCTTGTGTAAATCTCCATTTCTTATTCTCTTGTTTGGCCTTCTCAATCACTGGCTGTAGGCGCCGCTTGGCAGTCATATCCTCATCTGTTTGATCATCAGTTATAAAATATTTCTCCTTTCCAATCTTCTCTCTTTTCTTTTTGAGAATTTGGACCTTATCCTGGTAGTTTAAAACTTTGAAGAGTATATGCCTTGACCTGTGAGATTTCCTTGCTCCCACCTGGCTAGCATTCTGCACATTTCCCTCACTAGATGGACCCACTCGGTGGGCCCTTTCTATCTGCACATCGGGCATAGCAAACTTTTCTCTCAGCATATCTTTCACCACTTTCTCTACATCCTCATCTTTGTTTTCCTCAATGCCTATCAGCCTCAAGTTGTTACGCCTAGAAAAGTGCTCCAGCTTGTTATTCCATTCTCTTAATTTGTTGATCTCTTGTTTTGCATCATCTAACATCCTTTTCATGTCATTCAGTGAGCTATCTGCATCATTGCTCTTTTTGGTAAGATCCCTAATGTCATTTTGTGCAATATTGATAGATTTTCCCTGTTCTGCACATCGTATATCCACTTTGTTAACCTGTTGTTCCACTTCTGTTAATCTGGCACCAAAAGTATCCAGTTTGTCATTAACTCCTCCAATGAGTGAAGTCAATCTGTCAAAGTTTTTTTGAGAAGTATCCTGCATTTCTCTAAGAGTTTCCATCAGTGATTTATCTTCTCCATCATAATCTTCCCTTTCAGATTCCCTTTTCTTTATGCAATTTTTACATAATGTGTGTCCCCTCTTTGCCTGGTTTTGTTTACAGTCCTCACATGCAGCCATGCTTGGGTGATTTCACTTATGCTGGTCACACACAGTCACAGGTCAATTCAGACCTCCACAGTAATCCCAGCTCAGGGGTGCCACTGCCTGGTTGCTTGGGGCAACCAAATAAACAAAAAGTCAGCACAGTCAAATTTCCAAACTTTTTGGTCTCCAAACTTCACAAAATGTTCACTTTTTAGCACAGAATTTTTGCTTTATCCTGTTCTAGGTACCTTAATCCACAATATGATCAACATTTCCATGGTTAAAAGTCTCATATATCCATAAGTTTCACAATTTTCCTTCTGTGTTTAAAATGTGTCTGACTGCTTGCTTTCACTCACAACTCACTTCATTTGCATAACGCCAACAAGTGTTTGTCGAGGATAAAGAATCTCATTCATCTTGTCTGTGTCATTCATCTGCACCTTAAAATATCAAGTCAAAGATGTTTAATAAACAAAATAAGCAAATATCAGATAGCAGTAAACACCCTTTTTTATATCAGCCTTGCTCAAACAAGACCTTTGTGGAAAATGAAACAGCAATAACAGATATTTTGTCGATTTTTACACCAAATTCTGGCATTTTCTCAATAATTTGAATAATATTTCACTTTAAAAAACATTTTTGTTCCATTCATGTATTACAAAGACATTAAAGTGTCCTCTTCAAAACAAAATATCACCATAATTACATAACAAATTGTGTGAATAACAATATTTGAGTAGAAATGGACACCTTGAAAGAAGAAATGCTGTGTACATTTCAAATCTAATATTGTTATTTATTCAGATATTGTGAAGCATTAGGTATCTTATATTCAACATAATCCTAATATACCAATTTTGCCCAGCTAACCATTTTACGTTTTTTCTAGATTGTGAGAACGTTGTGTTTTGGTGTTGAGCACATAGTTCCCTGACATTAGTTGTTTGTTTGGGGGTTTTACATCACTTTCAACATTATTTCAGTCCTTTTGTGATGAAACCTATTTTTAGCAGATATAGTGCTGCCTCACTGAATTAACATGTCAAAGATCCTTGACATAACAACCCACCTGGTCACAAATTTACAAAGGCAACAGGTTAATCCTCTAGGCATGGGCCTGAGCTCATATGTGAAAGTGTGTCATGAATTCAATATCAGCACTGCAAGGGGGCAAACCTACGACCTTTGGATCACCATAGAGGAACTGGTGCTAATAAGCTGGCACTCTAACCAAGTCCTAGATGGCCCGTGGCCATACCTGACGTATGTTTGTAGGTTGTGGTACAACTTTGTGAGCACGTGCTCAGCACATTGTGAGCACATTGTAAACTGACATTGTAGGATGTAGATCTGTGAATACCAGATAATGTTTTGAAAATGTTGTGATAAAATTTTGTAAGCATGTGCTCAGCATGTTGCTCGCACGTGGTACATATCCAGCTCTGAACATATTCAGCTATCATTTGCCACATCAAGTTACTCAATTGGGATTGTCCCATCAGCAACCTCTTCTAGCAGAGCAACTGGCATGTTATGCTGATTTTTCCATATTGTCTGAAATTATATGGATATATATTGCAGTTGATAATAACAATAAACTTGTATCACAACAAAAGACATGACCATATATTTTTATCATATTTTATTCACTACACTATGTCTTGTCCATTAAATTCACTGTAACTTTAAATCACCTAAAACCAAGTTGTTGGAGGTCTCCATTTTCTATAGTACCACAGCCACACATTTTTGTTTTCTAAATATAGCCATTTTATTTCATATTTTTGTATTTTCTTCATTTGCAAAAATAAAACAAAAAAATATGTTCTGACTTTCATATTACTCAAAGAAGATCCCAACATGAAGATTTCACCTTTGTTTTTTGTATAGTCATTATTGTTTATACTTTCTGCCTAAACAAAAAATTCTAATTCTATATATTCTGACGTGCATATTGCTAAAATAAAGTAATATTTTATGGCCTAATATTGTTACATATGTTTTGTATGGTTTGGAGGTCCCGAACCTTTGGGGAACATGGACGGGGATTGGAACTATACTCGCTGGCTACCTGTGAACGGGGCCTTAACCCAGCTACCTAATCTACCTATGTAAGTTGGGAGGTAATAAGGACTGCAGACACAGCGTATACAATGCACAAGAGTCTCCTTTATTCGGTGCTGTACACACTAGAGTCTGGCTAGGAAGGCATGGCAAGAGCGTGATATATAAAATATCCAAATGCTAATACTGAGGATGCATAAAACACCCAAGTCTATACAAGTGTGGCTGTCACGAGACAGAGTGTCGTGGATCTTCTAGGCAAGTGGTTTCTGCTCCCCGAGTAGCAATTTTAAGGAAATCTGAGTGGATCTGTGTGCATACTAATAAGCATTCGCCTGCGTCTGCCTGCGTGACTCATCTGCAGCATCTTGGCGAAGTTCCGGTTTGGAGCATCACGTCATCTCTCTGTTGGGTGAGCAATGCATCTCATTAGCCTGTACTTGTTGGCCTTCACGTTGCTCTCAGTAACCTCTATGATCTCTTGCCAAATATCATGATTGTCTATACTTGTATATAAGAGTCTATAGATGGGTAATCTATATCCTACACACGGCTCCCCTTTGACAAAGCACGTCCGCGTGCTCGAACAGGAGTATATATTTTAATTGAAAAACACACTCATGCCAGTTGCCATACCTAAACCAGATTGCAATTGTTTAAAATATCAAAAACAGAAAATTAACAAGAACTAAGGACGTAATGTACAAAGAGAAAAAAATACTACGGTCATAGTTGTCGAATAAGAAGAGTTATATAATGTCGAATACGCAATAGGTGGATTTAGGATTTGTATTATCATTATAATAGATTTTAGGAGAATTTGTAAAAGTGTACACAAACAAGAATGTATAGTGTATTGTTATCATTTTTAACAACAAGTAGTAGTTTAAAACGTTACAGACTTACAACAGTAAGATATAGTAAGAAGAATAAATTACAATTTTATATTACGAATCAATACTAGGAAAACAAGGAGGTGCCCTAAATTTAGGTATAAATATAAAAGATCAATAGCTAAAGGGAGATGAATTTAACACATCAATAACGATGAGTCATAAATTTACATGTAAAGAAGGCACAAGAACCTAACATAAAACATGGAAGGTTTCAACTCCAAGTGTTCGAAGTATCATTGTAGAAGAACCAATAGCCATTCACAAATCTAAAACAGAGTAGTACAACAAAGATTAGCACATCACATAATACATTTTTAACGATAGTAACGAACATTATACAATATAAAGTCAAATGTCAATAATACAATCACACGTGAAAGTATGAGGGAAGTGATACCATTAAAGTTCTGGTTTGGAGCATCACGTCATCTCTCTTTGTGACCAGGTGGGTTATTATTGCATGAGTAATGCATCTCATTAGCCTGCACTCGTTGGCCTTCACGTTGCACTCAGTAACCTCTATGATCTCTTGCCGAATATCATGATTGTCTATGAGTGACAAAGACCAGATATATATAAACATTATATTTTTACTGTTTCAGGAACTGGATGACCTGATTGTGTGCTGATGTCTCATGATGCCACCATTCATTCCTCATATTAGATATGCGAAGAAAAATAACAAAGGACTCTATTGCTTGTTCTAGACCATGCAGATTGGGAGTCACTCACTCAGTTCTGTTTCAATTAAACAGACCACTTGTTCATTCTAAATTTCTAATATTATAGATGTGTGGTGCATGGATCAGAACATGCAATATACATCAAAATGCTTGATCCAGATAAATTGGTAGACTGTCTCCCAAGAAGGCTCTTTCCAAGAAAGGTACCTTCCGGAAACCAGTTTTCAATACAGCGGGGCCATAAACACTCATGTACTCTATTATATTAAGCTTTTATAGAGTCAGATTTTCCAGCACATTTCCTTACATAATTTACATGTTTATACTTTATGATCAAATACATATGCCAGGACTCAAGATGATCACCCAACTGGCATGATCAACTTATAATTCAGCCTGAGGATCTATTTCCTATATTAGCTAAGCTTGATCCATCCCAAAGCAACAGGACCTGATGGTATTGGCAATGATATATTAAAAGAAGAAGCCATTGCAATTTCTAAACCTCTAAGGTGTTCGAGAATGTCCTATTCCATCACATCTTTGATTACCTAAGAACACAAAAACTAATCAAAAGTCTTCAGCCAGGCTTTACACTTGGTGACAATACTGTCAATCAGTTAATTGTTATATGTAATAAACTGCATCAATGTATTGATGAAGGGGATGAGATGATTGGTGTCTTCTTGGATTTAATCAAAGCATTCGATAAGGTTTCCCATGAAGGTTTGATATATAAGATAGGAAAAATGAGAATTTGTGGTAAAGTGCTGGAATCAATTGGCTTGTGAGCCAAGAAGTGGTTAATTTCAATTAATGGTAATAAACCTGTAGTTATGCTGTTCTCAAAGAAAAGGAACCATCAAAAATCACTTCAATTTACTTAAATGGAGCTACATTGTCAGCAGTTGACAATCCCAAACACCTTGGAATACCTTTTTCCAGTAAACATACATGGACTTAACTGCCAAGAGTAATTTGTATTATAAGTAGATATATTCAATTCAATTCAATTCAATTCAATATTTTATTTCAGACTCAACAATCTTGATAATACACATTGAGGTCCATAGTTTAAGAAAAAATAATAATAATTAAGTATTAAACAGTAATATACAGTGAATATTATGGGACATTTACCCATTATCAAAATTTACATAAAGTGTTCTGTACCAATATTTCCATATTGCAGATGTATACTTTATATCACAGGCCAGTATGCTTTGTATTATCACATTTTCAGACTTTTCAATTCTGCCAATGAATTTAAAAATCAAATTTCTTACAACAGCTATGCAAGCAGGAACATTAATATTAGCAAACATCAAACTAGCACTATGATACCTTGGTAGGCGTAGCAACATTCTCATAATGTCATTATAAGCAACTTTGAGTTTGTTAAAGCTATATTTATGAAAATTCCACCACAGCTGTGCTGTGTATAAAGGCATACAAAATGTTTTAAACAAGCTAACTTTAACATCAGTGGTACACATGTGAAACTTTCTTACAAGTACATTACCTTGTCCATATATTTTACAACATTGCCTGTATATATCTTTATCATCTCTAAAATCATCTGAGATGCAATGTCCAAGATACTTTACATTATTAAATACTTTTAATAGCTCACCATTTAAAAAATAGTCAGGAAAGTTTAAATGTTTATCTTCCTTAGATCTAATTATCATCAAAGCACTCTTTTTGGAATTATATCTAATATCATGTTCTATCCCATATTGAGAGCAAATTTTCAATAACAATTGAAGGCCACCACTATATGGACAGAAAATAATCAAATCATCAGCATACATATAGATATTCATGGTCATGTTCACCACTTGAATTTGCACCTCAGAGTTTTATACAACCAATTTTTGAATAGGGAGCATTATATATGATTCATGTATGTCAGCAGATAATGATAAAATTGAGACGGTGCAACTATATGCTGCTCGTCTTATAACTGGAGCTAAGAGAGGTACATCTCATGCATCTATGTACAATGAACTTAGGTGGAACACCCTGAAGACAAGACGTGAAATTAATAAATTATCAAAATTGTATTGCATGACTCATAAAATGACACCAGAATATTTAACGCTCGTATTGGTACCCTACGTAAAGAAAAGCACCAAACAAGATCTCATTCTGATCTAAACTTCATTACAGTCAAATGTCGCACTTCTGGCTATCAAAACTTCTTCTTGAACTCTGTTATCAAACCATGGAATGAGTTAAAAATGAAAATTAAATTAGCTCCAATAAAGACATCTTTCAAAAAGCAGTTGCTAAAACAGTATGAATGTATTGCATTACGAAATGTGAAGAACATGCCCCAAAAACTTGAGGTTAAATTTATGCAAATTAGAATGGGTTTCAATTATTTAAAATGGTATTGAAAAGGAAGATGCAAACATTTATTTTTAAGTTGTAATAAATCAGCCAAATATCACTGTTAGATATATGCTCATTAGTAATGTTCAGAATTATGGTCTTACTGCTACATTGCCCTATGTGTTATATGAAAATAA
The DNA here is from genome assembly GCA_949316495.1 of Amphiduros pacificus. Taxonomy (NCBI): domain Eukaryota; kingdom Metazoa; phylum Annelida; class Polychaeta; order Phyllodocida; family Hesionidae; genus Amphiduros; species Amphiduros pacificus. Next base: position 1,230,464 of record OX439003.1, read on the forward strand.
GAGTTGATTCACTGTGTAATAGATGTCATGTAATAGATCCCATGAAAGATTCAAAACAATTCTAGATAATATATCTACAAAGCTTTGTACCAAATATATATGATATTGTGTCTTTTTGTGTAATGTTATGGTGCAATTGTAACTTTCTTAGCCATGTTTCTTAGCCATGACCTTGTCATGGTGATTAGCAATAAGCTAAAGGCAAATTAATATATGTTTAAACAAAATATAGGTTAAGGTCACGAACTTGTCCACCACTACAAGATTTTTATATGATCCATCTCTTAAGAACAAAATATTATGGGTTCCAGGAATCACAGTTAGTAAGAAATCCACCAAACAACATGGACATTGATCAGTCAAAATTCAGACGTACATTAGGTCTAATGAAAGATTTTACCTTTGAATAAATTTTGAGTAAATCACATTTTTACCTCACTTTTGTTAACAACCAATGATTTGTGTAAAAAATGGTAAAACATGGGAAAGACTTAGTTTCACTTTTATATAATTGTTCATTCTAGCTAAAATATCAATTATATTGCTTGATCCCTTCTACATGTATTCTCGTATGCAAATGAGATGTAGAAATGTGAATAATTTAAAACGAGGTGTATATCTGCAAAACAAGTAAGCCATAAGTTTAATGGGAGAATGCACTGCATAAAAATCGGTGTCTATCAACATCTGCCCAATTGTTTTCTTTCCCATAAAAAAATACAATTGTGCTGAAGAACTCCCAAAACCTAAAGAAAAAGCAATGTGTTGTATGGATCTGGACAATTGTTGAGATAAACATCCAAAACAGGATGCAGTAATGTGGTAAAATATGTCTATTTCAGGTGATATCCAAACCAGTTTCCACAATAATGTCTTGAAATGCTTGCCTTAATCAATTTAGTGACATATTTAGATTGCTAACACTTATCATTTTAAGCTTGACATTATTAAGGTTCACCAGACATTATTAAGTGAACGGATGAACAGCATGAGTCTGAGAATCGATAAACAACATGAGTCTGAGAACTGATAAACAGCATCAGCTTGATAACTGTTCAACAATAGGAGAAATTTAACTTATCAACAATCGGAACCTGAAATTTGATAACAGGAACTCTGGAATTAATTTATGATAGGCTGGAAATAGATAGATAAAAAGAACTGCTGAACAACCATGAGACTTAGATGCAACCAAAATACACAATAGGAGAGCATCTCTGGATAAAATACATCATTTGTGAAACAAGAGGTGATAAATCCAAGGCCTGAACAAAACTTTCCATTACAATATATATTGCTTATTACATATCGCTATGTTTTAATCTCAATTGGTTTTATCTAAATTTGAAAATGGCATTACCTTCATTGACTTCATTAACACTTCACACAAATGATAATTATTTTTCATCTACTGATATGAAGGTAATTACTTATCATTATAAAACGATCACTCCTACATACATGTAGCTCTTTTAAGCAGGAACAATACGTATAAATTAATTGTTAGGTGGAAACATTGACCATATATTCAGCAGAACCTTTATGAATGGAAACAAAATGATGTTTCTCCCTGTGATGTTGTTGTTAGCATTAACTGTAAAGGTTCAATCAAAAGGTGGCTACAGTTAATATGAATATGGGTAATTTGAAATAGCTATATTTCACATGAAATATATTTTATGGTACAATAATTGTTAATACTGTGTGTGATTCATTTTAGCTTGCAGACATATGTTCAGGAAAGTCTACAACATGTCAAGTGATAAAATAGTAAAATGCCCAATTCATTTGCAAACAGGATCGAACCTGAACGATGACAAATGTAAAGATCTAGCCTGTTCTATTGGAGGGAATTATATCAACCATAGGCCAATTCATATACCCGATAAAAAGGCGGGACATTGTATTGTGTTGTTGTGTGAAGATGCACCAAACTACTGGAGCACGAGATATTGGAAGTTTTATAAATATTTAGAGCTTTATACTGGAGGATGGGATATTTACACCTTTAAAAGTGAGTATAGTGATGTTTATATGACCTGAAATGAGTGATCATTTTGTTAGTGTTAGCAGTTTACAATATCCATACTGTGCCATAGTAATCTTTCAGAATAAAGTGTTCCAAGGCACCAATCAAGCAGGCTGTGATTGCCAGGAAGTGGCAATTCGAGAACACTATACAAAATGAGTAATTATAAAAGTTTGAGATAAAGACGATGCAGTGTGTGGAAGTGGACATCCTTATCTGGTATACTGCAAAGTTTTCTTCACATACTACAAGGTAATTATGGCACACTGCTAGGTAATTATGGCACACTGCTAGGTAATTATGGCACACTGCTAGAAGATTTTGGCACACTGTTAGGTAATTATGGCACACTGCTAGGTAATTATGGCAAACTGCTAGGTAATTATGGCACACTGCTAGGTAATTATGGCACACTGCAAGGTAATTATGGCACACTGCTAGGTAATTATGGCACACTGCAAGGTAATTATGGCACACTGCAAGGTAATTATGGCACACTGCTAGGTAATTATGGCACACTGCTAGGTAATTATGGCACACTGCTAGGTAATTATGGCACACTGCTAGGTAATTATGGCACACTGCTAGGTAATTATGGCACACTGCTAGAAGATTTTGGCACACTGTTAGGTAATTATGGCACACTGCTAGTTAATCATGGCACACTGCAAGGTAATTATGGCACACTGCAAGGTAATTATGGCACACTGCTAGGTAATTATGGCACACTGCTAGGTAATCATGGCACACTGCAAGGTAATTATGGCACACTGCTAGGTAATTATGGCACACTGCTATGATACACAGCAGGGTAATTATGATTTTACTAACTTCATAGTTAAAAATGATCTAGATACCTTGAATGAAATGTCGTCTGTATAAATATCAGGGTTCCCATATGGTAGGCAAATAGGGAAAAGGTGAGGAATTTTAAAATATGCCCCCCTGGTTGGGATAAAGTAAAGAAGTTGGTTGTCTGCTAGTGAAAATTGCAGATTTCCATTGATACTATCGCGCTATTGTAATAATGTTATTTCGTCACAAGGAGGCAGTAGCCTCAATGGCAATTTGTGCAGTTATTTTGAGAAGAGTTCCATTTTAACAGTTGTGTTTGGTACCAAAATAAAGACTGGTCTGGGACCTGAAATCCAATTTTGAGTTGGGGAATGGTAGATTTTATAAGGGAGAAGGTGTAAAAAACCTGCAAATAACATTTTCAACGGCACAGTAGTGTTTCTTTTAAGCAACTGTAACATCATGAGAACTAATGCGAAACACAAACCGATGATTTGATTTTGATACATTCCTTATGAAGTCAGAACAAGGCATGATAGGGACAAAGAATGCAATTACTATTTTGTTTTTTATGTAATAATATTATACAAAATGGCAAAAAATAATGTTTATTCAATTTAGGAAGAAATGAAGGAAGATCTCAGATGTTAAACATAATAGTTTACCAACAGAAAACATAATCATTAAAGCTATTATCTTTCAAGGCCACTGGCCATGGTATAGTTGGTTAGAGTACAAGCTCATGAGCACCAGTTCCTCTGTGGTAATCCAAAGGTTTTAATTTCTGGCTGTGTAAGAAGTTCATGATACAATTATTTCTCATCTGAGACCCATGCCTGAAGGATCAGCATATAATCCTTGGAAATTTGTGATTGAGTGGATTGTCATGTCAAGGATGTGTGACTTGACAATTCAATGCCAATTCAATGCACTATATCAGCTGCAAGTTGGTCTTGTCATGAAATAATTGTAATAATGTGGAAAATGATATAAAACTCCAATCCAAAAATAAACAAACTATCTTCATTTTTGGAAATAACCTTTCTTCACTAAAAGTAAATGAAGATTGGTTCTTGATTGGTAAAAGATCAACTTGAAGGTATCAAAAGTATGCTGATGTTCTTTTCTTTGATGTTTCAGGTATGTACACATATTTATGACAATGTCATCTTCATATGCACTATAGGACTGTATATTCTGTTGTGACTTTGATTCTACTAAAAGATGACTTTTTGATATTATTTATGTAAGAAAATACATTCATACATATATATATATATATTAATGGATATATTGGATATATATATATATATATATATATATATATATATATATATATATATATCCAATATATATATATATATATATATATATATATATATATATATATATATATATATATATATATATATATATATATATATCCAATATATCCATTAATATATTTCTATTTTTTTATTTCTTTATGATTTCAGAATTGAATAAATCTATCGTCTATGAACCTACAACACTTTTGCCATACACTCAAAATATTATTGAAAATGGATTTAAAAAAATGAAGATCAATTTCCAATCTTTTGCAACAATATATTGCTATCTTAAAGAATTAGCAGAACAATATTACAATCAATGTACACACCTGAAACCATTGTTGAACCCTGTTACTTCTGTATGTTACTCAATGACAGTTTCTCCAGTGGTTGGTGCAACTAATTATTCTGTGGTGTTGAATATTAGAGTTCCAAAACACTTTTTCATTGTATTTAAGTTCATGAAAATGGACCTGTTATATTTTGAAAATTGCCAGTTCAGCTATGTTGTTATCCAAGAACATTGTTTTTATAGTCCTGCTAAGAAACATTGTGGTATTCCCTTGACTGAAATAATATACCCTTGTAATGAATTGGACATTCATGTTTACCTTAACTGGCCCCACAAAAGGTTAGCATTTAACTTTTTCTACTATATCAAAAATGTTGACACATCATTTACTATCACCGAATTTGCCAAGTCGATTGGAAGGAGTGTTCCATTATTTGCATTCCTCACAAATGACAAAAGTTAGCATCTTATATTTCTTGCCCTTTCATTATTCTCGTCAAATATTTTATACCATTGTTGTACAAATGACACATCGCGCTTACTTTCTGGTCAGGTGTGTTAACACTAGTTTGCTCCATTTTTTTACTTTTGACGGACCAAGCAACTTGTTTCCCCAGCTTTTTTATCTAAACTGCTCGGACAACACAAAAATAAAACATGCTTTTGCAGTGGGCAGCAGCTTTCAGGTCTTTTTACTGACACATATATATCTTATGATGCAAACCAAATTTCAAATCATGTTTAATGTCAGATCACACACAGAGATAGATGTGCAATTTAAAGATGATGACACTATTTTCATCACTGAAAAAAGCATGATTACTCATGGAAATAATATTTTTCTCTCATCAAATTTTACTTCCCAATCAGCATTTGCGTATGTCAAGGTACTTAACATGAAGGGACACATGAGTGTTGTGGATGTTGTTATAGACAAGTTATCAGTAATTGGAGATTCAGGCTACATGTGTCAGTACGGTGGTATAGGGTTTACTTATGATCCAATGACCTTTGTTGATACCACAGTAGTGTTGGGTCCATATTGCAAATCTGCTGGCTTTAACATGGATTTTCTTATGCATGTGCCAATTTCACTATTGAATGGAAAAATATTTCTTTATTCATATACTAGATTTAATAGGATAAGTGTTAGTTTTAATATATCAAGGAGAAAAAGTCTCTGCATCATTAACCCATGTCAAATTAGTAGAGGAGTGGACTTGAGTCACAATACTTCCCCATATGATGTACGTGGTGCTTTGAAAATAACTTTTGATTCTCAAAGCATCATAATTGCAGACTATCTTGAGATACTATTTATTCCTTCATGGCTGCCACAATCAACATCACATTTATTCAGTAATTATCATACAAATGCAATTCAGTGTATCATTGGTATCGAAGCCATTCTTCTTGAACATTTTCGTAAAGTAGAAATTAAACTGCATACACATTTTCACAATAATAAAATATATTTCATGTGCAGAAGTGAAATCAAAGCATCTAAAAATCACATGTCTGTTCATCCATCTGAATTTCCACAACCCTATCACACAATTCATTCTGTGTTTTATGTCACTAATTTTTGTTCTTTTCTCATGCCTTCCTTCAGAATGTCATTTATAAGGAATAACAATTTTCATGTACACGAAGAAATTATGACTGTGCCTTCAATAAGAGGACACCTGCACTTTGACAGAATGACACCGAACAAATGGTATAAGGTCGATGTTAGACTGTTCACACACAATGATGACACAGATTCATTGCATACATTTCTCAGACTTGCCATTGCTGTTTCTGCACCTTCTTGTACTAAAAGTTTTCTCTGTGTTGCATCTAATGTTGCCACCAGAGGAAATGGCATTTTGGAAGAAATAGCCAAAAACACTACTCTATGTTTTCATAATATGTCAAATAATTTTATTTGGAAAACAAAAAATAAATTCATTACTTTACTTTTCTTTCAACACCATCACTGTGAGCTGAGTATAAATTACCAGGAAGGATTATACAAACCAAATGGATTTGATTGGTATGGACTCACTAAGTATTGGTCATATTATTATCAAATGAATGATAAGTTATATTCTTTATGGCCTGAAATCTATATCAATGGTGGGGAAAGATCATTCTATTCTGATCCTGATAGTCCTAAATCTTATGCTAGCAAGGTTGGGAATTATGACGAAATATGCACCCCTCTCAACTGTTATTCACTGACACTAAGGAATGTTCTGTCATGGAAGGCTGCAAATGAAAAATGTTTATCAACTGGTTCTAAACTTCTTTTCATCAGTAGCCATGAAGAGCTAATATTTATCAGGGATTTGATCAGAATTGGACCAGCTCTTTCAGCTGTTGTATTTGTTTTCCTCAATGAAAAACATTCTATGGTAGGTTTATGATTCACTGCTGGATTCAATGATTTTTGCCATCATATTATTTTTTCGTTATTAGGATTTACCTTGTCGAATCAAACTAAATTGCTTAAAGCATTCATGAAACCTGGAAGGTTACAGGCGATTTTACAGTGGATTAAGGTATCTGAAAACAATATATGATCTTAAAATTGACATACATACAGGCTATCTGTCTGAAATCCACAAAAGAACATCTGCCCTGAGAATTATGATTTTTTTTTACCACCAAGTACTGCCAATACTAAACAAGAAGTGTGTTGTGTGACCTTGACCTTTGAACTGTCAGGGGGCTCCGTAAGTCACAGGAGGTGTTGTTTACCAATTGTCAAAATTGGAGCAACACATTTTTGGCCATTTTTTTCCACTATTTATAGAATGAATTGGAAGATAACACAATGATAGTGCCTTATCTTGGCTTTCTTTTGGTGGTAAAATTATTAAAAACGAATGAATATTTATGAAGTTATAAATGAAGAAAAATCATTATTTTTTATATTATATATGTTTGCAAAAAGAAGTTTAAAAAAATTCTATACAGCCCAGCTTTTAAGGTGGAATCCATGCAGCCTTTGATGTCTTCCCATTCAGTGGTGTGAAAAACCCCAAATTTCATCAAAGAGGGTCAAATCATAAATTTTACTGATACCAATTATCACTGAGCATTCACAGTTTTGCCATTCAAAGTCCTTGTGATTTAAGGCCAAACCAGTGATCAAAGTGTTTAATGTCACTTTTTCAATATTACGGCCTTTAAGTTAAGGGGGATTCCATGCAGCCTTTGAGTCATGTCTTCCCTTTTTGACAGAAAGGTTTTCACATGTATAAGATACTTTTCAAATAAATAGTATACTTTTCCCATAAATTATATATCTTTCACAACCATAAGATATTTGTCACAACCATGAGTTATTCCATTGATTCTAATAATATTAAAATAATCTTATGTTGTTCTGAAGTATACTCCTGGCAATAAATTGATAAATTGTACAAAACATCTCCACCCTGTTTCCCAAGCTGGACAGGTGCCCAACTGGTAACTCATTAGGTGTTTACACAAGATCACAGACCAGCTAAACAAAGCTTGTTGACAAAGTGTTCAATTGCTAGTGTAGGTTTCAGCAGACAACAGATCAACTTTCAAGTGCCACATAAAGTTGTTAATAGGGAATATTTTGGGTACTACTACATAAAAGCACTGTTTAGGGTATAAACATTGATGTTATGTAAAGAAAATGTGTCTGAAAGTCAGGTTTCATGAATGCTTTAAGAGTAGAATAAAAGTGCCTTTATCTTATTACATATTTGGCAATGTAAGCACAAAAAAAATTCTATAAACTATCTACACATTACACACATGAATTGTGTACTAATTACTTTGTATATGTTGACCTTATAATTCAACATTATTAATAATGTTAAAATGTACAATTAAAGTATGTTGTTTGGCATAATACTGTCAAATGTTTTCATTCATCATTCTTTTGCAAATCTAATTTAAAGATCAACATATAGTTTATGATAATATTTATTTTTTTAATACAAAGTGTTTTTTTTGCAAAAATTCTTTACATACACATTTCTATTATATGTAATCTGTAATTCCCTAAGTTTTTAAAGGTATTAAGCATTATTCATGTGATAAATAAGTTTATAGGACTGGTTTTCCCCCAAAAAGAAAATAGACATGAAAAGAAAACACACTATCACAAATTAACGATTTAAAAAAAATCCAAATTTAGTGCATAACTTAACTCAGGGTATTTGTCTTTCTTTATTTATGGTTCTCTCACTAGCAGAGGAGAGAACGGCCTAAATGTGGGAATTGGTAAATTTGCTGTGTTTGAATATATTCCCTATTGAACTTGAAGCATCTATCAATAACTAAACACTACAATATTTGACTTATAATTTACAATTACAAGTATATTTCTCTCAAAATAGTATCATTGTCTTCATTTTTATTGATGAGAGATTTGATGAGAAATGAAGAAAACAATCAAATCAGTTCTACAGATTACACAATAGGAGTAGGCTTGTTTTTAGCTATGTTGATTTCATCAAAATGTCTTTTAGAGAATTTGTTGTATCATGTTTTGTGACCAAATATTTAAACATACCTGGTAAAATTACCTGTGACTGCTGTGAGTTAAAGAAAAGCTTTGATTTGTGCATATGTTTTAATCTTAGCTGGTGTCACCACTGACAGTTCATTCATTATAATGCATTAAACCTGAAACTATTGTGGAAATGCAAAATTACATGTTAAATAATAAAAATAATAGGATTTGTGTAGTGCTGATACCGACAGATATCTCTCAAATATCTGTTCCAGATTTCATCTCAAATATCACAAAAAATAAGCATTTGTAACACTATGTGTCTTAAACCTTTCGGATAATGTCTAAAGGAATAAAATTCCTCTTCTCTCAAATGTGCATATTAATGTAATATCCCTATTTTGTATTAGAAAAAAGCATAGTTCATTAAATAAATTAAGTGCTCTTTGATTAATTTGCCAATAATGTAAAGCAATAATTCTGGTTTTCAATTTTTATTTTGTTTAATTTCAGCATGAACATAACGATGTTCCTATATTTGAAACAGATTGGAGATTTTCTAATTTGGATTTCAGTATAATTTTTGGGAACACAAATATAGATACGGCAAAACCTATCTACACCTCAGCAAGCAATAATGTTTTTAATTCTCAATCCAAATCTGTTTTAGTATATTCAACTCATTCTGATCATATGCCAATAGTAAACATTAGTTGCATATATGAATATCAGTCAGTTCTTCTGATATGTAAACGTCTGAAAAAGACAGGGAATATTAATTCTCAACATAATAACTCAATTTGCTGCCAAGAAAGACAAATGCTAGCAAGTCCTGTTAAAAACATTTCAAGAGATATTATTATATACGTTAACAAAACTGTTCTGAAAAACAAAAATAATATCTGTGATCCTGGATGGACTTATTTAAATATGGTGTGTGTAAGAATTTCAGATTCTTTGCACAGATCTAATGCAAATGAGAAAGGGCAAAATATAGTATCTCTTTTACAAGTCAGGGAGTCAGACCAAAGAATGGCATTGATCTTGAGGATTGATTATATAATCTCCAGAACAATGATAGAAAAGACACAATTTGTGCTGGGGAACAATGGAGTCTACTGCCCTTCATATATACCAAGTGAATATAAAGATAAAATATATCTTAAAATGCATAAGTATAAAGTAAGCAACTCATCTGGAAATTGCAAATTTCATGGAATAGGATCAAATAAATTAATTAGAATTTGTGTTCTTTATGGATGTTCAACTCATGATAGTTTTGTACCCTATGCATCTTATAAACGTTGTTTTCGACAAATTGGGCTTTCTGTTCATAAAGATAAATTTCGTGCATGTCGCTCTGAAAAACAATCAAATCCAGAAGCAAGCACCTTTCCAGATAATCTTTTACACCTTTACTCCCAGAAATTAAAGAAAGTACATGTTTTGCATGAGTATCTTTTCAAGCTGTATATACACAATAATCCTATCATCTATTACCAAGGAAAAAATAAATCATGTCACCAAATAAGTGCCGAGGACAATGATGAATTACCCATTTGGAAGTTAAGATCAATACACTGTGAAATGATTAACACAAGTAATGTTTTATACATACAAGAGATGAAACCAAAAGGTTTCAACATGAATGTCCGTTGTATAAATAGTCAATTTCAGTGTTCTGATGGGACCTGTATATTATCACATTATAGATGTGATGGATTACGAGATTGTCCAGACAACAGTGATGAAGCATCATGTGGTTATGTTTGTTCATTCAAAAATAATAGTGACAACCTAAATGGGAGCAAGTGTTTTAGTAATTGCTATAGTGATATCTGTTTATGCCATGATCTTTATGCATCTAACTTAGATGGCAGATGCTATCCAATTTCCAGAAATTTCAATGAACAATTGAGTAACTTAAATAAAAGTTACAGTAAAAAAAATCAAGAAATTGCATATTTGTCTTTAAATATTAAACATGAAAACCTGTATTCTTTCCTTTCAAGATGTAACTGTATATATGAACCTTTATATGACCCAACCTCCACTTGTAATGGTTTTTTTCATCTGCAATATTGCTATAATACTGAATGTCCAGGAATGTTCAAATGTTACAGATCTTATTGCATAGCTTTACGTTATGTCTGTAATGGGCATAATGATTGCCCATCAGGAGAGGAAGAGATGTTTTGTGAAAATTTAGTTTGCATGGGAATGTTAAAGTGTAGGCATGAGAACATTTGTATATCACCATCTGAGGTTTGTGATGGAGTGATACATTGCAATTTGTCAGGAGATGATGAGGCAATCTGTAATGTAGACCCATGTCCAACGTATTGTGAGTGTCATGGATATGCAATGAGTTGTGTTAACAAAAACTTTAAAAATATCCCACACTACAGTAAGGCCATCAAAGTTTTAATACTTAGACAAAACAACTTATATCTTAAAAGTGTAGTCTTTGATATCTACACAGACTTGCGTCTTCTTGATATCTCACATAATCAGTTGCATGGAATACCTCTTAATGTTTTTAAAAAAATACATCTGCTATATCAACTTGACTTAAATAATAATAATCTTAAATTTTTGAGAGATAAATCCTTCATAGGATTGTATAGTTTACAAAATCTAAATTTGCACAACTGCTCTATAATCAAAATAATGACAAACACATTTTCTTTTCTTAACATACAAATGATTAATCTCTCAAATAATCATTTAATTCATCTTAAAAATGGTATATTCAATGTCAGTTATGCAGCTAGAACAATAGATATTACAGGAAATCCTATAGAAAATATAGATGCTGATGCATTGTCTGTTTTTACTCAGGTAAAAACAGATATACCTGGAATATGTTGCCTCGTTAAATTTAAATATAATTGTATTGGAATGAGAGGAACATTTCCATCTTGCAAGAGACTACTATCAAATGCCATTTTCAAATGGAGTGTATGGGCATTTTCATTTGTTGCTATTTTGCTTAATCCTGCTGCAATATTTTATTATTCCTTCATCCTTCATGAGCAAGGCAGGTCAGCCTTTAAGATCAATTCCCTATTACCAATTTGTGACATGTTAAAGGGGATATATATGCTTATCATTGGATTCATAGATAAACTGCATGACTCAAATTATTTTGTTATTCAACACAGGTGGGTATCTAGTGTAGCTTGTAAATTCATTGGTTTTCTTTTTCTTTTTTCAGTATTATCATCAGCATCTTGTCAGTTGATTTTAGCACTTGAGCAACTCTTGTGTATCACAAGACCATTTAAAAAAAAAAGATTCTCATCGTAAATGCAATATTTCTGTCACATTTCTATTGATTTTAAGTTATATCTTCTCAATAATCATGGTATATACTAATAGTTCTAAAACTGGGGTTTGCATTTTCCTTAATTCAAGAAATACCAATGTACCTGTTATTCTGTTTTATTTGTTTATTTGTGTTATATTCCTTTTGCAAACAGCTTGTTTTAAAAAAATAGTTCAAGATATTCGAAAAATTGAAATGGAAAATACTAAATTCAAATTTAATTCAAAATCAAAGATATACAAAATTATTCTCAGGTTTGTTCTAATGAGCAGCATTGATTTCCTTTGTATTATGATTATATTAGTTTACGGATTAATTGAATATGACAATACCTCAAGCATTACCATGTGGAATATAATAATTATACTTCAATGCAATGCTATTGCTCATCCCATCTTGTATACATTTACAACAATTAATTTTAAGACATTTATAACCACCATAATACAGAAAATGACATTAAAGTGTGATCAGCAAAAGTTGTTTTTTTGATGATTTTTTATTTCTTTTTCTCTTTTCCACAATGGGGTTGTAGATAAAGATCTGATTGGTGGTTATAAAATTGTGAAAGCTTATATTAAAAAATGAATGTAAAATCCATATTCATTTAACGATTTACACAGACACCATCGTAATTATTTTATGTGAATTCAGGATTCATAACTAGAATATCTCTTATAATTATGTTGACAGTAAGGAACAGAGAAATATATAACATGATATCTCTTGTATGATTAATATAAACACTATTGTGATTATCATATGTAAATTAAGAATTCATCGCCTGATTTGTCGATTCATGATTCATAACTAAAATAAACATAAAATGGTGAAATTACCATTCCTTGATTTTGATGACTGATGTCTGGGTAATCGTAAGTTCTCGAACATGTTTGACTTTGTTTCTAATTAAAATGACACATCCTATCACCTAACCTCTTATCCTTGACGAGGATGTGAAAAACTAAGATATTCTCAAAGTGAGGTGGTTGGTCAATTTACTGCAACTGATCACCTGTAATTGCAGAAGACTAAATGACCAGTTGGCTGAGTCATTGCATCTTGCATGCTGAATATGCAATCAAGGGAAGTGAGACAAGTAAAAGGGATATATTTCACACAATATTAATAGCATATGTATTCCATAACTACTATGTGTCTCATATAAAGGTAATGATAAGAATATCAAAGTGTTATGGTTTCTTTGCTGCAGAAAGCAAATTCCTCAAGTTAAGTTAAATAGTTGTTGGTACCCTTTTCATGGATGTGTGATGTTTTGATGCTTTCATAAAATCCAATTCACATGTGTAGAAGTTTTGGATCTTTATTGTGTTCTGTAAGGGACATTTTTACCTAATGTTATGAAATAGATGTTTTGACTAGATCACTGGTCAGCTAAATAAAGTTTGTTGACAAAGTGTTCAAAGGATGATTAAGATTTTAGCGAAAGACTCAAATGGCACATACATTTATATATTAAGGGAATGCCCCTCTTATTAAGGGAATAAGAGGTGCATTTGTCAATAAGTGAATATTTTGAATATTTGTTGTACTTTCCTTTTAATGTTTTGCTGGTATGTTTTTAATGTTTTGCTGGTATAATTTGCTGGTACATTTTAGAAATAATTGTTCTTTGTAATTACCATCATTTATAATTGACATGAATATCAACTGTCACTTTTTGGTGTAAAAATATTGCTTCCAATAAAATGTAAGCTGTATTTTAATCATAATTGTTTTAATATCAGATTAAATTAAGTAAACAAAGACCATCCTTAAATGCACATAAATCATTTACTCTGTTCTCCTAGCAAGAATAAATCTTCCTACACCACATACATATAATTAATTCATCTACATATAGTAATACCAAATCATGATACCTAATCATGGTTGCCAATTAAACTGTTAGTCCTAATTAGTTATTGGGCTGACTAATTGTGTAATTGATTAATAGATACATTAAATGAATGGCCAAATGCCCAATGATGCAGAGATTTGAAACATTTAGCCAATGGGGTGGGAAGGAGGGAACTCATAACTCAGAAACAATTTATTTGACCCCTTTTCAAAAAGGATCTAGGAGACTCCCATTAAGACCAAAAGGTCGCTGGCATGGGAGCCACCCAGAACTCCTGATTAGGCAACCTCAACAATTGAGTTTATTATTAATTTAACTTAGATTAGGAAAAAAACTTAATTGGGTTATAATATTATCATAAGTTACAAATAATGATAAGTTTGTTCATTGAACACTAGAGATAGTGATAATCTATGATAATTTATACCAGCCTGCGAAGCAAATATCAAAGAATAATAAATGGATGATTTAGAAAAAGATAAAAAGTTTTTAAAAATATATCAATAAAAAGAATTGCATAGTAGGCACTATGTTTTATTTCCACAAATATGGCAATTTGGGATGACACATATGTTGGTTTTGTAGAAATCTGTTTTTAACATAATCATTAAAGCCGTTCAAACTGTGCGTCTCAAGATTTTGGATGACTATAGATTCTGTATTATTTATTAGCTTTGGAAGGCTCTGTCTGATGCACCCTGTTGCAAATTCATGATTTACTCTATTTTCATGTATCTTATGACAATGGCGTGTAAAATGAGCATGGATGTCCGAATTTGTTTCAAAGTTCAGTGTTTGAAAATATTCAAGTAATTTATTGTTTGAGAACTTATGAAGGAATTTTAGTTTGTTCAGTTCTATATTATCTGGCAATTTAAGAATTCTGTGCATTTTGAAAAGTGGTTTAGTGTGTGCATTGTATTTGCTAAGTGAAATGACACGTAATGCTCATTTTTGTAGCTTGATTAGTCTCTTGTCATATCCCCAAACTAGACTGCCATAATTAAGATGGGATTGAATTTATGAATTGTATATAGTACGCAGTATATCTGTTGGAATATAGTGTTTCAATTTATCAAGGATACCTATTGCTTTTGTGATTTTGTTTGAAATGTGGTCCACATATCCTTTCCAGTTCATATGTTCATTTAATATAATGCCAAGGAAATTGAATTGTTTGACTTTTTCAACTTCAACTTCATAAATTTTTAATCTAAATGATGGAATCTGCCTTTGGGTTGTGTGAAATACTATATATTTTGATTTTTGTACATTTAGAGACAATTTATTCAATTTCAACCATTCACTTATATTTTCCAGCTCAGTATTTGTGTAATTTACATCAAAATTGTTTAGCTTTGTTATGTAACAGGCACTCAAAGTACTTGAAAGTGTTGTGTCATCTGCATATATGATTGTTCTGAAAAGATTGCTCACATTTGCAATATCATTCATGTATATGATGAACAGGAGAAGGCCCAGAATGGATCCCTGGGGGACTCCAGTTTTAATAATCTGGACATTGGAGTTTGTACCATCATATAATACATACTGACTTCTATTGTTGAGATAACTTTTTATTAACTGTTATTTTCCAGAGATTCCATAATATTTTAGCTTTTCTAATAGAATTGAATGATTGAGTGCGTCAAATGCCTTGGAGAGATCAAGAAAAATATTTATTTGGATTTGGTCTTGATCCATTTCTTGTATCACTTCATCAATTAATTCTAAAGCTGCTGGTTCTGTTGAATGTTTAGACCGAAAGCCATATTGACTCTTATAAAAAAGCTTTTTTTCCTGAAAACATTCAGAGAGCTGGTTATAAATGAGCCTTTCAAATATTTTGGAGAGTGCAGGAAGAAGTGAAATTGGGCGGTAATTCGTGAACAGAAAATCATCATCCTTCCTAAATAATGGTATTACTTTTTTTTTTTAATCATCAGGAAAAGTTCCAGTATTCAGCATTTGATTGATAAAAAGTGTCAATGGCTCTACTAGAATATGTTTGATGGATTTTAACAATTTTGTTAAGATGCCATCTAATCCTGTACTTGATTTAGGTTTTAACTTATCTATAATATTATTTATTGTCTCACTTTTAATATTTTTTGATTCAAATTTCAAATTTTGTTTATTTGTTAGAAAACAGGTGAAATCTTTTGAGCTATTAGTTTTAATGTTTTCAGCCAGATTTGGGCCTATATTTACAAAATGTTAATTAAAATTGTTGGCTATTTCAAGTTTGTCAGTGATATTTTGGCTGTTATATATGAATTTCTTTGGGAATTTCCTATTATTGTTACTCTTACTTAATAATTCACTAATGGTACACCTGTTACATACGGTTTGTGAGTATCCGTCGTTGGGGAACGTGGATGGGGATCAGATGCTAAACTCGCTGGCTACCTGTGAGCGGGGCTCTTAACCTAGCTACCCTATCTACCTATATGAGTTGGGAGGTAATAAGGACTGCAGACACAGAATATACAATGCACAAAGATCTCCTTTATTCGGTGCTGTACACTCTAGTCTGGCTAGGTCGGCATGGCAATGAGCGAGGTATGTGAAATACCCAAACGCATGATACTAATCGAGTCCTGAGGATGCATAAAACACCCAAGTCTACATAAGTGTTGCTGTCACGATGCTGAGAGTCGTGGATCTTCTAGGCAAGTAGATGCTGGAACCTCCCGTCTGACAGTTGCGGGGCCTTTTAAAGGAAAGCTGAGTGTCTGTGTGAGGGGTTGCCTAGGGGTTGCGCATGTCCTGCCTGCATAGCATGGGGGATCACGTCATCTCTATTTGCGATGAGTAGGCATTGCATCAGCCTGCACTTGTTGGCCTCACGTTGCACTCAGTAACTGTATATGGTCTCTTGCCAAAGATCGTGATTGTCTATGATTGTCTATATATGTTTATAAGAGTCTATAGGTAGGTAACCTATATCCTACACACCATGTTTTCCTGATGTCATTTTTGTACTTAGAAAAGTAGTTTTGGTAATAGGATTGTTTGGCAGCTTGGATGTTCTTTTTCAAAATGTGATTATATGTTGTTAAATTTGTTTCTAGATTGTTGTATTTTGGAGAATCGGGAGATGTTGCTTTGAGTTTGTGATAAAGCTTATCTCTGAAAGCTATTGAATTTACAATTCCTAGGGTTATCCAAACACACTTTTTGTGTTTATGCTTATTTGCAAAATCTATAAATTTTTCTGGCTTGTGTCTCACCATTACATATTTTGTTTTAACTATATTTTCACATTTTATAATATTCAGACTAATGAAATATAGCTGATGATCCGCGATTTATTTTATCATAATACCTGAGGTGGCTTTCAGAGTAGCATCACTTAGTTGACAAAAGAAATTTTCAATCAAAATATTGTCAATTAAAATATTGTCAAATATTTACAAAATAAGGTACCAATATTGTTAACAAAGTTTGAAAACATAACTGACTAACTGATAACTGATAACCATTGTTGCAGTCAGAACATGATTTGAGTAGTTGTGTAGTCCTCATTTTGAAAGGTTGAGTTCTTCTTGCAGTTTTTTTTCGCTGATCTTTGATTTTCTATTAGTTTTCATAATTTCACTGGCAGAGAATCCACTGAACTCTGAGCTGGATGACTCCTTCAGGTGGTTCCTCACTGTATCCTCCAATGTGCCAGAAACTGCAGTATTTAGAAGGTCAGGTGATGATTGCTGTTCAGTCTCTGGCACATTTTTGATCTCTTCCTCTGTGGTTCCAATGGTCATTGGGGATGCTGGCATAGGTACTTTGACCGGTGCCATAATAGGAACTGAGGTGGGTGCTGGGATAGGTGCTGTGACAGGCGCCGTTATAGGTGCAAATTAAATTAAAATGTAATGCAAAGTCAAAAAGAAAACATTTGAATAATGAACTGGTAACTGTGAACTAGTAAATAACTTCCCGCACGTCATATACGACTCATCCTGGATCTGCTCAGGAGAGTAGAGCAATCCAGACCTGGGGGCACATAAGATTGACCTCAACCATAATGTTAAATTTGCGATTCTGATGCCTTCTATGAGAAGTCAAGAAGTTATTTAACAGAAACAGAATTTGCTCAGAACAATGGTGTCATGCCACACGACTCCACTTGCTCTCCTTAGCAGGCTTAAGTTTAAACCAGGCTCCGCAAGCTAAGGGCAGGATTGGCGGTTTGGAGACCATGTCCAATCCTTTGATACCATTGAACATCAAATACTGTTTGATAGATTGGAATCAAGATGCAAGGTTAGAGGTCATGCTCTTGCCTGATCCACGCCACAGATCCACGCTCAAACCCATAAAGTATGGGGTCCCACAGGGATTGGTCCTTGGTCCTATTTGTAATATATGTATGTATCTGGAGCCACTGCCTAGGTCACTCTGTTGAGCCTTGCAGTGCTGCCACCTATATGTGAGTATGTGAACAACCCAGACCCAACCAGAACCAGAATAAACCAGATCCAACATGGCAGCCACATGCTAGTCTGTCCAGTTATTTCATGGTGTCAGAAGTGGGATTTAACAGTTTCACAGGCTGAAACTACTTCCAGAAACCAGTCATGAACTTTCTTAAGCCATTAGAGCCTTTGAACATCACATCTGGGAATGTGTACAGTGAGTGGAAAGACTGGTATGACCAATTTCAACTCTACAATGTGGGATCATCTTTAGCAGAGAAAGATGAAAAGGTTCAAGTTGGAGCCATGGTTTCTATGATGGGACCACAGTGTGTGAAACTTTTCAAGAGACTAGATTTTCCTGAAGGGAAAAGTAATGAAAAAGTAAATGATGTAAAAGATCAGTTTGAGGCCTATTTCACGTCAAAGGGATCAAAGTCTTCACTCAGACAAGTTTTCAAAGAGAGGAAACAGAAAGTGGGTGAATCATTGATTGATTTTGTTGAGGACATTCAACAGTTGGCTTTATTAGCAGGCTATCAGTTAGAAGATGTAGCAGTCACTGATGCTATTACAACAGGAGTGAAAAATAGAGCCGTCCAGTGTAAATTGCTAGAGTTGGGAGATGAGATAACTCTAGAGAAGACTATTAAAATCTGTAGATCAGCTCAGTTAACACAGGATTTCTTCAAGAAAGAAGATCAAGCACCAGAAGTACACTATGCAGGTGTAGGTCAGGCCAGAGGTCAACATCCAGGTCCCTGGAGAGGTCAAGGTCACAGGAGAGGTAATCAGCCTCCAGGTCACTATGGTAACCAGCCACCTTCTCAGTCATATCAATCAGGGACATATCAAGGTGCATCAGGTACAAATCAAGGAGTTGATTGTAGAAATTGTGGTAAAATACACCCAAAGAGACAGTGCCCAGCTTATGGAAAGAAGTGTCGAGCATGCGGCAAGATGAATCATTTCGCTAATGTGTGTAGAAGTAGCATAAAGAACACACCACCAAAATTCAACCAAAACCAGCCCTCAAACAGAGGCAGAGGTCAGCTATTTAATGCTAGAGGTGCAAGTGTTCATACTGTGAATTATGATTATGACTATGAGTATGATTATGGTGCATATCAGCCAGCCTATGTACCAGCACAAGATACATTGTATACTAACTATGTCGATAATGTTACTGATCAAATGGATGACATGCTCATTGTTGATACAATAGACTCTGACTCTGGAAAAAAGCTATCTGATCAGTCAGACTGGATGGTAGATTTGACTGTAAATAACAAAGTTATTACTCTGAAAATCGACACAGGAGCTCAGTGTAATGTTATCAGTAGTGCTACATATTACTCACTTGGAACACAACATCCACTACAGCCAAGCAATGTGACAATCAGATCATTTGGAGGTAGCAGATTGCAGTCATGTGGTCAAGTAACGCTATATGCTTATTACAAGAATGTAGGATACCAAGTTACATTCCAAGTGGTAGGCTCACCAGTACCAGGAATTCTGGGATACAGAGACTGTGAGAGATTAGGTCTTGTACAAAGAATACATGCTATGGATGTGTCTTCTGAACCTCATGAGACAGTTGAAGATGTCATGAATGAGTACCATGATGTATTTGAAGGTATAGGATGTGTACCATATACCTATGATATTAAGCTCAAGCCAGATGTTAAGCCAGTTGTCCATCCACCGAGAACTTTACCTGTAGCTATAAGAGACAAAGTAAAGCAAGAGTTAGACAGACTGGAATCACTTGGAATAATTGAGAAGTGTTCTGAACCAACAGAATGGGTGAATAGCCTAGTGACAGTTATCAAGCCAAACAAAGTCAGGATATGTATGGATCCTAAAGATCTCAATCTGGCTATTAAACGTGAACATTATCCAATGAATACAATTGAAGATGTAGCCACTAGAGTAGCTGGTTCCAAGATATTCACTGTGTTAGATGCAAGACAGGGATTTTTCCAGATTCCACTCAGTGAAAAATCTCAAGCACTCACATGTTTCAATACCCCATTTGGCAGGTATAAGTACAAAAGGATGCCCATGGGAATTAATTCTGCTCCCGAAGTCTTCCAGAAAATCATGGACATGATCTTTGGAGATATACCTTGCATAGAAACAATCATGGATGATTTATTGATCCATGCTCTGAATACACATCACCATATCCAGGTGTTACGACAGGTCTTTCAGAGAGCCTGTGAGAACAACATAAAATTCACACTGAAGAAAGCACAACTTGCCTTACCAGGAGTCGATTATACAGGTCACACTCTAACCGGAGAGGGTCTGAAACCTTCCTATGATAAAATCAAAGCTATTGCTGAGATGCCAACTCCACAGAATAAGAAGGAGTTGTGGGCTGTGGTAGGTCTACTTACTTACCTCAGTAAGTTCATCCCAGGGTTCAGTGACCTCACAGCACCATTCAGGGATCTACTGAAGAATGGTGTAGAATGGTCATGGGAATTAATTCACGAGAGAAACTTGAAGGAACTGAAGAGGCTTGTGAAACACGCACCAGTTCTCAAGTGGTACAATGCAGCAGAACCAGTCATACTCTCAGTAGATGCTAGTTCCAAAGGTTTAGGGGCAGTTCTCCTACAAGACAACAGACCTGTTGCCTATGCATCCAAGAAACTTACTGATGCTGAGCAGAGATACGCACAGATCGAAAAAGAAACACTCGCCATAGTGTTTGGAATCACAAAGTTCAACAAAATGATTTATGGCCATAAGGACTTGACAGTAGAAAGTGACCATAAACCGCTGGAGACTCTCTTCACAAAGTCTCTGAGCCAGTGCCCAATGAGGATTCAAAAGATGAGATTGAAGCTGCAGCCTTACCAGTTTAAGGTTGTGTATAAGCCTGGTAAAGAGATTCCAGTAGCGGATGCTCTCAGTCGATCCTATCTACCAGATGAAGATCTGCATCTCATAGATGAAGAACAAATGGTATGTGAATGTATTATAGATACCATTCCATTTTCCAAGGCTAAACAGGAACAGCTGAGGCATGAAACAGCCAAAGATGAGTCACTATTACAAGTACAGGATGTAATTCTGAAGGGTTGGCCAGATAACAGAACAGAGGTGCCACCTAGTGTCCGCTTATACTGGGACTATAGAGATGAATTAGCAGTGTATGATGGAGTAGTCTTTCGTGGAGACAGAGTAGTTATCCCTCAATCAATGAGAAGTGACATGCTGAAGATAATACACCAAGCTCATTTGGGTATAGTACTGTGTAAGAAGCGAGCCAAAGATGTATTATTCTGGCCTGGTATGAATGGTCAGATTGAAGATGTTGTAAGCAAGTGTCCAATCTGCTTAGAAATGAGAAATAAACAGCAGAAAGAGCCACTGATACCTCACGAAGTTCCAGCTCTGCCATGGTCCAAGATATCCTCAGATTTATTTGAGGTTGAGGGTGACCATTACCTCATAACATCGGATTACTACTCAGAGTTCTTTGAGATTAATGAGTTAGGAAAATCTCTGAGCAGTGGGAAGATTATCAGGTGTACCAAGGAACACTGTGCTAGATATGGTATCCCTGAAACCATTGTGTCTGACAATGGTCCCCAGTATGCTAGTGCAGAATTCAGTCAATTCTGTAAAGACTATGATATCAATCACCAAGATATCCCCAGTCAAATGGATTTGTGGAGAAATCAGTGCAAACAGGCAAGAGACTGATTTTTAAATCCAGAATGGACAAATCTGATCTATATCTAGCCCTGCTAGATCTTAGAAACACACCAAGAGACAGTATAGTTGGATCGCCAGTCCAGAGACTGATGGGACGTCGTAGTAGGACTCAACTACCAACAACTAACTCTCTGCTTAAACCTCAAACTCTGGATCCATCCACAGTCCAGGCACAGTTGACTGGATATAGAGCCAAGCAGAAAGAATACTATGATAGAGGTGCGAGACCACTACCACAGATAAAGCCTGGAGACACGGTGAGAATGCAAACCAAGTATGGTTGGCAACCAGCTGTACTGATAGCTCAAGATTCAAATCCTAGCTCACACATAGTGGAGCGTTATGATACAGGTGGGATCTATAGACGTAATCGCAGACACCTGTTGAAAACACAGGAGTCGCCACCTGTACCTCTAGGACTGACAGGACCACCTCAGAGTCCTCCCAGACCAGTATATGTTAGACCCACAACACCTATGCAGGCTCAGATGAGTCCTATAAGACCATCAGGTGGAGTCCAGCAGCTGCCAGTCAGCCCTCCAAGACCTCCACAGGGTCTAATCAGACCAAACTCAGACCTACAAAGACTCAGTAGTTCACCACAAAGTCCTCGAGCAAGAGTTTCACAGATTCCTATGAAGTCAGTACAACCCCAGATTCAGTCAACATCCACCAGAGGTCGCCTCAGTCCGCCAGTCATAAGGCCACCTCAGGCACTGTTACGACTTCTCCCAGGTCCACTGAGTGCTCCCCATGTACCAGTGAGTCAACAGTCACACTCACAGGTCACTCAGCAATGTCCAATTAACACTCCTATAGTGCGGATTCAAGTCACAAAGTCATCAACTCAGTCACCAGGTCCACGAGGAAGATCAGTAAACCAACCAGTAAATTCACCACCAGTAGTCAGAACCTCCAGTGGGAGAGTAGTGAAACAACCAGTAAGGTTTGGTGACTCTGTACATAAATGATCCAGAATGCTGTATATCTACAATCTACAATGTCATGAATATTATGTATGCTGATATCTCAGACTCTTAGTAAAAGTTAATTTTCATATAATTTTCATCCTAAGAACTTCATACAGAGAGAACTGGTGTATAATCACAGTAATGATATACATACACATATACATTGATATACATACACATATACATTTGTTCAGGAACCAACCCATAGGTTAGGGAACACCCTTGATCTAATCATTACCTTTAAGGGTAATAAGTTCCTGAAGAGTCACCTGGTAGATGAATACTTATCTGATCATAAAATGATTAAGATTTACCTTGATATTATACCTCCTAAACCCCCCAAAAAATCTATCAAATTCAGGAATTTCAAGGGATTAGATCTTGAATCCCTAAGAAGGGACATCAAATCCCTAACTGATAGAGACACAACTTGGGAACATTTATCCTTGGAGGACATGGTAAATTATTATGATAGGGAACTCACATCACTCATGGATAAACATGCACCTATCAAAGTTGCCAAGGTCACCCAATGCAAACCTGTACCTTGGATGAGTGACCAATTAAAGCTGGAAAGATCTCTCAAGAGGAGGCTTGAGAGAAAAATGAGCAAGACTGGCTCTCAAATTGACAAGGAGTTGTATAACTCTCAGAGGAATAAATACAACTCAATGCTTAAATCTGCTCAATCAGCATATTTTTCCAACCTGGTTGAGGAAAACAAACATGACCCTAAAAAGCTCTTTAGAGTCATTGACACAGTCATGCACAAGAAAAAGGACACACCTATGCCCCAATCTGACTGTGAGATCACTCAAGCTGAGACGTTTAACACATTCTTTCTTGAAAAAATAGAGAGAATCCGCCTGGACATTGATAATGCTCCATCCTGCCAAACTTCGCCACCAGGTGACACTACGAACAATAGTACTACATGTCTGGAAAGGTTCACACCCTTAACCATTGACGACGTACGGAAATTGGTCAAAAGGTCTGCAAAGAAGTCATGTGACCTGGATCCAATTCCGACCTGGCTCTTACTTGACCTCCTAGATGACCTCCTACCAATAATTACTTCCATCATAAATAAATCATTGATGGAATCAGCAGTATCGGAAAATATGAAAATAGCCATCATAACACCCCTACTGAAGAAACTTGGTCTAGAACTGGTCGAAAAAAACTATAGGCCTGTTTCCAACCTAACATTTGTCTCTAAACTAACTGAGAGGGCGGTAGCAGACCAACTAGTCCCCCATCTTGTAAGGAATGGTCTTACTGACAAGTTTCAATCAGCCTACAAAGAATATCACAGCACTGAAACCGCTTTGTTAAAAGTGCAAAATGATATCTTGGGTTATCTAGACAATAGAAAGGCAGTTATTTTGCTGTTGCTTGACCTCTCCGCTGCCTTTGACACTATTGACCATCAAATCCTTTTGGACAGGCTGAGGGATAGATGCAACGTCAAAGGTCACACACTCTCCTGGATTAGGTCATACCTAATGGACAGAAAACAATGTGTGAAGGTGGGGATCCATAGATCCCGTCTCAAATCCTTAAAATATGGGGTACCCCAAGGCTCAGTCCTGGGTCCTATACTGTTCACCATTTACATGACACCCCTATCTGATATACTTGCCAAGTATGGTCTGAGCTATCACATTTATGCAGATATGAGCAGACACAAACTGGAGGAGTGTGTCAGGGAAGTCAGAAACTTCCTCATATCAAATAAGATGAAGATAAATGATGGAAAAACTGAGATGCTCATATGTACTGACAGGTACAGTACTACTTCAACTGTGAAGGTGCCCAGAGAAACAAAGACTGTATTAAATATATTCTAGATACTGAAAATCCTGATATCCTCTGTTTACAGGAATCATGGATTCTTGACAATCGATTACCAGAATTTGAAATACTCAGTGAATCATATATAGTCAAAGGAAGACAAGGAGTCAGCAGTGAGGAGAAGATACTTGTCGGCAGGCCCTCTGGTGGGCTGATCACCATGTACAAAAAGAGTTTAGCCAAACAGGTAGATATTGTGCCATGTGATAACAGGAGAATGTATGTTATTAAGGTAAATCACTGCTCCTATGACAGTACTCTTATTATTAATGTGTACATGCCATGTGATGATCAATGTATAAACCAAGTGAATAATGAGTTTTCACAAGTTATTACAGACATTGAGATGATAATGTCGACTGGTTCTTCATCTCGTATTATCATGTGTGGTGACTGGAACTCAGACTTTGCTAGAAATTCTGGTCAGGTTAAACACTTGCGTGAATTTGTAAGCAGGTACAACCTTGAAATTGGATGGAACAGTCCTTGTGCAGTAAAAGATTTTACATATTGTCATGATGCACTTGGTCATAAATCATGTCTAGATCATTTCATTGTGTCAAAGAATGTTTTTGATGATGTTGCTTTTAATGGTACATGTGATAATGGTATCAATGTTTCTAAGCATGTGCCTGTGAAATGTATACTGAATAAGAGCCTTGACCAGCTCAGAGACCACTGTAGTGTAAAAGAGGCATTGCCTGATGTAAATAAGGTTGCCTGGCATAATGTAAATGACAATGATGTTTTTAACTACCAGAAGTGCTTGGACACTAAGCTGAATGGTGTTGATATGCCTTTTGAAATGTTATTATGTAGAAATGTTAACTGTAATGATATGTCTCATAAAAAGCAGATAGACGAGTTCTGTTGCACACTGGTTAAGTGCTGTACT
The DNA here is from genome assembly GCA_949316495.1 of Amphiduros pacificus. Classification (NCBI taxonomy): domain Eukaryota; kingdom Metazoa; phylum Annelida; class Polychaeta; order Phyllodocida; family Hesionidae; genus Amphiduros; species Amphiduros pacificus. The sequence goes on from OX439003.1 coordinate 1,256,432, forward strand.
GAGGCAAGCAATGAAACTCTGCCAAAGTGTGGGAGTCACAAGAAAGTGGTTCCATATTGGAATGAAAATATTGAGCCCTTGAGGCAGAAATCATTGTTTTGGCACTGGGTTTGGAAAGACTGTGGAAAGCCACATGATGGTACAGTGGCACAAATAATGAGGTCAACAAGGGCCAGGTATCATAGGGCTGTACGGGAGACAAAGAGATGTGATGATGAGTTGAGGCGTAATAGAATGGCTGAGGCTATGGCTGAGAATAAGAGGAGTTTTTGGAACGAGGTTAATAAAGTAGTGCCTAGTTCAAAAATAATGTCCAATGTTATTGATGGTGCTGATAACCCCAGTGATATTGCAGCCACTTTTGCTAATAAATATGAGAATTTGTATAAAAGTGTTCCCACAGATGAAAATGAAATGAATTGTATAAAAGAGAAACTTAATGATATGTTAATTACTGAAAACTCAGTTGATGAGTGCAATATTAACTATTGTGATATTGAATCTGCCATTAAAAAGCTCCACAAACAAAAGGGAGATGGTAACAAAGGTTTTTACTCAGACCATGTGATTTTATCTACTGATAAATTTAAAGTGTTTATTGCTATGTTGACTAATGCTATGTTAATTCATGGTTATAATGCTGATGATTTACTTGTATCAGTCATAACATCTATTCCTAAGAGTATGAGGTCTAGTCTCAGCACTAGTGAGAACTATAGAGGCATCTCTCTTTGTTGCTCATTATGCAAGGTAATTGACTATGTTTTTATTGCTAAATACTCTAGTCAACTAATGAGTTCAGATTTACAGTTTGCCTTCAAAGAAGAACATGATACTACTACTTGTACACATATGGTAAAGGAAACTGTGTCATATTTTAATAGTAAAGGTTCTAATGTATATGCATGTCTTTTGGATGCCAGCAAGGCATTTGACAAAGTTCATTTTGGTAAATTGTTTAATCTGTTAATAAAGAGGAATATACCTGCTGTAGTTATAAGACTATTGTTGGACAACTACACTCGACAAAAGATTTGTACTAAATGGAAGGATGAAAAGTCAGAATTTTTTACTGCCCAGAATGGCGTACGGCAGGGCGGGGTACTCTCTCCGCTTTTATTTACTGTGTATTTTGATGAAATGTTGTGTCGTTTAAAAAGTAAATCAATTGGTTGTAAAATTGGTCTATTTTATCTTGGAGTTTTTGCTTATGCTGATGATGTGATTTTACTGTGTCCAAGCCGTAATGGTCTGCAAGATATGCTTTTAATATGTGAACTATTTGGTAATGAATACAATGTAACTTTTAATCATAAGAAAACACAGTGTATTAAATTTAGTGTTGATAAAGACTTAAAATGTGGAGATGTGCATCTTAATGATAATGTGTTAACTTGGGAATCAAGCGTGAACCACTTAGGTAACAAGTTAAATCAACAGTTAAATGATGTGGATGATGTCCGAAAGAAAAAGGGACACTTTGTTGGCAGTGTTAATAAGTTGTTGTCTAACTTCAGCAAAGTACAATCAACAGTGCTGTCAAAATTGTTTCAATGTTACTGTACAAGTTTTTATGGGTGTGCTTTATGGAAGCTTAGCTATGTATGCAAAAGTGATATATGTACTGAATGGAACAAGGCAGTTAGAAGGGTATGGAGGCTGCCATACACAGCTCATACTAATATGCTTGGGCCTCTTGGTGACCAATGCCATATTTCTGTGCAGTTTGCCATTCGTTTTATTAAATTCTTCGATAGATTGTGCCAGATGAAAAATGAAACTGTAAATTTTTTGTCTAATGTGTCAATGTATAATAATGATAGCTATATGAAAAAGAATATGCTTTTTATCAAATGGAGATATAATGTTGACCTTTTAAATAATGGTATAAATAACAAATGTATCAATGATATTATATGTGCTAGCCAGGTGCCTGATATTGTTCAGTATAATGTAAACTTCCTGAAAGAATTGTTATTAGTCAGAGAAGGCCGCCTGACAGTTGATGGCCTTGATAAAGATGAGTGTACACAGTTAATAATTGAAATATCTACATGTACATAGTTTTTATCTATGCTTTTTAATTTCTAGTCATATTTAATTTTTAATCCACAATTGTATTGTATGTATATATGGTACGAATAAATAATAAATAAATAAATAAATAAATACCACCCATAGCAGTATCCCAACCACCATCAGAGTGGGTGACTCTGATATTGCTCCTAGTCAGTCAGTGGTTGACCTTGGTATCACATTTGACTCCAACATGGACATGAAGGCCCAGATCAGGAAAATGTGTCAGAAGGGCTATTATCACATCAGGAACCTAGCGGCCATCAGACATTGTCTAGACGAGAAGACTGCGGTAACACTTACCCATGCTTTCGTTACATCCACCCTTGACTATGGTAATGGTCTTCTGGCGGGTCTTCCGAAAACTGACATCAGGAAACTGCAATACCTACAAAACTCTGCAGCACGGGTAGTTGGAAAAATCAGGAAATTTGATCACATTTCAGGAAAATTACGGGAACTGCACTGGCTTCCTGTTCACGCGAGAATTGATTTTAAAATTCTTCTATTAACCTGGAAAGCCCTTAATGGTAAGGCTCCGCCTTACTTACGGGATCTACTCCTGATTAAAGAAGGTGAACGCGGTCTAAGATCCAATGATGGCACCCACCTACATGTACCTAATACTAGGCTAAGAACAATAGGTGACCGGGCCTTCTCATCTGTAGGTCCACGTCTTTGGAATTCCTTGCCTACTAATATTAGGACAAGTACTTCAGTCTCCTCGTTTAAGAGTAGGCTGAAAACTCATCTCTTCAGGATGCATGTCCTGAACTCAGCACTATGAACAGACTTGTCTGGTATCAGCGCTATACAAATTTTATTATTATTATTATTATTATTACAAACATTTATCTTGGATAATCTCACAATGGCCATCTTATATAATACAAGTTTGCAATATTCTACAGTGACAATTTTCAAGAAGGACTATAATTATGATAATATTCTATTTTCATTATCTACAGTTTACTTTACATTTAAATTGAATCATATTTTTTCAATGTGATCATATAACTTAAGTATGCTAAACTTCATAACATCTTCATGATAATTTTCTTAATTGATTTTGTTAAAAGTAAGTCCATGTGTAGAATGCTTTTGCAGGGAAGATAATTGTGTAACAAGCTGGTCTTGTTAAGGAAAGGTGATAAGTCTAATATCTTATTGTTAGAGTTAGAGAAAGGAATATGAAAATATAAAGAAAAGGGAAGATGTAATATATGTATGTATCTGGAGCCACTGCCTAGGTCACTCTGTTGAGCCTTGCAGTGCTGCCACCTATATGTGAGTATGTGAACAACCCAGACCCAACCAGAACCAGAATAAACCAGATCCAACATGGCAGCCACATGCTAGTCTGTCCAGTTATTTCACTATTCTCTTCACTATTCACATGTCCCCTTTGGCTGACATCTATGGGCTCAATTACCATATTTATGCAGATGACACCTAGATTTATATCCATGTTGATCACACCTCCTGTCGACAAGTAGACATCAGTAGGCACAAATTAGAAAAATGGAAAAGTGATGTCAGAGTATTCTTGATCTCTTACAAGATAAAAATTATTGATGGTAAAACTGAGATGCTCATCTGTACTGACAAATATGGTACTGCTGCCAACAATTTCATTAAATCTGTCAGAGTGGGTGACACTGATATCACACCTAGTGATTCAGTAGTTGACTTGGGTATCGCACTCGACTCTAAAATGGACATGAAGGCATAAATTAGGAAAATGTGCAAAAAGGGACATTACCACATCAGGAATTTGGCAGCCATTAGACAATGTCTAGATGAGATGTAACATTAACTCATCCTTTGTTACATCTACCCTAGATTATGGTAATGGTCTTCTTGTTGGTTTTCCAAAATCTGATATTAAGAAGCTGCAGTACCTGCAGAACTCTGCAGCCCATGTGGCAGGAAAGATCGAGAAAATTGATCATGTATCAGAAAAATTGAAGGAATTACACTGGCTTCCTGTTCATGCTAGGATTGACTTTAAAATTCTCTTTATGACATAAAACAGGGTGAAACAGGGTGAAAGATGTCTTAGATCATACCTACCTGTCTGTTCCTAAGACTCGTCTGAAACCGGTTGGTGATAAGGCATTTTCTTCCATGGGTTCCAGACTATGGAATGCCCTCCATAGTGACATTAGAATTATGTCGCCGCCTTTAAGAGTAGACTGAAAAAACATCTTTTCTAAAACACGTTCTGAACAAAGTACTATGAACAGATTTGTCTGGTATCAAAGCTATATAAATTTTATTATTTATTATTATTATTACCCAAAGAGGCAGACAAAATTAGATAGAAGGGGATGGACCATTAATATTCAAGGGGGAGGAAGATAAAAAATAGATTTTTCTTCATAGACAAAGCTAATATGTCAGGTTCCATACAAATCATTTTTTTGTGGGGACAATAACCTAAAGGTGATAATTTTATAAAAGTGATAAATTTTGTCTATCAATTTATTAGTAGTACCCTCCATAACAGGACTTCTCTATCATATCAGTCCCTGCCTACCCTCCATAACAGGCCTTCTCTCTCATATCAATCCCTGCCTCCAAAGGTATAAAACCGCACACTGGAACATTCAAATATAAATAGATTCATTTTGTCCTGGTAGTTGAACTGATTGGTCAGATACCTGACTATAGCTTAAAAACCTGATGCTGGTCAATTCGAATTTGATGATATTTTGGTGAGCAAGACAAGTACCGAGAACTTGGGGAATTCCAAATTTCGAATGGTATCAATTATAGGGCAATGACGTCACAGATAGTAATTGAATATTACCTCTGTAATGCAGAGTATATTCGTAGATATATCAAAGACAATTTTTCTTTTCATTGTGTGTACATTTTATTGAAATGTCTACATAGACAAATAATATACAATGTAGTTGCCATTTACACATGACCATATATAAAATACTGTGGATATCCTTACAAATATATCACTCTATGATCATCTAAGTACTCTATGCTGGCTAGTAATCTTATTGCACAAGTAATCTTAACAAAAAACACCTCTGTAAATATTCCATTTAGTCAATTCTCTTTGAAACTCTGATATGATTCCAATCTATCTTAACTAAATAGAAGTTTTTCTTTAAACGGATATAATTGTTTGCACATATTACATAATAATCCATAATTTTGATGTAGTGTATTTAGCTACCTGTTACCCCTCCTCTAAATGGACTAATCCTGGCAAACAATTGGAAGATGGAACAAGTCCACTGTTTTCGGGGGTGGGTAGTATGTCTTCATCTAATAATAGTGCATTCCCAGATGGTCTTATATAACCCAGTATAATCATTATCCTATATACATAATACACTGGTCAATGAAGAAGACCATCACATGATGTGTTTGTTTGTTTGTTTGTTTTATATGTTTAATAGATGCCAAATAAATGTGTTTGCTGTTATGTTTTAATCTAAAACAAAATGTTTCTCGTGTTTGATAACTAAATACTTGTTTGGTAATAATTTGATGAAAATAAATAATTAAAATAATTCTCTCTGAAACAACTATTAGATATTTACAGAAAATTAATCTGATAAACAACCTGTTTCCAGACAGAATTTTTGTTGTGAACTTTTAAAGAAACGCTTTTCTCTCTTGTGGCCTCATCAGTTTGACCCAGTTATCATGTTATGCTCCTAAGCTGAGAATTAACTGCATTTTGAGGTAGACTACGAATAACATAATCGGTTATTATCATGATGTGTCCTTCTTCTGTATGCTTCCCATTATGACCGAAGTTTTCATGAAATAATCACTACTTTACAATGCAAAATTTAGTTCAAAAGGTCACCACTAGGCCAGTAGAAATAATGATTTGAAAAAATGTCCTGTTACACTGAAACTCCAGTCATAAAGGGACTAACAAAACTCTGCCAAGTCTTTGTACAGACAACTCCAAATATGTCATCTTTTTCCAACTTGAACCAGTTTAAATAAGGAAATTGAACTCAATTTAAGCACAAAAACAATAATCTTGCGTCAAGACGAGGACTGTTTTCAACTTCTGGCCATTAAGACACCCTCTCATGCACCATCTTTGAAATGCAAAATTGTGTGCAACTCCACATTACAATAATCGGCCAAACTAACGATCAGTCCTCTGCTCTCTGGCAATGCATCTTAAATTCTTAATCTCTCTCTCAGAAAATAGATATATATCTGTGAGCGAAGTATTTTTAGTTTTATTTCAGGTTTGAACGTAGTACTTTATGTTTTGTGCAGGATTTAGTTCCAACTCGAGAAGAATCTGAACTCAGTGCGATCCCTGGTATTTGTTTTCGGATAAACAAGATTTACTTTTCACATTAATATGAGGTATATATTTTTTTTTCTATCATATAAAGTATTGTATCATGATAAATGACGGACACATCTATGGACAAATAACAGAAAAGGGCCAAGCCATTTTAATTCTCTGTCCAACTTTACAATATGCAATACATAATTACTTTTGAACCATAAACTAATTTTTGCAAAGATTTGACCTTCACAAATTGTGCGGTATTAAAAATAAAAATTACAATGGATTTAATACTTAATGAACTTAAATCATGTCTAAAATAATGATTTCTCCCCATAAATACTGCTCACTATTGCATAGTAACCCAAATGATTAATGATTTCTCCCCTAGCAGAGTAAAAATTTACATTAACCTTTTTGGAGTTCAATAATGATTCAGTAATTAAATAAATAACTCAACAGGTGCCAACTTAATATCTGTCTTTAACACTTCTCAAATTTAGCATTCCAAATGAAAGGTGATCATTACTAACAACAACAAAAATTTTAAAAATGGCAAAAGAAACATTTCTTTTGTCTGCTAAAAATGAGCATTTAAACATAAAAAAAATTGTCACATGATGGTTTTCTGCTTTCTAATAAAAGCTTGAAGCTCCCACATTGGTGAAACATACGCTGTGAAATGTACGAGTGCTAAGCTACCTCTGATTGTACTGACAAATAACAACCAATGTACAAAGTTTCCTGCCATATTTACAGATAAAAAAAGAAAACATTTTGTGTATCATGGCTTTACTATTGTGTTGTGCATATTTACCGTACTCAATAATGATTAATTCTATGGGAAGATTCCATTTGTAAGTTAGTAATAAGTCATTTTTTTCCCAAAAAAACAAAAAAAACAAAAATAAATTAAAAATATTGAGCAAAAATATTTCTCCATTCTAAAAACCTCTGATCTTACTTGGCTATTTTCACATTTATATTTTGCTATATTTTGACCAAGATTAAAGGTCTTGTTCCATTCACTTTTACTGTGAAATTTGGAAATTAAAATCATTTTCTGAACACAAAGTTGTATATGACTACATGAATCTTGACGTCAACAGCTTTTAAAACATAAGTGAATGTTTTTATATTTTTGGTTGAATTTCAATTGAACCACAATTTGAGCCAGCTGATAATAAAATCACAAAATGATTATGGAGAAGCCCAATATCCTAATTTTTAATATCAAATCTTTAAAATTGACTGTTAAATATTTCTTCGGCAAATCGTATACCTGAAACACTTCATTTGAAAGCACCTTTAAGTCACTCGGTATATTAAATCAGAAACATTTAAAACAGAGTTTGGAAACAAGCTGAAGTTCTGCATTATCGCTCAGTTGAACCTATCTCGTGGCGGCGCCACCGTTGCCACTTCCTGTTTACCACATGTGGCAATTTGACCAGCTTGTCAGGGGAATTTTCACTGTTTTTTGGGCCATGTTATTATCTTTGGATCATCATGTTGACATTAAGTGCACGCAGTAGATTATAAAGGTACTGTTTTATAGCATTTAGATGGTGAACTGCATTGTAATTTGTGCAAAAAACAATTGCACAAGACCATGTGAGAGTTGGATGGTGCACAGTGCTGACACCTAGTGGCAGACCTGCTCTTTCCAATCTCTGTTTAAATATCTCTGATTAAATGTGAAAAGGTGTGATGTAATTTACGTTTGTAACAAGCACAGAATGTTCTACACCAATTTCTATACCTTCAATATTAATAATATTACTATATTTAGTTCACTGGACAAAATAAAATTTGATTACTCTATAAATAAACGTAAAATATCCAAGCACAGGATACGGAAGATGAATGTTGAAATTGAACCATATGACATGAATATGTGAAACGTAAACTTTGTGAATCGATGCTGCAGTAAATTAAACACCTTATGTACATGTTCCGTGCTCTCAACTAAAAATAATCTATCTTTCATATGTAGTAAAATTTTACCTTTCTTGGCTCAAATTGGTGTTAGTAAATTCTTTAATTATTTATCTCTCAAAAGAAATTAGTTACTTCTTATTGTCAATTGATCACTACTGTTCGTCAAAATAAAAAAAAGATGAATTTTTATATTATCCTGTTAAAGTTTCTTTTTAGGAAACAGTAAAGTATATTGGAAAATTATTTGAATTTGTGGTTCAAGAAATGATAATTATTTTTCCTTGAATATAAATCCTCGCCTTGAATCCACTGTTTTTAAGGTCATGGTTTTATGCCACTCATTAAGTGACGCTGCTACTCGATATAATGAAATACATAAATCTCATTATGGACTTAATATCACCCCCCCCCCCCAACTCCCCCCTCCCCCCATCCTTTCCTCACAATGTAGAAATATAAAATTCACAAAAATACAAGGCCTATTTGATACACATATTTACAGACATTTTGTTTTGTTTTTCCCCCCGGTGGGTGTATGGTTTGCCCCGGTGGGTGTGTGGTTCGCCCCGGTGGGTGTATGGTTTTCCCCGGTGGGTGTATGGTTTTCCCCGGTGGGTGTACAGTTCGCAGTCTTGGCGACCTCCCTCCTGTGAAGCGGTGGTTTTCACAATGTCTTTGGTAGTCTCCACATTATGCTTCTCATAACATGTGCACCTCTTTGTCACCATGACGATGGCGTTACAATCATGTCTTCCTTACTGCATGTATCTTTAAACGGAAAGATTTTCAGGCCCATGCATCGTCATCTTGATGAGAAGAATGATCCTGACTTTGTCCATTCCTTTTTTTAGGTTTTTTAAAGACTATATTTGTACACACAGCACAACATAGCATAAAGTGATTTAAAACACAATCACAACATGGGTACGTATTGATCGGTGAGGATTTCCCAGAAGGTCATGTGACTTGGTGGGTCATGTGACTCTTTGAGCCATGTGACTCGGTGAGTCATGTGACTCGGTGGGTCATGTGACTTGGTGGGTCATGTGACTTGCAGCTGCATCATGGGATTGTTGACATCATCCTCACACGCTATACATTGAGTCTGGCGGAAGGATGGATGTCACACTAATATCACAATGTGTTCACAGTATTCTGCCCGTGCCAGACCTGGACGACGGACGTACATCAGTCCTGTGTGCTACACATATACGGACATGTATAAAGCCTTCCACAGAATAAAACACAAAACCACGCGACACAATCAAAGTGCCCGTGGCGTGCTAAGTCTTAGTTCAAAGTCTGCCCACTAGGGGGCGGTTGTGCTAAGGCACTAGAGTGTGCTGTGTGTGTAGTTGGGGGCGGAGTTATCTGGACTGGACATGTTCGGGGCGCCACCTCTCAGGATACTGTCTGCGGCTGACGAGTGTACCCGCGGGCCGGGCTCGGGCGTGTAGGTAAACGTCAACCCCGTGGCGTAGATGACACCGTCATTTCTCACCAGCGATACGGGCACCTGCAAGAATAACACATCAAATCATAAAACACCACATATCTAAACAGCCAATTACATATTGCAGTTTATAGACATACATAATTTTTTATGTGAGGTAATAATAATTTTGAAAAATAACCAGGCAATTAAGTCTTGAAGCAAACCTAACACTCTGGGCAAACGCAACTAAATTAATAAAGAATTAATATTACGTTCCAGACAAAAAACAATTATTGTTACCAAAATATAATGTGCTTTATCTAAAAATGCCATTCCCCATAGTTTTCTATTCTTAATCTGATATCTTCGAGAGGTTTTAAGTTTCCACAAAGACAATGTTCATAGAAAGCTGGAACCCTGTAACACCCTCTATTGGAGATGGGCATGTTGACACAAGGTGTCAGCACTAGTATCAATACTGAGATTCTGACTGAGAGTCCAGGATTTCAGTTCAGATACGTAAGTATAAGTTGTGCCCTCTATGGGAGATGGGCATGTTGACACTAGGTGTCAGCACTGGTATCCAGGATTTCAGTTCAGATATGTAAGTGCCCTCTATGGGAGATGGGCATGTTGACACTAGGTGTCAGCACTGGTATCCAGGATTTCAGTTCAGATATGTAAGTATTACCTGTAGCGGCTGTCTGACCCATCTCCATCCGGCGCGGAAGGCGGAGATATCCGGTACCACACATAACATGCTCTCATCACACCTACAACCAAACATTACAACTTCCATCATCACATTACAAACTTATATTCATCATTTAATAGATTTATTTTTTTACGTCATGGTTGCCATGTTTAATGGAACCACAAGTTCTTTTTCTGCAGCTGTAGAGTATGCACACAAAGATTCATATTTTCAGTTTAATTATATTTGCTTTGATTCTCAGGCCGTCAATTCATTCTCTTGTCAGCCTCTGAAGTCAATACAGGTGATGAAGCGTGTCTTTAATCAAACGTTTAATTTGCATCAATATGACTGCAACCTATCTCCATAACACCCCCCGTAGCTTGTGATTTGATACGCACCTGAACATAGTTTCGGCCTCCACGTCTCCGAACCACACCTTGAGGGCTGGAGTGAAGTTCTCCCCGGTCAGCTCCAACATCGCCACGTCACCTCCTCCATTTAACTGCAACATTTAGCAACTCTTTATGTTATTTTAGGAAATAGAAAAATATTTTTGTGTTTTTGGGTCATTTCACTGTAACATTTAGCCGTTCCTTTCTGCTATTTTAGAAACTAAGTTAATATTTCTTGTATTTTCGGGTAACAGCAGCATTTTTTAAAAAACTTCTAATTAAAAATTAATAATTCAAAGTAATTTTTGAAATTTTTTCTGAAAGGGTTTAACAAACGTTATACATTTATTTACACTATTTTAAGATTAATGAATTAACCATTCCAAAATATAGTTTAAAAAAAATGGTTACTATAAATGAAAAGAGCCTCAAGAAAAGAATAAATTTTGTGAGAATAAACTGGTTCCCACTCACATGTAAGCTGCTGACAACAGGCACGGGTGTGACGGGAGCTTTGACGGGTCCCATACCCTCGTAGAAGGTGTACTCCGCCTTGTCGGTGCTGATGATCGTCCACGATGCTCCGTCGTTTATCATCTCCTTATTTAACTCCTTGGGACATGGCGTGGCCTGAAATGTGCCGCAAGAAAATATAAATCAAATTTCTATAATAGGACATAAATTATATGATTCTACTGAATTCTCTTCCTATTTACGTATTTATTAATAGATTACACTCTTTGTTCATCACTTATTTGAAATTATAATTGACTGTCATAGCATATGCTTCATAAACCTCTTTTGACAAAGTACCAAGACAGTGGTGTCACCTAGTGACAGAAAAATACAATACAATTATATGTGCAACCAATGGACTTAAATGGATCAAAATTCAAAGTAACTACCAAATACTCCATAAAAAAGGTTAAAGTAACAAATGTTATGAATTTATTTACACTATTTTAAGATTAAGATAATATTTAACATGAATATGCATTGAATTTAGCATTATATATGAAAATATAATATTTATCTCGTTGGCTTACCTGGAACTGTATAATTCTTTCCTGAGACAGACACAGGTACATTCTCTCCGTGTCTTTCATCCAGAAGGCACACTTGTGGAGCTGTGACACCGGTTCATCCGCGTCCAGTAACACCGTCTGCTTGTCTATCTTCCGTATCACCTGCAAACCACAACCAGGTCAACAACATAAGCAAAGGTCGCAAAGGTCATATAGGTTGTAAAGGTCATAAAGGTCGCAAAAGTCACTTCACTGTGTATTTGATAAAGCAGCACCCATGAAAAAAGGGGCAATCCTCACTGCTCGAGCTTCAATATTTCAACATCAGCAGAAGTATTTAGAGAATACTGCTCAGTGATGAAAGTGTTTAGAAAAGAAAAAAAAAAAAAAAGAAAAAAAAAAAAAAACTGAAAATTTTGTGCAAAAAGTAGAAGTGAAGGCCAAATGAAATAAAAAATTTGGGTACATTAACAAACTGGATTTCTGGAAATTTCCGGAAATCTTTCATCACTGAAAGATGGGTACATTAACAAACTGGATTTCTGGAAATATCCGGAAAACTTTCATCACTGCGAGATGATGTAGGAAGTTTGTAAGACTCACAAGTCTGGGGAGTGCCATGCCCGTGACGGAGCATACGAGCTTCACCGTGGATCCGTAGTGGATGTAACCGTCACGGACCGTGAACTCCTCGCTCTCGTCCTCGTTGTCATCCAGCAGGTGAATGGTGAACGCTCCCCACTGTGTGGAGCTCGCGTGGAAGTTACCACCCTCCACGTGCAGGTAGCGTGTGCTCACCGTCTGCGACCGTAACCGGTTAAACAGCGCCACCTTTGAGCCAGATGCTATACATACTGAAACACAACAAAATAATCCTCAGAATTAAATCACTTTAAAACTCCCGAAATTCAATAAAATCCTTTCTTATTTTGATCTATCTAACACAATAAATAGATAAATAAATAGATATATAAATAGATAAATAAATAAATAAATAAATAAATAAATGAATGAATGAATGAATGAATGAATGAATGAATGAATGAATAAATAAATAAATAAATAAATAAATAAATAAATAAATAAATAAATAAATAAATAAAATGAATGACTGAATGACAGACTGAATGAATGAATGAATAAATAAAAAATAAATGAATAAATGAATAAATGAATAAATGAATAAATAAATAAATAAATAAATAAATAAATAAATAAATAAATAAATAAATAAATAAATAAATAAATAAATAAATAAATAAATAAATAAATAAATAAATAAATAAAGGTTTTATTTAATTATTAAAAAACAAAAATAAATAAAAATAAATAAAAATGTTAGGTTTTAACTCTATTCAATTTGACAGAATACCGAGACTAAACCAGACATTGCAATACTTACAGTCTGCATTTTTGAGGGATTGTTTTTTCTTGGATGGTTTGGAGATGACCTTGATACGTTTACTGTTGAAGACACCGATGTCCTGACCGTTGCCATAAAACATCTTCACAGACAGCATGAAGTGTTTCCGTTTGTCCGAGTCGGATATGTATAAGGTTTTTGCAGCACAATAATTCTGTGAGGAGAAAAAAAAGAAAACATAAAGTTTAAGTCAAATCATTCTTTGATCAGATCTATATCTAATAACAAAACAAATCAAAACAAAACAAAACAAAACAAAACTGTATTCAAGAAGAACTTCACACATTCTTAATGATAAATGAATAAAAGAGGGCAAGTTTTTTTTTTTTGAACAGGAAAGTGTTTTTGTTTGTATCTCTGTAACCCTCTAGTAAGTGCCTGTGGAACACAGCGGGATATTGACACATCACATATTAGTCCCATTATAAAGGCCAAAGGTCAACACAGATGAATTCCCCACTCAAGGATAACATGCAATATATATATGTATACATCAAACCTTAAGTCAACAGATACAATCCCTCAGGTTGGCAACTTTAAAGAATAATCTTTCAATATCTTCACTACATTTTATAATGTTAGTGCTTCGTTAATGCAAAATATAGTAATTTTTGGAAATATCAATGGACAGGGAAGTGTAAAACTTGAAACATGTCTTTGAGAGGAATTCTTTGATGTGGCTGAGATGTCGTACGTGAAGCATGTGAGAAAAGTGCCACTGGAAAATACATGTCAGTAAGACAATAATCCTGGGAACTGCCTGCCAAACATGGCCGCCACATTGTCAGGCCATGAAAAAAAAGACCACTTTTTATGGCTACTTAAAAGATTCTTTCTCACTCTCAGCTAATGCAAATATACCTCCCAATTCATTCCGTAAAGTTATAAACACCAAATGAAAATCTCCATCTGTTGTTTCTTGTAAGATAATGATTCATTTCTGAGGCTGTCATGTGCATTTAATAATTTTCACACCCAACTTATACCCAAGGTTTTCAAGCATTACAGAAAACAACAAAGATATGTAGAAATGTTGACTGCTTTGTCACTTTTTAAATTTTGTACTACAAAAACACAGCTATATTATATCATTTATATCAATGATTCATAACACTTTGCTTAATGACATCATAACTCTCTGATTTTAACATATCATAAGCATGACGAGATGTTTCCACGTATCTTTGTCTTTGTCTGTAAAGTATATGGCCACTTGTTGTCATTCATCACAGCGACACATCAGCGACACATCTGTGACACATGTGATCCTCCCTCAGATCAAATTCCTGCCGACAACTTCTTTCCAAAATTTAAAAGACCTCTTGTTCTGACAACACAAAATAGGACATTTGTCCACCACTGTGTGAACTGTTCCATCTATCTGTGTCGCACAAAGACTTTTGTCATTTTTCGTCATTTGTGTAGAACTCAACCAAACTTCGCAACTGCGACACTTGGTTTTATAAAGATAAGTTGTTACTTACTTCAAATAAAATAACAAAATTTCAGAACTTAAGGCAAGAACATGTGAGTGCAGTGTTCAGGCTGGCAGATCTCTCAAGTTGGTTCTGGTGGAAGGATCTCAAGAGTCCGAAGGACGAGTGAGATCCTTCCACCAGAACCAACAAGAGAGATCTGCCAGCCTGAACACTGCACGAACCTATGTTCTTGACTTTATCTCATACTTAATTCCTAGAGATAGGTATGAGATAAAGGTTTTGGTATTTAAAGCAAAACAGAGAGGAAAACATTGCAGCATGTGTGGATCTATGTTGTGTGTGTCAAACAACATAAACAATGCCACGCCCCCTTTTTAATGACGTCACACTCAATGACGTCATTGCAACATATATTTTACTATGTAATGACGTCATTGAGAGGTGGGCATTGAGATCCTTCCACCAGAACCAACTTGAGAGATATCTGTCAGCCTGAACACTGCACTCACATGTTCTTTTCTTATTATTTCTTCGAGACTTGAGAACGGATATGGATTGTGTTGCTTATTTCCATCTTGTTTTACAACGAGGATGCATTCATTAATGAACATCAGAGAACATATCATATCTATGTTACTACAAAATCCAACTCAGGGTTACAAGTCCTTTATTTTCTAAACACTCATATTATCCTGAGAGGCCAAAAAAGACTTAAAATTTCCTACCTACTTAATGGTTAAAACCGGGGACTTTCTGGGCAAAAATACATTGTCTCGTCAATAATTACACCTCAATTTGCTGTACATATCTCAATTCTCAATAAATTTGAGTTTGTTCCAAAACTCTTACATTCTTAACAGAAAACAAAGTTTTTATTTTTCTGACCTGAAGATGAATGCAGAGAGAAATGGAGAATGGGTTATTCTATTCAAAACACTATTTATTTTAGATATTTTTTGGCCTTAAGATAGAGACAAAATGAGATACAATGAGAGAGGCGGCCGTACCTTTCCATGAATTGAGCTGGATAGGGGGGGGGGGGGGGGGGGGGTTGGGGGGGGCCTTAAGATAGAGATACAATGAGATGGGACCGTACCTTTCCGTCGAGGTTGAGCTGGAGGGGGGGGGGGGGGGGGCTTAAGATAGAGATACAATGAGACGGGACCGTACCTTTCCGTCGAGGTTGAGCTGGAGGGGGGGGCTTAAGATAGAGATACAATGAGACGGGCCTGTACCTTTCCGTCGAGAATGAGCTGGAGGGGGGGGGGGGGGGCTTAAGATAGAGATACAATGAGACGGGACCGTACCTTTCCGCCGAGGTTGAGCTGGAGGGGGGGGGGGGGGGCTTAAGATAGAGATACAATGAGATGGGACCGTACCTTTCCGTCGAGGTTGAGCTGTACCATTTCCTGGTCTGAGTTGCCAATCCCCATGAAGGCGCACACTTGGGCCTCTTGCTCGGTGGCGCCCTCGTGTTCCAGCTGTTCTCGTTTCCGCTTCCAACCATTACTGAAAAGGTATATACACGGTGGCGGGCAGAAAAACCTGCAAACAAACGAGAGAATATCTCCATTATAAAAACAAAATGTGAATCTTCAAAATTCTTAAACCTAAAAATGATGAACCTTTGAAAATGTCAATCTCTGAAATTCTGCTCTAAACATTGCGAAAAAGTTTGCAAAATTCAGATAGGAAGATGGTACCTTTGCTATATGCGAAAACATTATCTTTTGAGTTCTTTTCTCCAAGAATATCTCCTAACTTATGCCTCATCTTCCTCTCAGCAAATCCATATATATGAATCTTGCTCCGTCTGAGACGGATGTCAAAGTATAAATATGCTCTCACAGTTAAACTCTGTCTACATTTCCAAACATTTCTTTCATGTATCTGCTGTGACACTTATACGACTCACACATGTCGTTTTTATGATCTTTTTACTTGGAGAAAATGCAATATTCCGTTCTCAGCTACCTTTGACAATGATACTGTGGTTCTGTCACAAAAACTCCTTCAAACGATACCTCTACGTTTCGCTGTTAAAACATAACGGCGTTGTTTCCAGACTTTGTAAAACCACTGAGCACAATTGCTGGCTTGATCTCCTCAGATCGCAAACTCGCTGATCAGGGTATTGCATTTTCTCTCTGTGTCTATAGGTGTAATGCCGTAGTGCCACCTGGCGAGCGACATCAAAGTCTCACCTCAGATCGGCACAGACGAAACCTTTTTGAGCAAAGATCACACAAAGCTAATGGTCTTATTTAACTTAGCACAAGGTGGGAGGGAACAGTTGTTTTTTTATTTGGTCGCCTTCTCTCTTCTTCTCATACCATTTAAAACCAGCATTTCTTCACATACAAAGACCAGAGATTGTCTTTGACAGGTCCGATCACATTAACGGACACTTTGTGTAAAGACACACACACACAGAATGAATACTTTGTTTTTTTTTCAAACTTCAAATGCAAAGTTTGTGAGGAAAGTTTGCAGGTTTTGGCCTGCTTTGTTACAGAGCAGTACGTAACTTAATCATGCTACGAGATGCTGCTCGGAGATCACAGGATCTCGGAGATCACGCACTGGCGAGCATCACATACACACCTGAAGCTCTGATCCCTGATCACTGATCCCTGATCCCTGAACTCCCTACACCTTACTACACAAGGCAAAACAAAGTGATATCCTTGTTTCTGATAAAATATGACTGGGGAATTTTGTTTTTATAGCTCACTCCCTGCTGATCACTGAACTCCCTACACCTTACTACATAAGGCCACACAAAGTGATAACCTTGTTTCTGATATAACAGGACTGGGGGGAGATTTTTATATATATATTTTTTCAAACTTTATATTTTTGACAAAAGTGATAAAAGTGATCAAATATGATAAGAATGGATATACTTTAATGGAATTATGACTGAATCTCTGTCTTTTCACCTAGAAAGGCAAAAAAAAAGGTAGCTGGTTTGAACTGGGGTAGGTACGGAAATCAGAAACAAGTCTTTTTTTAGGCCTGGCCTTTATATATTGCCTCTATCTTCCTCATCAGTGCATCGTTCATCTCTGAATTCCCATCACAAACTGTGTGATCACCTGCCATACTTAACTATAAGCTATCAAATATCACACTAAGTCATGTGATCAATCACCTCATCTCAGGTGTAAACAGAAATTATATCATACACACTATTGGTGTGATCAGAGCAAAAAAATAAATAAAATAAATAATAAAATAAAGGAAAAATAGTACCATAAAAAAACCCAAAAAAACATGTTCAAATCAACATTACTTTTCACACTCCCAATATAATCAGTTAACTCAGCATAGTTAAATAAAACGACAGTCAAAATCATATCATAATACCTAAATATATTTCCAGTCTGTCACACATAATAATGTCGTAAACATTAAAACATCCCCTATATACATAATACCCATGTTCCCAATAAAAGTTGGCAAGGTGGGAGAAGCCGTTCTTGGCAGGTGTTTATATCGCAGTCCGTCGCAGGCATATTTCAAGCATTGGCAGGCTCTAGCTAACGCGGGCCTATTTTGGCATGCGGCACGTATCAGCGAGCGGTGGACGGGGTGTGAAAGCATCAGACCAGTGTGTCGTTTCCCTTGGCGTCGTTTCCCTTGGCGTCGGCCACGTTCAGGTGCGGGCTGCGACCTCCGCTTTGATATCAGGTCCGCCCCAAGATATCAGACATGGCGACGAGAATTCCTCTCCCAAGTTTTATATAATATCATTTTCATAAACAAATTGGTTATGAACAGTCGATTATGTTGTGTGCATTCCCTTCATTCAAGGTCTAGCTTTGAGCTATTTGGTTGAGAATTCAATATGTAGAATACAACAAAAAATCAACAAAAAATCAACAAAAAACTGCAAGTAAAGCTCAGAAAATAAAGTCTTTAATTATTATTACAATTTTCAATATGAAAAAGAATTTTAAAGTCAGGAGTAAATATTAACTTTTTGATGTATGTTTTTTATTATAAACAAATCATTTGACCTGTTTGGATAAAACCCTCATTAACATAGAACTTTTCTTATTATTGGCCTGTCTTATCTATTTATTTTTAATTAAAGATACAGTTAAAATCGTCCTATTATGGACAATTTGAACTGCATCTTTCAGTTGAAAATAAATTCTTAAAGGATCAAAGTATCAAATTCACATTTAAGTACCTCAAGACGTAGCAGCTAATTCAATTGGTTTCAGATCTCTCTGGCAAATAAAGCATTTAACTGCAACAAGAGGGCAATTTCCAGCGCTACCTCACAGCAATTAACTAACAATTCGCAACCCCGTCTTTGTACCAATAGAATCTGACAACAATTGGTAATTGCGGGAGTTGAGAGGGATTGGAGGCTTAAGTGGCGCGCTCTGGTGGCTCGTGTCACACTTGTGGTATATTGTGCCACGCAGCAGGACAATACTCGGCCGTTATCTAACGCTTGTAATGGTGAGAACTTCACCTGGTTTCTAAATGACCTTCCTGTAATGTGGCGCTTTCATCTCTCACCATATTGAGAGTGTCTCTGTATCTTTATCAAAATATTCTACTCTCCTCCACCTTTTCAACTGATAAGTGACTTCACCAATCTTTCCTCTGCAGTTCACAAATATCATTCACACTTTTGACTGATAGCGAAAATTTAGACTTAAATATTACAATAATCACATCATTTAGTATCTCTGCGCAGTACTTGTTTTAAACAAGTTTTTTTTTTCAAAAGTATTGAATTTTAAATGATATGGGACCAATAGCCAGCGTTCCTGCCCCAGAATGTTTCTGTGAACAGAAATTAATACACTCAACATTCCTGCATAATGTAAAACCATTTAAATAAAATATTACAAATGTTATCTGGTATCTGGCCCAATGGGCAGAGCCATGGATCTGTGGCCATAGTCAGTCAACTTCATAGAGTAGGGTATGCAGGCTATTGGGGAGAGGGACGCAGGCTATTGGAGAGAGGGACGCAGGCTATTGGGGAGAGGGACGCAGGCTATTGGAGAGAGGGACGCAGGCTATTGGGGAGAGGGACGCAGGCTATTGGAGAGAGGGACGCAGGCTATTGGGGAGAGGGACGCAGGCTATTGGAGAGAGGGACGCAGGCTATTGGGGAAAGGGGCGCAGGCTATTGGGGAGAGGGACGCAGGCTACTGAGGTTGGTACGCAGGCTGTAAATGGTGCACTGAAGCAGAAACATGACCTGGGTTCAGTGCAGGCTCAGAGGGTACATGTGTCGGGACTACACAGGTCAGTAACTCGCACTTAATCTGGGAGTATATATAAATTGTTCAATCACAGCGCGTCAGATCGGCCATGAACACCTCGATCCAGTGCCGCGCTCACCTGAGCTCTCAGAGCCCCTTCAAAGGTGCCGCGAGAAGCGCACGGCTCCTGTACCTAAGTGTACGGCTCACTAAATTAGTCGCTTACATTTGATGTGTGTTTTGCACAATCAATTAGGCGTTCAGTGCGGCGCGACTTTCAACTGATGTGCCACTTTGTGAACCAACCTGCCGCAAATCCCCCCGTCCCTTCAGATCTCCTGGCGATGTAAAGCGGGCCAAATTCGATCGGTGCCTTTTGTGGGTAGGGGGCGCTTATATGGCAGCAGCGTGTTCCCTCACTGGGTCTGGGAACCTGAGGTGAGGAGAAGCTCCCCCCCCCCCCCTAGTTCCCCCCAGGGGGTTGATGGGGGCCACTTACCTGGTGCAGAGTCACACCTGGGGCAGTTAGCACACTCCTGCCAGCCCACAGTATGGCCAGTGGTTTTAAAATTCTGCTGGCTGCTAACTGTAGGGGAACGTGCTAAGTGCACGGGAAAATACTAACTGCAGGGAAAGTGCTAACTGCAGGGGAAAATGCTAACTGCAGGGGAAGTGCTAACTGCAGGAGAAAATACTAACTGCAGGGGAAAGTGCTAACTGCAGGGGAAAATGCTAACTGCAGGGAAAGTGCTAACTGCAGGAGAAAGTGCTAACTGCAGGGGAATGTGCTAACTGCAGGGAAAGTGCTAACTGCAGGGGAAAATGCTAACTGCAGGGGAAGTGCTAACTGCAGGAGAAAATACTAACTGCAGGGGAAAGTGCTAACTGCAGGGGAAAATGCTAACTGCAGGGAAAGTGCTAACTGCAGGAGAAAGTGCTAACTGCATGGGAATGTGCTAACTGCAAGGGAAAGCGCTAACTGCAGGGGAAAATGCTAACTGCAGGGAAAGTGCTAACTGCAAGGGAAAGTCCTAACTGCAGGGGAATGTGCTAACTGCAGGGAAAGTGCTAACTGCAGGAGAAAATACTAACTGCAGGGGAAAGTGCTAACTGCAGGGGATAATGCTAACTGCAGGGAAAGTGCTAACTTCAGGGGAAAGTGCTAACTGCAGGGGAATGTGCTAACTGCAGGAGAAAATGCTAACTGCAGGGGAAAATGTTAACTGCAGGGGAAAGCGCTAAGTTATGCCACTGTTTTAAAGCTTTTTCCTCCATTTTTTTTCTTTATCATGATTAATCCTGAATTAACTGTAAAACAAACGTTCACTTGCCTGCTTTACGGGTATAATGTACAGAAAAGGGACCTTTCATCAGACAAAGCATGTGTGCGGTAGAATTCAGACGATTCTATTCATAAAATAGCGGCCCTACTTGAAAGCCAACACACTGCTGACAGGAAGGCTTTGAGGACAAATCATCGATTGTTTCAACTGGCCAATCAGAGACCGCCGTAACAAAGGCTCGTGTCCGCGTTTGCATCAATATGGCTGGTCGCCCAGTGCCACCCTCTTATGCAGAGTCTTTCAGGTAGCGGAAACAATGACGCTCATTTCAACAGAAAGCATCACATTGTCTTGTGTACTTGTCGTTAATCTTTTCTATCCGTTTGAAATTAATCCACACTGAAATCAGCACTGTATAACAACACTTGCAGAGTCAATATTGACTTCACCATTTTCTGAATACAACTTCATATTTGCAATACCAGTACTTCATCCAATTCTGAAAATTTGAAAAACCTCTTTGTAGCAGGATTTTGAAATCTTTTGTAATGTGAACATGTTGAAAATGGCCATTAGAAATATATATACATGACCATTAAATATATTATAAATATAAATATTAAATATATTATAAATATAAATATTAAATATATATATATATATATATATATATATATATATATATATATATATATATATATATATATATATATATATATATATATATATATATATAATGATGCGGGGTATTAAGGTGAAGCATCTGGCTGCCTTAGATGGGATGTGACAAGCCTGAGTTAAGAGAGGCTGGGTTAATTTTATATATAATGATGTGGGGCATTAAGGGATGTGACAAGCCTGAGTTATGAGAGGCTGGGTTAATATTATATATAATGATGCGGGGTATTAAGGTGTAGCATCTGGCTGCCTTAGATGGGATAGGACACGCCTGAGTTAAGAGAGGCTGGGTTAATATTTGGTTTAAGCATTGCGGGGGATTACCGAGAGGAGCATGTGGCATCATTGTTACTTCATAATCATCAGCACAAAGGGCAACATTTCAAGGTTCTCTCAATCGGGCGGTTAATAATACTTAATTATGTGTATTGTTCTGCCTTGATCTACAACGATGTCAAATTTGATATGAAAATATTGCTTTGTTCTTTTTCACATCTTGACCCTTTTTGTTTCTTGAGAAACTTTGCCTTTTTTTTTACTTATTTTCCCATGTCATCAATACATGAAAGGTAGATATCACTCCAAAATACTTTGCTTATATTTGAATTTTCTGAGAAAAAAAAATGATCAAAATGGAACTGGGCGTAACAATTGTAGTTTAAACACTGTAGAAAAATCTGTAGTTTTTTGGAATACTTGATGTAGCCTTTTGATCTATGTTACAATGTAACGAGGTGGCGGGACTTGGGCTGCTCATATACTGGGAGACAATCGCTGCCAAGTTTCTCACAGTTTCCATTATTCATTTCTTTACTATGTTTTGTAGAAACCACAAAGCTACAACGTTACACAAGATCAATGACAAATCATGGGAAAATTTCCTAACTTTTTTCTCGTCACACTACTAACCATGTTGATTAGGGCGGCAAGAAAGAGCGGAGGGTTGCCTCCAGATCCAATATTAGTGAGAAAGTTTAAATATCGGGTTAAAAAAAAGCCGAGACCAGATGATTCCCATGGCCTGCGGATAACTCGCAACAAGTCTTATGATGGGAAATCCGCCGAACCGCGACGCCTCGGATTGTTGTCATCCATCAGCGGCACCCTGCGTATTCATGAGCAGCGAACTAGGTCGCCATTAGTGACCGGCTTACGTGGACCGCACAGCCCCATCAGTCGGCTTCCTCCTGGGAAACTTGCCGTCACAACGTAGCAGTTAAATGGACTGGTGCGCAAATTAAGTGCTTACAAGAGCAATTCTTGGCAAACGACACCGTAACAAGATTGGATACAGTCTTAATCGCACACTGGCATGATACAATTTTCTTAAACATTGTCGCCAATTTTTTTTTTTTTTTTTTGTTCATCTTTTAAACTCCTCCCCCCAACCCAATGGTGGTTTCTTTGAAAGTATAATTTCTCTGGTATAACAATGAAATATATATATTTTCAGAGAGTTATCTTATCAAACTTTCCTTCCGCTAAAATCTCCAAATGTCAAGCCACTTTAGCCTAATGCAGCTATGAATACTTATAAACGTGCTTATCATAACCTCAAAAATGTAATCCTTGATGGGTCGGGCATTTTTTCTCATGCCGGGCTGAGCAATTATTCGTTTTTCTTCCCAGGTAATAACGTCGCGGGTGACACTTAACTTCTCCCGCGTCGCACCACTTGTCTCCATATTGAATGATTGGTCGCTTTTTATGCAATCATTTTTGCTAAGTGACAAGTTTTTTTTTTTCGCTTCTTCTCCTTCATGTAAACAAGAAGCATGTAGGCCCAGTGCACTTCACACACTCACATCTCTCATTGAAATAAATGGCACATTTTTCTTGTAAGCCATGCTAACTTTTTGAAGATAAAATCAAACACGGCAAACTAGGCTTCGACCACGTAGATCCTATGCATTAAACTGCTGGTGAGATGCCAAGCGGCAATTTTTTTTTTTTTCTCGTTTCAAATCTGCCTTTTCTTTATCTCCATCCATGTCCTAATCAGATCCATAGAAATAGACGGTTTCTTGGCGAATCACAGGCAGAAGTGAGCGGGGGAAAAGGTGGTGGGAAAAAGCAGCGAGTGCAAAACGTGTTCTCCCGAGTTAGCATCAAAGCCGCGGTAGTCGTGGGGGGACACGGGGGTACGAGCTGAAAACGGCCGTCTCTCACGCCGACCCTGCCTGCGTCCGCACCACAAAGATACACTCGCAAAGCCCTCTGCCTAATTACTGTATTGAACAAATGTCCCCTGCCTTTATCGGGTCCCTGCCACGGCATTCTCACTGCTTGCGCCTTTGTCTGCCGAGCCTCGTTAATACAATGTCTGATACATCAATACCCGGTACTACCTGCGGTATATACATCAGACATGTGATCGTATTGTCTGCCGCTCTCCTCTCAAGGAGGTCGGATAAATGCACCTTTGACACAATACCTATTGTTCTGCTAAATTAAGATTCTCGTCGAAAATAGGCCTCGAAAACAAATATCTCATTAGAATGGCCTTGATTATTGTAGAGAGAAAAACAAATATCATTCTCCTCCCATAAACTAATGTTAAAGTTAACTCCATTTTCTCAAAGATTTCTTGCATAACATTCAATCAAATCATAGTTATAATAATGTTGAACATAACTCGCAAACAATAACAACATTCTTTTTTTTATCTGTCACATTAAATCACACAAAAAAAACTTATATTTGAGCAATGAACAGCAAATGGATTTATTTTATGAAATTGTAAAAGAAATAAAAATGATCTCATTCCACCGACTGACATTTAGACGCATTGATTTTGAAGAAATTTCAATGATCCACTGAACCCTGGGCGCCCATGCCCACGGCTGAATCTATTTGATATATAACAAATTAATTACGCTCTATGATTTCCACGGCATCAAAATATCAAACTTTATTTGAACTATTTCAAGGGCACGAACTTGCACTTGCATTTCTGCTGACTGTGATTATTTGGAAGTACAGATAAATATTTCAAAACCAACTTTCGTGCCCCGTTCTAACGTGCTTGTTATGGGTTTCTGAACAGCCAAACAGACTTGTTTAATCTGGACCCATGTTTGGCCTAATGTTTGGCCTATATCGCATCTACTATTGTTAATTGTCACGAGAATGGGTTGACTTCAACGCGCTGAGAGGCGGCTTGTAATATGTACATCTCTTTAAGCGAGCATTAAAGCTTCACTTAATCTTGATGCCAGACTAGTGAGATGCCAGCCTCCGCAGCCAGAGAGACATCTGCACTGATTTAAAGAGAGAGGTTAATATTTAAAGGACATCTAACAGAGATTCCTTGTACCTTTGTTCTTCGCAGTATGTCCAAAGTTTGTGAGCTGATCCAATCTGATCCATTATATATGCGCATCTTTACGCAGATCTCAACTTTTAATGACTTCCGACACGCATCGTTGCCGTCAGCATTTTAAAAAAGCATTCAAGGTCAATGGTTTAATTCACTAATTCTAATTGTTGAACAAACAAGTGCCAATAAGAGGTTTACATCCCCCCTTTATTCACTGTTTATCCTCTGTGCAAAGTAGAAAACCACTAATTGTTTTCCACACTATATGCAGCCAAACCTGCTAAATCCAGTCATTCTTTTAAGTAGAGAAACCCCTGCTTAAACTGATCATTCTCTAGGTACAGAAACCCCCTGCTTAAACTGATCATTCTCTAGGTAGAGAAACCCCTGCTTAAACTGATCATTCTCTAGGTACAGAAACCCCCTGCTTAAACTGATCATTCTCTAGGTAGAGAAACCCCCTGCTTAAACTGATCATTCTCTAGGTAGAGAAACCCCTGCTTAAACTGATCATTCTCTAGGTAGAGAAACCCCTGCTTAAACTGATCATTCTCTAGGTAGAGAAACCCCTGCTTAAACTGATCATTCTCTAGGTAGAGAAACCCCCTGCTTAAACTGATCATTCTCTAGGTACAGAAACCCCCTGCTTAAACTGATCATTCTCTAGGTAGAGAAACCCCTGCTTAAACTGATCATTCTCTAGGTAGAGAAACCCCCTGCTAACTCTGGTCATTCTCTAGGTAGAGAAACCCCCTGCTAAATCTGGTCATTCTCTAGGTAGAGAAACCCCCTGCTAAATCTGGTCATTCACTAGGTACAGAAACCCCTGCTAAATCTGGTCATTCTCTAGGTACAGAAACCCTCTGCTTAAACTGATCACTCTCTAGGTAGAGAAATCCCTGCTAAATCTGGTCATTCTCTAGGTAGAGAAATCTCTGCTAAATCCGGTCATTCTCTAGGTAGAGAAACCCCCTGCTAAATCTTTCTATCCTCAATACAGAGAATCTACCTGCTTACACTCTCCATCCACTTTGCAGAGAAAGTGATCCATTCTAACTGTCCAACAGAAATGGTTTGCATTTCTGATGATAAAAAATATTGAATATCCATAAATATCCTAATTCTAACCAAAAAAAAATAAAAACTGATATGGTCTCCACTGTCCTACACTCAGTCCTGCTATATTAACCTGCCTCATATTGCACTCAGACCACCAACCTGAGAGGGAACACTCCGTATCTAATATCACAATCATTACACATCAACTTTCTGTTGCACTTTTCCAGACACTACATAACTATAAATAAAATCAATCAATAACCAAATCAAATGTCCTAAAATCAAAGGTCCAATAATCAAATGTCCTACAATATATATATATTATTGTAATGACAGATAAAACATGTTTTTGAGGTTCACATTTTTTAAGGAAGATGATTTCTACCAGAGGGAGCAACTTGGACCTGGTGGTACCTATCACCATTCTTTCAAACATGTTGAGTGTCTAAGAAATACAAGTGGTGCAGCCAACTTCAAAAATCACCTGAGTAAATCAAATTAAGCAAGCAATAGGGACTTACCGTTTTTCGTTTCCATACGACTTCTGTGCGACTTTGGCGTGGAGTATGACTAGCACTTGGTCCCCTCGGTCCCTCAGATATGTTCTCATGGCTTCCCTGCCGAATATAAACACAATAAACTATAGGCACCGCAACAATAAACTATAGGCACCGCAACAATAAAACTATAGGCACCGCAACAATAAACTACAGGCACTGCCACAATAAAACTATAGGCACCACCACAATAAACTATAGGCACCGCCACAATAAAACTATAGGCACTGCCACAATAAAACTATAGGCACCGCCACAATAAAACTATAGGCACCGCCACAATAAAACTATAGGCACTGCAACAATAAAACTATAGGCACCGCCACAATAAAACTATAGGCACTGCAACAATAAAACTATAGGCACCGCCACAATAAAACTATAGGCACCGCCACAATAAAACTATAGGCACTGCCACAATAAAACTATAGGCACTGCCACACTAAAACTATAGGCACCACCACAATAAAACTGTGTGTCTTTAATTCTAATCTGGCCACAAACTACAGGCACAGAAACACTCTACAATTCTGAAACTAACTATTAGATCAACAAAATCAATCATTGAATATCAACAAGATTTCATTTTCAACTATTGACAACTGATTATGACTAACAACCCTTAACCAAAACCACATGTCCACAAGCAATTAGTCATGTAAATCTGCCCAAACTAATTATGAGCTATTATTTCTTTTTTTTGGGGTGTGTTTCACAAAATGTATGAAGATCTCAAATCTTTTGATAATTTAAGAATATTATAGTTAATATATGAAACGTGACAAAGATTTCAAATAGAAACTTTTGCCAAGAGTGAAATCTCGACAAATTTATAATCTAAAAAACTCCTGACATGAAGAAGGGCCTCAAATATCAAATATTGAATGTTAACAGATCAGGAGAAACCTTTTAAAACAGAATGAATGCAAACTCTGTTACTTTGAGACATTTTTGTGATATTTAGCAAAGAAAATCAAAAGTCTGAGCAATTACAATGATTAACATCATTTTTTTTCTTCAAAATACTACTAGTCAATTGCAGTGTTTGATGCAGTGCAGTTCAATTTAGTGTAATGCAGTTCAGTGCAATGCAGTGCTGGGTGCAGTGCAGTGGTGGGTGCAGTGCAGTTCAGTGCTAGGTGTGGTGCTGGGTGCAATGCAGTTCAGTGCTGGGTGCAGTGCATGTCAGTGCTGGGTGCAGTGCAGTTCAGTGCTGGGTGCAGTGCATTTCAGTGCTGGGTGCAGTGCAGTTCAGTGCTGGGTGCAGTGCAGTTCAGTGCTAGGCGCAGTGCAGTTCAGTGCTGGGTGCAGTGCATTTCAGTGCTAGGCGTAGTGCAGTTCAGTGCTGGGTGCAATGCAGTTCAGTGCTAGGTGCAGTGCAGTTCAGTGCTGGGTGCAGTGCAGTTCAGTGCCGGGTGCAGTGCAGTTCAGTGCTAGGTGCAGTGCAGTTCAGTGCTGGGTGCAGTGCAGTTCAGTGCTAGGTGGCAGTGAGAGACAGAGAGAGCTGGTATTAATGTGGTCACCTTGTCAAGCAGCTACACGACCTTCTCTTGGTGAAGTCGAGGGCCCAGGGAGAGAACACAATGTCCCTCTCCATGCTACTTGCCGGCGATGAATCCAGCGAGCGAGAGTTGCCTACCTGATACCACGAGGAGCTCAGCCCAGCACAATGGGAACGTTCCCAAGTACCGCAGCCTCCCTACCCGCCGACCTACCTCTGCCATGCACACCCGGTCGTAATAATTAATGACCTAAGGGGCCAGCATTCCACGACACCTGTGCCTCTGTCACCTCTGAGCGGCCGGGGGATGGCGATGACGGGTGAAAGCGGCCGTGTACGTTCGCATGTTTGCTGATGTAGCCGCTACCACCCCCGATGCTAACTCCCCTGATGCTAACTCACCAGACTGGCACTGCACGAACCTATCACTGATCAACGATCAATCGCTCCCCTCCCTCTCCAGATCATGCGGCCGACGCTTCAAAGCGCCAGGCCTCGTAGGTGTGAAAAACACCACTACAAGAAGCTGAGAGTACACTCAATGCAAGCCATTAGCCTCTCTGTATAGGTGTGACCACCATGGCTAAGGCTAGGCTAGTTAGGCTCATCCGTCCCCGGGCAGAGTCCAGCCCGCTACCTGTCTGTGTGCACCCTTCATATCAACCTGCATAATTGGCACTATTGACTCGCTGACGGCTTGCGATCAAGTTTCCCCTGTCCCCCATTGAACCCCACCAACCACTGCCTCAGACACTTGTCACGGCCTCAGAAAGAGGCACGTATTACTTTTCCTTTGCCGTCAATACTTGTGAAAGTTACATGAAGCAGGCGCCGAGGCGACATCGGACAAAAGGCATTCTTGCAGTGTCTGTTGCGAGGCATCGGATACGCGACCGGAGACGACCAGTTTATCTCTGTATTGTTGAGGTGGCTTTTGACAGCCAGTTTGTGTGCATAGATCTGTGTGGTTTAAGCTGGATCGGGATGCAGGACATTCTATAACACTGAACTCCCTGCATCTCTAACACGTGCACATCTTACACCTCACTGCATTCCTGCTTAATCCACCACCTCTTAACCCATCACTTCTTAATCCACCACCTCTTAATCCATCACTTCTTAATCCATCACTTCTTAATCCATCACCTCTTAATCCATCACTTCTTAATCCACCACCTATTTATCCACCATCCCATTATCTTAATCCATCACCTCTTCACTTTAAGACAATCTTGTTATTAGACCCCCTTAAAGCATGCAAAAATAAGCATGCAAACCAAAAAAGAAATAAAAATCAAAGAACTTCTATTGCTATTGTAGGCGGAATGAAATGACTGAGATTAAAAGAAAACGGTGAAAAGAATGTGACTTACTTTGTCAATCTCTGGCCTGCATATTGGCTGAAACACAACAAGGAAAAAATAAGAGTCAATAAATAAGAGAAGGATGGCAAATGATTGCTGTTAAATGGGAACACAAGTGACGCGTGTTTCTGACGGAATCCGCCATTTACTTTGCGACGGGATTCTCTCTCACTTCATTTCTCATTGGCTCAGATTTCAGTCGTCAATTATAACGTGTCTTAATTATTAAACTGTTGTTGGAAGCACACTTCGATGTCCCAGCGAATCCAATTTTCTAATGTTAATTATTCAATTTGTGAGGAAACTTTGCATCCCTTTTTTTGGGCAATAATTAATGTTCGGAGAAGAAAACAGATTGCGGACGGAAAGAAAATCCGACTTTTTTTTTCTACTTTTGGGAAATTCTGAAACTGAACCTGTAACAAATATTGTGTCACCCAAACCTGATGAAATAAATCAAAAATGCAGAATTAAAACTAATTTAACTTTGTGAGATATTTGTTAAACAATGAATCCTATCAATTAACATCTGAGACAATTTAACTTTAAAAAAATGTGATGTAATGTGTCACAAAATGCATTTAAAATTCCTTATCATAACTAACCAAAATCAATATTTAATAAATCAAATTTATCCTTTTTATATGTCAATCTTATCTAAAGCATTCACAAGAAGACCGTACCTCTTTATCACGCCATCTTCAAACTTTTGAACACTGATTCATGATCGAAGACATACCTTAAGAGAAACTTTCTACTACTTACCTTTTCCATGAAATCTCTTGGTATCGAGGTGAGGAATCTTGGAAAATAAGTGTCTTACCTTGGGAAGTTGGAGTAACCGAACTGGCAGGTACTCTGGTCCTCATACGGGCCGTAGTAGGAGTTCTGGTCATAGTAAGACGGAACATACGGGGGATACATGGACGGAGCCTGCGACGAGGTCACCGAGGTCGGATAAGACGACGGATACATGGTCAGCCCATTGTTGTGGTTGCTGCCATAGTAACCATTGTTCAGGTCGCTCATGTGATCGGGCATGTTGAGCAGATCCGTGTATCTAGCAGAGAAGGTATTGTGGTCCCAGGACGCTGTGGTGGCCGCGGTCGGTGGCATGTCTGCCATGGCTGGCCACGGTCTGCCCGCCGCCGCGCTCTCCCACCACGTCTTGCCATCCATGGAGGGCGACGTCAAGCTCGGCTGGCTATCCCTACCCCCGACAAACCCTGGCATATCATGCTTGTACATCGACGCGCCCACTTAATAATCCACGGACAGCTTCAATGATTTCTGATACGCAAATTCTATCACCTATCCCACCATGAAAACTTTTTCTGATCTATAACTGAGGTATGAAATCTTCTTGTTAAGACTCTCCTTCAAGAAGGTAAGCTGTCGACATATGCTGCATACACGAGATCGGATCAGAATCGACCAATATCTCTCGAGGTTGTAGTCTATATATGTCTTCAGGTGAAAATGACTTTTTTCTGGCATTGTCATTCCTATATTGCCAGTTAGCCCCCTCCATTGTTAATTTCTTCATTAAGGCCTGCGACGGCCATTTGTCAATTTGTCCGTCCACAAGTGCTTGTAAAAACCCTTACGCATAGAGGCGGAGGTGGTCGGCGATGCCCTTTCAATGGCCATAAGTGAAGAAACGAAAAACAAACAGCAAGCGGCCACCCTTTGTCCGATCCCTATCACTTTTGTTGTGATCCCATAAGGCCGCCATTGAAACCTCGCAGCGTCTAATCTTCCACCAATAAAATGAGGAGAAAGGCCGGACAATGCTTGCATAGTTGGACACAGTTGTGTGACTTTGATCCTGCCCCGGCATGGTTCAACAGCTGCGACAAATTGCCGCTTTCCTCGCCACGCTCAGAAACAGGGGAGTCGTAACTGGGAGGGACAAGACATCCTAATATGGTGGGTAAAGCTGACCAATAGTAAAACTAACGTTGCATTCTCCCGGATTCTGCCTATATATCACTGTCTCTTCTTGTGTTCTTAACTTTTTCCCACCCGCACAACTCGAGACAATTCTCAATATTCTCAAAAGTATCTGTCCCTTTGGAAGTTTTTTTAAAGAAGTTTTTGTGATGTAAGGTATGTATGTAGTACATTAAACTAAAATCTTTGATTTTTGGACACAGTTAAACTAAAATCTTAGATTTTTGTTTTGTTTTAAGTGAAAAGTTGACATTATTGTGAACTTAAAGCCAATAAAAAAAAACTGCTTACAAATTTAAAATAGCATTTGTTTGGTGAATTTTCTTGATAAAAAAATAAAGATAGTTCACAAAAACAATCTTAAGAACAGGAAGAATACATAAAGCAAATATGTGATTTTAAAAAAAATATCAAATGATTGTAATTTGTAATAAATTGGAATATCGATACAACACAGACTTGCAAACTATTGATTTCCGAGATTAGCATCAGAGTGTTCGCGGCCTGACTCTTTACTTCCTTTATTATGTCCACTACGATTGTTCTGACATCGGCCTGACATCGGCCTGACATTGTCCCTCCATTGTCCTGCCGAGCACAGAACAATAAGCCCCGGTGGCTGCTGGGTAATTCCAGCGCGGAGCGTTCCCACTGACGGATCCACGTCGCCAGCTTTGGCACCAATACTTCCCATGATGCACCATTCCCACGCTACAGACTCCAAACTGACGGACGAACTGACGAACGCTCCTCTTCGGCCGGGACCTTTTGTCAAGAGCTTCGTGTTGGCAAGCTTGAGCCTTTGATGTATGAATAAATGGCTGTAGTTTTTTTGGGGGGTTGCGATACCAATAATACTGTGAGCGAGGCTAACTTGGCCACCAGGACACCTCGCTACTGTCCGCTGGTCCATGAGGTTGGTGTCTATGATATACCAGTTCTGACATGGGCTCAATTGTCAGTTCTGACATGGGCTGAATCGTCCACAAGTACAATGCCGACAAACACATCACATCTTCAGACTGATCCAAATATTTAGTTTTTAGAACTGTCCGTCTTGACATCAACATGTGGCAGGTAGGAGATATGTCATTTTTAAACTAATCAGTTTCAATTTGATGTAACAATCGTTGGGAAATCAACATTACTGAAATGACGATCAGTCGTTAATTTGCTTATTCTCTGGGCATCCAGTGCTTTTAAAAAGCCACATCAGTAAAAAAGTGAAGATCTTTTATGGATGTTGGTGTCCCGCGAATTTGGGATTTATCGTATCTGAGATCAAGGCAGTATTTAAAGGTCCTGGTGCGAGATTAGCAGGAAATTATCTGCCGATATCTGGATTACAAACTGCTTATCATAACATATCTATTATTGCAATCTGCAAAGCTCCGTACAAGAATCTATTCAGAAGAAAACGGTAAAGATGGACCACCGTCACGACAGACAGGAGAATGACAACCCTGACAGCTTATTACTTACTACCTTTGGCACTCGCCTCATTGTCTTGGTTGCCATGGAAACTGATGAACAACATAAATATATAAGTATTCTCTTGTGAGTGACATTGTCCAACGAAATTTCACAAATTGATATTACTCACCTGAAAGGTGTTGTGTTGGTATCTTTAACTTACAAGGAGGAGGACTTATGTGATATGATAACGAAACCACAACATTTCCGTTACCATGGAAACAGATATCTCAATGCCTCCATCCAAAATCTTAAAACTTAGTCAATGTTAGTTATTCTGATTTTATTTCAGCAATTTCATATCGTGATTAACATTATTCTATTTCAGCAAAATAGAAAAAAAATAGAAAAAACCCCAATTTTAGGACCCATTGATTTTATTTGAGCAAACTCACTTGACTGATTTTACTTTATTTCAGCGAAACTTTTAAAAGAAAGAAAACAAAGAAGCAAATTTGATGACTCACCTGTTGATTTCATCACGACGAGCTCATATCATGACTGATATTATTTCATTTCGACTAAATTTAAAGAACTAAAATAAACAAATAAAATGTGACGTAGAAGCAGCCAATGAGAGGACTCACCCGTTGTGATGGTTGTTGTTGGGTCTGTCGAGGTCTGCAGGTCTCATGGGCGGGGAGGGGGTAGGTAAGGGGCTGGGGGGAGTCTGTATGGACGTGGCCATCGTGGAGATGCTGAGGGGGCTGGACGTGGAGAGGCCCCCCATGGGGTGCTGATGCTGGTGCTGGGGGTGGGGGGCATGGTGGGGGTGGTGGGGGGCGTGGTGGGGATGGTGGGGGGCATGATGACCATGATGATGCTCTCCGTTTATCTTGTCTGGCGGTGTTAACGTTCCGGGGATGATGTGTGCGCTGGGATCTATATAAAAAAAACACAAAAAGAAAACACGTTATAAATCAATTTTGCTGAATCCCTTCCATTTTAGTTTGCCATCTCTTTTTTTTTCAGAAAGCACATCAAACATAACACAGTCCACCAACGTGCAACGAGACCTCTACCTGCCATTTTCCCATCGCACATCTGAACTTTGCAGACTTAAAGCATGAAACTGAATAAAGAGTCAACAAGTTCACAGACGACAGAATCTGACCATTATATATATATAATACAAAGCTCTCGTGTGACGGTCTATAACTATGACCTATCTGTCTGTCTCATATAACTACGACCTATCTGTCTATGCCTGACTTTTCCCTTAACACTGGACCTCTGCCCACACTCCTCTCTCAATACGGAGGTCCGGGATGTATGGCGTTATCTCTCACCTTCATACGGATGATATCCATACATGCTAGCAGCGTCCGGATAGTCGGTGCTGTGGTACGGACGACAGTATCCGGACAGACCCATCGGGGACTGCAGTATTCCGGACATTCCGGATCGTCTCTATTATTATTATTATTATTATTATTGTTCGATAACTTCCAGACAGCAAGAGTTACATAAAATCAACTCTTTGAGTTTTCTAGAACTTAATCTTCCCTCATTCTTCTCCGAACTCTGCTTTCAATATCTCCAATGAATTTTTCCAACAAATAAAATGTTTCCAAACTGACTGGATCAATCTCCGTTCCTCATCATCTAGATATTCCTGGTATTAACGACGAGTCTAATTATCGTCCGCATTATATTGTTCATTCAATCTCCGTTCCTCATCATCTAGATATTCCTGGTTTTAACGACGAGTCTAATTCTCGTCCGCGTTATATTGTTCATTCACAGGCGTGAGGCGGTGAGTGGTGACCGTGCACGAGACGGTGGCACGGAGACGTTTGCTTGTCTCAGCTGGTACCTTGTATGTAGCTAGCTGGAGGGCTGAGTAACCACCACACTGTGTGTAGGGCTGGGTCCAGCACGCCGCCCGGTCGTACCCCGTTCCCTGCGTGCCTGCCCGCGCCTGCCCGCTACCGCCCGGCCTCTCACAATCTGTTACTTTCCCACATCACTTCCAAAATCCATAGATTCGTCATACTCTACATGTTAATTAAGCTCCCCGGCCAGCCTTTCACTTTATCTTAATCGCGATTTCTCTTCATCACAAACACAGAAAATGTGCTGAAAATTCTCTCATAAAAATAGCTTCAATTTGCAGAGGATTTTGAAACTTTTGAACATATGTGTCTATTCCAATATGGCCTGTAAAGGAGTGGACAATGGTCAAAAATACAATTTTATTTTTTTCTCAAAAAGTGCGACTAAATTGTCAATCCTAAACGCATGCCGGGAAATAAATCTGAAGTGCTCTGTCATTAAGAAGGGTTTTGACTCTTAAAGGGAGAGTGAGCAATATAAAATATACATCAAAAGGTCACTTGACTGTCAATGCTAAAAGGTAAGTGTACCTTATCAAAGGTTAAATAGCCGACTTGGCTGTGATTCTATTCGCTCTTCAAGGTATTAACCAGATCACAATGGCGGTCAAGAGGTTGTGTTTGAAAATATTGACTGACATTTCACTGAGGTCGTGAAACAGGGTTGTAAGGGGTTGAACCCTTCATAAGAAAATAACAGCCTGATTGGGTTATAAGGAGTGGTACCTGTCAAAAGATCCTGATTTGGTTTTAAGGGGTGGTACCTGTCAAAAGACCCTGATAGTGTTATAAGAGGTGGTACCTGTCAAAAGATCCTGATAGTGTTATAGGGGATGGTACCTGTCAAAAGAACCTGATAGTGTTATAAGGGATGGTACCTGTCAAAACAACCTGATTTTGTCAAACTGATTCCCATTCATGTGAAATATTTCAGGGTTGATTTTAATACATCACTCAATAAGGGCGGATGAAAAATCACAGGAAAATGGCAACCGGGCGATCACTATGTCAACCGCTGTGAAATATCACAGGAAAATGGCAACCCGAGGATAACTATGTCAACCTCTGTGAAATATCACAGGAAAATGGCAACCCGAGGATCACTATGTCAACCTCTGTGAAATATCACAGGAAAATGGCAACCCGAGGATCACTATGTCAACCTCTGTGAAATATCACAGGAAAATGGCAACCCAGGGATCACTATGTCAACCGCTGTGAAATATCACAGGGAAATGGCAACCCGAGGATCACTATATCAACCGCTGTGAAATATCACAGGAAAATGGCCAGCGACCAACACATGGACATTGGTCAAACTCTGGAAAACTCACAACCTGGAGATATTCTTAATGGAGACACATTCAGATATTTCGCCAAATCCATTTCAGTGAATCTGTCTTGCTGGGATGGACAATCAAATCAATTACAATACGTCAATTACATAAGCATTCTTTCGGACCAGGCACCGTGACTTCCACTGCAAAGAGTTAGAATTCATTATCAAGATTCCCCCTAACAAACAAAATAACAACCAAATATATCCAGTCTTTTTCACTGGCTTCCTAATATGGGCATTCGAATCATGAAAAAAAGTTCCCAAGGGTGGGACAAAATCAAGTCCAAAACACGTCCAATTTCAATATAACTGAAACTGTTATCATGTTTTCTTTTTATCAGCATCGTATCAGTGTATATCTGGTGTTATCAGTGATGTGTTGTACACGTGCCTCCGACATTCCCACGATCGTGATAAGGAACTCACTTCACTTCCTATCTGTCATTCTTGTTTATTACATATCGTTAATCTAATAAAAAAATAAATATCTTTTTTATGACCATTATGTGTTTTTATACATACATATACTTGATTTAGCATTGTACTTTTGTATTTCCTGCTAAGATGAATTCATGATTAACTACAACAAAAAAGTTTTAAAATTTCTTGGATATGCATAACGATATAAATTTTGTTTGACAGGAAAAAAAACTAAAAAGTTTAATATCCCACCGAGCTAGAGATTCTACATAACATTTCTAAGATCTGCACGAAATGCAATTTACGAGAGAATTGTTTTCCACCATTTGGCTATTCTCAGCGACTGGGAGGTTTGTTAAGATTTAACGTTTTAACCCTCGCCCTCCCTGCCCGGCCTCCTTTATGCTCCACCAGGGAATTCAGGTTGGCGGGGTCAATGGGTGACAAATTACACCCTCAATACGGACAAATGTGGTCTTATTGTGTGAAAGCGACATCATTTAAGCATGTGTCCCCCGCCCGCCCCCTGACTCCCGGCACACTTGTCATCTCTCAATTAGTGTCATCAATTAATTAGGCTGACATTAATTAACGAATCAGACGAGCAATTGGTAGCCTCTCTAGGGAACTGACGGTAACTCACTTTCCTGTACTCCCTGTTGTACCACATAAAAAAAGTGCCAAGATCTACACCAAAACTATGTTACATACAATTTTTAAAGTGGTACTAAAGTAGGGGGGGGGGGAAATAAGGCAATTTTAATATCCTGGCATTGAGTCATTAGTACTGCTTAGTATTTGCCGAGTCAGACACCTGATTGCTGTGTGGAGGGTGCACATCTTTCATGTCAAGTGGCGCTACCTTGTTAATAAAGACTCCCCTCATCTCTATTTAACCAACTTTGTTAATCGCATTGTCCCTCGACAATAGACCACCAATCACGCTTGAGAAGCCCTGGAAGCCGGCTGAATCCGCTGAATTTCACCCAGACTATACCACTGCTTCTCGGCGTTTATAATTTCACGTCGAGTTCAGAAATTCATCTCAAGCATCGCTTGCTCGGCACTGTCTTTGCGTTAAATATATATTTCCCGTGTGTGAAAGCGGCGAGGATTCTTGTTTCTTACATGGTAATCGATTCCACAACAATGGGCCTGCCGTTATTTAGCGAGAGCTTCCTTCCTCGGCCGTCACTCTGTTATACGACGGGGGAATCAATACCGGAGAAAACATGGCAAAGCTCTCCACGTTAATCTCCCACTCTGGTAGCTCTACGCCGGCATTTAAACTCAGTGTGAGCTTTTGCCGTATTATCACATTCAGAACAATGGCAATCACCCTTGTCTGGCGTATATATCCCGGCCACTCAACCCCCCCTTCCTCTACCCCACCCCCCCTTCTTAATCCTGCTAACTCGCCAGGCGGACAACATCCATGGCCTCGGAGGACCACCCAGTTTTCACATATGAATTATTCTCGCCGATCAATGCATGGAACTGAGAGAGAGAGGAGATGTCAAGATTACACCAGGCAGTGTCAAGAGAAAAACTCTGGTCATTTTCACAAGGGAAAAACACACTGCTCCTTTTGCTGGGTAGGCTTGTGTTGTGTTCACGGTCCCACACTCCTCCGTCCAGACTTGTGCCCCTGTCACATATAACCCAGTCCCCTCAATAGCTATCATACAAATATCACACAAAAACAAAACCTACATCGACCGTTATCCACAGCTATTCTTTTTCTTTAAAAAATAAAATAACATAAAACTAAAATATGGGCTGGGATCATTAAAGTCGGCACAAGATAAAGTTAATAAACCAATGAAGAAGAGAACAATGGGTTGAAACTTGCGACCGTAATACAGCGTTACATTGCGTACGATACAGGTACCATATGGTATAGTACTGGTGGCCAATACTCAGAAAGACTAAGCTAACAGCGATACAACACTCTATCAATACACAACCACAAACTGTCACGTTACCATCTAGGAAGTGGGCTGCGAAATCCTCAAATCCAAAATCACTGTGATGCGCCATCCTTCGCTCGCAGCAGATTCCCGCACTGGAATTAGCTTTAATTTTCAATCCTGCTATCGATATTACTCTGATAAATCGTATAATTTGCATATGCTGGGAAGACCTTTAAACCCATACATGCTATCTCTGTTTTGTTTGATATTAATTATATGTTAGCACCTGTGACGGACAGAAAATTCCCACGCTTGTAAGACCTTAAGTGGTATGCAGAGTGCAGGGCCCCGACAGCTGGTAAGCTTCACACAGTGCCCCGCGCACCCGGCCCAGGAACCGGCATCGCAAGTACGCGGGCCAAAACATTAGATATTAATGGTGTTTCAAAGGATTTAAGGGGGCCAGGTAATCAATTCTTCTATTATGACACTCTATTTGTGCAGTGGGAACATGTGTTTGGAGAATTTTCCGATAGGCTGGTGGAGCGATGTCGAGGCAGTCCAGAGTCACCAGCCACTTAATATGAGGTACACAGCTCTCCACTGGTGCCCTCCACTGGTGCCCTCTCCTGGTGCCCGCAACTGGTACACCGTCGCCACACACCTAATTACTATGAAGATTTATTCATTAGCCCTTTTTTCATAATTCCCGTCCTTATTTCTCTCCTGGTTTAAGCGAACAACATTTCGCAATAGAGAATATGAAACATTATAAGGACAGTATTAAATCCTGCTGAATAAAAAGAATGATATGATAAATTTGCTTCATCATTCCTTTTGAGTTTTAAAATCATTCTGCAAACCAAAACCGTTTGTGCATTTTATATTATATTCATAGATGATCTTACGTTTGGGAAGTTTAGGAAGTGTATGGCACAGATAAAACTCTGTCTGTGCTTAAGAGTTTCAGGAGCCAATGGACCAGTCTTCCGTCAGTGGTTTTAAAATTCCACTAGCCAAAGTCTAAGTGAATATCTAATATTATATGCCAGTACATTTTACACAACTGCAGCAGATCTGAGAGTACTCAACAAACTACACAACACTCATGTCAAATAATATCATAACAATTAAGGTTAAAACAAATTATATACATTAATGCAAGGAAAGCAAATCTTTATCTTTATCCATTATTTGTGTTAATACTGATTTAAAATCATCCCTAAAACATGGTAGTTTAATTGAGCATGTGCACATGATCATAATTATAAACCTGAAAAGGCACATTTGTCCTTAAAATTTTTTTATCACAAAATATCAAATGAAAACGGTCATTTAAACATCCACAAATCTTTATCCTTATCAATGGAAAAAATGACAAAGGTATCCTTATCAATGGAAAAAATGACAAAGGTATCCTTATCAATGGAAAAAATGACAAAGGTATCCTTATCAATGGAAAAAATGACAAAGGTATCCTTATCAACGTTCTTCCTGTTAATACAGATTTAAATTCATCCCCATATAATTGCCTATATGAACACGATCACAATGATAAACCTGAAAAGGGTACATTTGTCCTTTGAGATTTTTATCACAATAAATCATGTGAATACAGTCATTTAAACATCCTTAAATTACATGTAAATGCAATGATCTGGAACTCAGATTTCTGTCCAGCAAATATCTTGATCAGACAGATTATAGAATATTTGCAATGGAATGTTACAAGCCCAGTGTTTCAGTATAAAACTCGTCCCAATTTACACATTCTTTGCTCACTTTGATGCGTGAACAAAAATGTGATCGCAAAGTTTCAGGCAAATTAAAATCGAGCCATCGGAGCGAGAACTTTTAAATGCAGTTCTTATGTATGAAAAGTTTCTAGCATGTGAATAAAGTGACAGGAAAAACTATGTTAAAATCTTCAAAATGAAAACCCTGTCAAGTGTTGCTATTAAGTGTCATGCGTCCCGTTTCCCACCACAAAGTACCCGAAACATTGAAAAGCCTTTCCCCGGCTAGTACGCGGCAGCCGTATCTTGACTTGTTACGGCTCACCCGTGGCATGCTAACTTTGTGTATAAATAGATAATCGATCATGTAAAATTGGTTCTAATTTGTTGTTGAGAGGCATGATGGGTAATGATGGGAGGGCCGGAGGACGCCCCGCAACAATTGGTGTCAAGTTGACGTTGACCTCCGATAAAATCTGATGACCTCCAACGATAACAGACTTGCGGGACAAGTTTATAAATTGAATTTTGCTCCACTCATATGTTCCCTTTTAATTTGTTATTCTTGCCACTGCACTTTACAACACTCTTAATGCATTTTCAACCACTTTAACACTAAAAAAAATCAGACTCTAAACAACAAACATGCAAATTCTTGTCTGTTTAATATTTGTAAGCACCATATTTGCAGGTTATCTATTTTCTTCGATCCGATATTGTTACGTACTAAGTAAATGTCAACCCTTCATAAAAGTTTGTATGTTTCTGATAGCCAAATCTTTCTTGCGTTTTCGCTCAAACAGAACAGAGGCAGAGGTATGCATAAGGCAGAAGCCGCGGAGGAAAATCTAGATTTCTGTACACAGACGAGTCCTCAGAATGTCAACAAAGAGAAAGAAAACTGAGAACGCATGCAAGAAGTGTCTCTATGTGTTCAGACGGAAACCTTAGCGGCCTCCGTCAATTGTATTAAACTTGTATGTGGCGATTGGGCCGATATGGTAATATCAAAAGTGGACACAGCGAGTCAGCATGGCTAATAATTGATAAAAGGCTAGTAGATCTGTGTGTCTCCGAAGTCAGGCAAAGTTAGCGCAGCACACATACACAAAGTTTCTGATGGTTTCTGAGGCCGCAGCCAGTG
The DNA here is from genome assembly GCA_949316495.1 of Amphiduros pacificus. Taxonomy (NCBI): domain Eukaryota; kingdom Metazoa; phylum Annelida; class Polychaeta; order Phyllodocida; family Hesionidae; genus Amphiduros; species Amphiduros pacificus. The sequence continues at coordinate 1,297,956 of OX439003.1, forward strand.
AGTTCTGCACTGACGCCAAATGTTGACTTGTCATATTCAGTGTCTTGCCGAATAAGTTCGGTAAGAATCACATATTATGGTATATACAGATCACATTAAATTTTATCGTATATATATATATATATATCCGTTCTGACAAAAATCAGATCACATTAAATATTATGGTATATATATATATATCAGATCTGTTTTGCTCTGTAATTCATACCATAATTCTAGTGACATCATCTTGCAAATTAGAATAGAAACTGAAATATGTTTCACTCCATAATGAATAAGACACCCACTGATTTTGACCTGAATTTGGTCAATTCTGAACTCATAAACTAGAAATCATAAACCAGTATTGAAATGAAGATTGTCCTGATCAAATACACAGTGGGGTAGAGAACTCATCCTCAAATCCTTAAAAATGTTCTCAACCAAAGAAAAATACACAATCATATACCAGTAATGAAGCTAAGATTGTCCAGGTCAAATACACACAGGACCTACATGACAATTCAGGTCTCGACCCTTTCTACATGACAATTCAGGTCTCGACCCTTTCTACATAACAATTCAGGTCTCAACCCTTTCTACATAACAATTCAGGTCTCGACCCTTTCTATATAACAATTCAGGTCTCAACCCTTTCTACATAACAATTCAGGTCTCGACCCTTTCTACATGACAATTCAGGTCTCGACCCTTTCTATTTAACAATTCAGGTGTCGACCCTTTCTTCATAACAATTCAGGTCTCGACCCTTTCTATATAACAATTCAGGTCTCGACCCTTTCTATATAACAATTCAGGTCTCGACCCTTTCTACATGACAATTCAGGTCTCGACCCTTTCTTCATAACAATTCAGGTCTCGACCCTTTCTTCATAACAATTCAGGTCTCGACCCTTTCTACATGACAATTCAGGTCTCGACCCTTTCTACATGACAATTCAGGTCTCCACCCTTTCTACATAACAATTCAGGTCTCGACCCTTTCTACATAACAATTCAGGTCTCGACCCTTTCTACATGACAATTCAGGTCTCGACCCTTTCTTCATAACAATTCAGGTCTCGACCCTTTCTTCCAGAGCTCAAGGCTTTGCCATTTGTTGATTGGCTGAATTTTAATGGTAATACGCTTTTGTATGGTTCACCTAATGTTTTTGTTCTGGTTTATATTAAAATATATCTTGACCATTAATCAGACTCTAAATATTCTTTGTCCTGAAATGAGGTTAATGGAACTACAAAACATCCCAGCAGATAACAGAGATAATCAGTGTCACTTGCTGCCCTGGAGCTTAATATATGTCATAATCAATTTTAAAGTAATATATAAACAGGAACTAGCTATATCAAAAGGAAGCTGTTTTGTCCATATTTTTCGTTCACTAACAGGTGTTGTCTTCTCAAATACAGATTGAAATCATAAGTTTTCAAACAAGAAAAATATCTTTAAAAAAATGTGAACTATTCTCTGCTTCTGATATAGTCTGCTTCTGATATAGTCTGCTTCTGATATACTCTGCTTCTGATACAGTCTGCTTCTGATATAGTCTGCTTCTGATATAGTCTGCTTCTGATACAGTCTGCTTCTGATATAGTCTGCTTCTGATATAGTCTGCTTCTGATATACTCTGCTTCTGATATACTCTGCTTCTGATATAGTCTGCTTCTGATACAGTCTGCTTCTGATATAGTCTGCTTCTGATATAGTCTGCTTCTGATATAGTCTGCTTCTGATACAGTCTGCTTCTGATACAGTCTGCTTCTGATATAGTCTGCTTCTGATATAGTCTGCTTCTGATATAGTCTGCTTCTGATATAGTCTGCTTCTGATATAGTCTGCTTCTGATATACTCTGCTTCTGATCTGAGAGAGAACACGGCATGTTCCGGTGGTGATAGAGAACACGGCACGTTCCGGTGGTGACACGGCATGTTCCGGTAGCGACAGAGAACACGGCATGTTCCGGTAGCAACAGAGAACACGGCATGTTCCGGTAGCGACAGAGAACACGGCATGTTCCGGTAGTGATAGAGAACGCGGCATGTTCCGGTGGTGATACAGAACACGGCATGTTCCGGTGGTGACAGAGAACATGGCATGTTCCAGTAGCGACAGAGATCACAGCATGTTCCAGTAGCGACAGAGAACACGGCATGTTCCGGTAACGACAAAGATCACAGCATGTTCCGGTAGTGACAGAGATCACAGCATGTTTCGGTAGTGACAGAGAACACCGGTAGTGACAGAGAACACGGCATGTTCCGGTGGTGACAGAGAACACGGCATGTTCCGGTAGTGACAGAGAACACGGCATGTTCCGGTGGTGACAGAGAACACAGCATGTTCCGGTGGTGACAGAGAACACGGCATGTTCCGGTGGTGATAGAGATCACTGTATGTTCCGGTAGTGCCAGAGAACACCACATGTTCCGGTGGAGACAGAGAACACGGCATGTTCCGGTAGTGACAGAGATCACGGCATGTTCCTATAGTGATACAGAACACGTCATGTTCCGGTGGTGATAGAGAACACGGCATGTTCCGGTAGTGATAGAGAACACGGCATGTTCTGGTGTGATTGTTCCGGTAGTGACACAGCGTGTTCCGGTGTGATTTTTCACACATCCCGCGGGTCGCAGGTGGTGAGATGGAAACACTTGCTGCAAACACAAAAACCAAAACAAAACAAGTTGTACCCGGGCAAAAAACGCAAGAGGACTTCCTGCTGATATGACATGTGAACATTTGCTCCTGGTGACATCTCACAACTCACAACACATGTCTTGTTATGAAACTGGCACAAAAACATCACCAAATTGGCATCACAACTCGCATTTTTCAAACCTGACTTTTAGATTTCTTTTTTTTTTCCCCCGTCGAAAGATCACAGTAATTTTTCACCAATTTCATAGTTCATGTCACATACCATAAATATTACATTTTAATGTCTATAAAAAAACTACCAATACACACAAGGTTTCATCATCGCATACAATAGGACGGTTTAAGACGGAATGATGTGGAAGATAACATAGCCTTAATAGACAGACTAACAATAACGCATTACAGGCAAACAAGCAGGTTTCAATATGAAGGTCACATCTTCCCGGACGCAACACTGGCGGTTGCCAGTCACTGACCCCGCCCTCTGCCACCAGAGGTCACTGGAGTCACCTGTCAATCACAGTCACATGACCAGGCAGTGAAATGCAAGCCTAGCATCCATCACGCCGAGGACCTATCACATGTCAAAACATCAAACATGGCCACCATACAGCACAATACTGCAACATGTGTCGAGGAGGCTGCGTTTTCCCACCACCGACTCCCACTGTGAGGAGAGTGCCCGACCCGACAGCTCCGCCTTCCTACGCTTTTATTCCTGCTGAGCCATTTTGATGGCAAAACCCCCATTCCCAAGAAATATCGACCTTGTCTCAAAGTTGCCATTAAGGGAAATGCTAAAATTTATATACACATTATACATATATAACTAGAAAAAAATAGTTCTCAGATATTCTCAGACACATGTTTGGCTTGCATCTCCAAACGTTCTGTTTTCCCTTGTCTTGCTTATTATTTGACTCGTACGAATAGACTGGGCTGGACTTCAATTAAGAAATCTTATTTTAATGCAGCAAGTTTTTGCTATAAAGAATCAGTGTCATTTTTCTCTCTCTTTCCAAAAAAAACAAAGAGAAATGTTCAGTGCAGGATTCATAATATCAGTGCAGGATTCATAATATCAATTCATACAGCTCATGTGAGGACATTAACAATCTCTTGACTGTTACCATCCCTTATGAACCTCGTTCTTGACCCAAAAGTGGAAGTAAATTAAGCTCAGCCAATAAAATCTCATTAAAGAACCAAGAATATTACATTTACGTATTTGAGTTACATTTACATGTTTTTCACATGACTTTTGGTTAGATTCTAATTCAGAATTTAATTTTAATTGTTTAGATATCAGATTATTCTGCCTCAACTGATTACAATTAATCGGCTTGCATTACCCCCCCCCCCACCCCCTTCTCTGATGTCACAATATAGGTCAGCCATTAAGAAAGTAAACATGTTCTTTAATACATTCAACCATTTACTCCATGATTCAACGTGCGGAGTCTGTGATTAACAAGTGAGTTTTCTTGCAGCATTATCATTAAAGTTTCACTTTTCAATTCACAAAACTGGTGTCGGACAATCGGATTACATGACTGATGGCAATAGCATTTTATGTCCGTACCATGAAACAGTAATGAGGAATTTCCTGCAGAGTGTTAGCGAGAAGTTTGTGAAGCAGGGCACACAGGCGATGTTAGCTTGCTCTGGGTGCCTATATGTGCGCGTTTGTTTGCTAGCTCCGACAATCAATGATTTGGGTCTCGCTGGCAGTCGGCATCAACCTAATGCTGAGACAAAGAGCTTTCACGGATTTAGACGGGGGGCAGTGTAGCCTGCACTCCGCTCCTGCGTCGACGACGACAACAACGCAGATGGCGAGGGTTAATGTCATTGACGAAGCCTCTCGTTCCCAGGAATTTACCCAGAATGCACACCAAATATTCCTGAGAAACCACCACTCAATCTCTGCCATCAAAAGCAAGCAAAATGTGAACGATCGCTTGCCAGATTGTACAAATTAAATCTGACTTTGGATAAAATAATACCAGACTGCTATCATTTAACTCTTAAGATTGAAATAATTGAAATAATCTAACAAAATATTTAATCTGTCATGTTTTAATGATTAATTCTTAGCAGATAAAATAAATGAACAGGTATGTATGAGGTAGATTGGTCAATAGAGATTTGGCCATACTGGGGGTGACACCTAGTGGTCATTTCTCACACTAGATATTCTCGGATGCCTCGACTGTCGCCACTGAGCACTCACAAATTGGAACTAAAAGCAAAGCTGACTCTGGCACTCGTCACTTCTGAACCACAAGTATGCAGATTACTTGCGCTCGGGTGACCGTGTAGTCAAAGCTTAGATGTGATATCGACCGCCGACACATCAAAACCTCGCCATTTCTGAGGCAGCTAACTTTGTCTCCACACTTAAACCCCTGACGCTTCAGCACCTCCTATTCAAATGATAGCCCAATAGAATCATTTACTCATTATAGCACATTTGGATTTATTCCCCTAAGTCTAACTTATCACACTGAGCAGACCTGCCAGATTCTTATCTATGTGTGTAATATAACCTGAGGGGTTTGAATAAAAATATACACAAATTTCCTGAAATAAAATAAAATGGATTGATTGACAGTCAACAAAGAATCAGTCAAATATAACCAAAATCAATCAGAATTTTATATGGTAAAAAAAATGCAAAACCAGCTAACCTAAAGTTGTTTTTTTGTACTTTCCATGTGAAAAGGCATAGTTTCAGTTATAATTTTATTTAAATATATCTATTCTCAATATATTTGATCACATAAAATTTTTTTTTTTTTAAATCAACCCCTATCCTATTTTTTTCAGGGCACAGAAAGCTCCATTTCAAGATTGTCCAGGAATGCGGAGTGACAAACTCCAAACAATCCTGGTGTCTAAACTTTGCCAAGTGTGGTGCCACCTGGTGACTGAATTCCAAAGTACATTTTCAGCAGTCAAGATTTCTTCAAATTGAAGAAACACCCATAAATTACCAGGTTATCAACTCAGAAACAATGTACATCTTTAATAATTGATACTTAAAGCTTTCATGAAATCACGGAGGTCACAGGCATTTTCAGAAATATGAGGTTACACATGTTTAAATATATGTTTTAGATTTAGCAGACTCATCATCTAAGAAATCTATGTAACGTTTGATAATCACAAAGTTTAGGGTATCAACATTTATATCATGTGAGGAAAAAGTCCTTGACAATCTGATTTCATCAAAGCTTAAACGTGTTGTAATAAATCATAAATACTCTTACAGATTATCGAATAATTTAAAACAGAATTTTAATTCATGATCAAGAGATATGTCCTTCCAAAACCTTACCAGATTCAATCAATATGTTACAGACATAATATATTATATATAGGATTTGCATTAATCATAAGCCAGTGGGACAAGATTACCAAATACATTTGAATTTGGCAAAAAAAAAGGGGCCTTTTTTGTTCGTGTTTGGGTTGTTTCAGCGCATGCAAAAGTTGAGAGGCAAAAACTAATAACATAAAAGTTGGAACCGAACATCAGTTTGGTCGCATATCAAAGTGACCACCAAAATTTTTTTTTTTTAAATCACTTAACGACCATGCATAACCACAATTATGCATGACTGTAGAGATGTTTGGCTCCAACTAATAAAGAAAGAAAGAATGGAAGGAGGTTTTTACTGACCGTGATGTGGGTCGGGGATGCCTACGCTGACGGTGTTTGTTACTCCATTATGACTCATAGAATACGGCGGATGACCGTGCCTCTCCGGCTCCCGGTCATGATCAAAGTCATGCGGCCGTTTGCCGTTAACGTTCACATTGCCGCGGCCGTGTTTTGAGTTGGGATGCCTGTTGGACAAGTCTACTGGGTTTTCGTAGCGGTCCGCCATGGAGAGCGGTTTGCCATGTAGCAGTGCAGTGCTGCCCTCTAGCTGGCTAACGTCGCCATTAAGCTGAGCGTTGAGAAGGTCTGGGTGGAAGCTGTGCGTGTTGAGGTGGTTGTTCACATTTTGGCCACCGAGGGCGCCCCAGATTGTCTCTTCCCGTTGTAGGTTAGCGCCCACTGTATAACCATACTGACCCTGTCCGAACGAAATAATCCACACTGTCAATAATCAGCAAAATAATACAAAATCTAAGTGTCCAAAATAATACTTAGTGTAATCTCGAAATCTAAGTGTGCAAAATAATACTTGGTGTAATCTCGAAATCTAAGTGTGCAAAATAATACTTGGTGTAATCTCGAAATCTAAGTGTGCAAAATAACACTTGATAAATTCTCTAAATATCTGGAGTAAGTATGTAATAAAAATGAAAAATGTTAGTATTCCATAAAGCAAAATGCTCCCATGTCTTATGTGTAGTGGAATTAATATCCTGAATAAATAATTTAATATAAAGTTTCAGGTGTATACATCTTAGTTGACCTAACTGGACCCAATTTAATTTGTGTCGACAGTCAATATATTTCTTTTTTCAAGAAATTTGCAATACCTTAAGTATTAAATATAAATATTGTTAATGTTAGTCTTTGAAATATGATCAAACCTGTAACAAAACAGTAGAGTTAGTAAACATGGTAATAATAAAATGAAAGATTTTAGATTAAGTAAAATAATGCATGCACGACAGCTATCTTGGCTGCAAACACATATAACGTTGTAACAGGAACTGTCAACTGAAATAAAAATGTTGAATTTGAACTTTTATCACTGAACACCAGTTCCTTTTTCCCCCAATTTCTTTATTTGAAGATTTATTTTTCTTCCTAGAATGTATCTGAGCTGGTGTGTCAGTGTGTTTGGATTACCCAGGCGAGCAGGGGGCGCCACAGAGCCGGGAAAGGATTTGAGTGCCAGAACACGTGATCAGCAGGACAAGGGTTGACTGAGCAGGGACCGCGGCCCCACGGTCCGGGTACCACCGGCGGGCAAGGTCTGGGCACCACCGGCGGGCAAGGTCTGGGCACCACCGGCGGGCAAGGTCTGGGCACCACCGGCGGGCAAGGTCTGGGCACCACCGGCGGGCAAGGTCTGGGCACCACCGGCGGGCAAGGTCTGGGTACCACCGGCGGGCAAGGTCCGGGCACCACCGGCGGGCAAGGTCCGGGCACCACCGGCGGGCAAGGTCCGGGCACCACCGGCGGGCAAGGTCCGGGCACCACCGGCGGGCAAGGTCCGGGCACCACCGGCGGGCAAGGTCCGGGCACCACCTCCTGGCAAGGTCCGGGCACCACCGGCGGGCAAGGTCCGGGCACCAACTCCTGGCAAGGTCCGGGCACCAACTCCTGGCAAGGTCCGGGCACCACCGGCGGGCAAGGTCCGGGTACCACCTCCGGGCAAAGTCCAGGCACCAACTCCTGGCAAGGTACGGGCACCACCGGTGGGCAAGGTCCGGGCATCACCGCCGGGCAAGGCCCGGGCACTAATACCTGGCACGGCCCGGGCACCACTGCCTGGGACGCTGTAGACATCTTCACAGCTAAAAAGCCACCACCAAAATTACAGTAATATCTCGGACGGGCATTAAAGGGGAAGTAAACCTTCACTAAAAATATGAATCAGCATTTCGAATATCATTAAAGTATGAAGAAATGGATGACATAAAGTGAAGATTTTTAGATATTTTCGCTGTTCTGAAATCGCATCTTGTCAACTTCTAAGCAATGGTCAGTAAAGATTTTATGACTTTTCATCAAATTCTGTACGACATTCAAGACACCTGAATATCACCCGAATATCACCTGAATATCACCTGAATATCACCTGAATATCACCTGAATATCACCTGAATATCACCTGAATATCACCTGAATATCAGATGATATTTTCAAAAAAGACTTTCAAAGACTAAAAAAAGACTAAAAAGACTTTCATCCAAAGCAGAAGTCTCAGCATCCGTGGATTATCTCACGTGAACTTTTAATGTATTCAAAAGTAGCGCCATCTTTAGAAGTAACATTATAAAGTCACCCTTAAGCCCAGGAGGGCTGCATGCTACTTAATCTGCTTTTCATATAAATTCTGAAAGTTTTTCATGTTTTTCAAGTTTATCATGAAGGTATCAATACTACATAAGCATATGTAGAAGATATACATGATGTACTGCCTTTATTAGAAGGATCTGATTCCTATTGTGCATGATTTATATAACTATTATTAGACTTCCATTTACACATGTATTTTTTTTATTTAATAGTTTTCTACGAAGATGGATATCCATCTTTGTTTTCTAGTTAAGTTAAATATGGGATTCATGTTGTATTGTATATAACTGAAAGATTATTATTATTATCATATATGTAGTACTGAATGCATGTATAAGTTAGCAAGGTTTTATGTACAAAGGTGATGATAATAAGAGAATTTCATTCAAATTCAAACAGTTGGGGCCAGACATCTATAAAGTCACGCATAAAAGTGACTGTGTATATAACTGAAAGATTACTATTATTATCATATATGTAGTACTGAAAGCATGTATAAGATTTTATGTACAAAGGTGATGATAATAAGAGAATTTCATTCAAATTCAAACAGTTGGAGTCAGACATATAGAAAGTCACGCATAAAAGTGACTGTGTATAGTCCTGCAGAGTCTGTATTGTATGCCCCACATGACGGGATCGGAATAACTAAATGGGGTCACACATTGGACGTGGTTCATCAAAACAGGTCATGTTTCAGCGTGAACATAGAACTGTTTGACCCCAACTGTCGTACCCTGAGCAGGAAATTCCAGTCTGGTTGTTTTAACATCTTTTGACACACAAAAACAAAAAACAAAAAAATTATATCGAACACCAAAAATCTCCATGTTATTGATGTGACAGTCATCTGACCATACATTTTCACACATGATCACATTTTAAAATTATTTTCCAAGCTTGTCAAATCAAATCAGAGGTAATCAAGCAGTCAACATTTAATAACAATGGGCATCTATTGAATATTGAACTGTCATGTATTGGATATTTGCCAGACACAAGACGGAACTTGCCCCCTCCCCCCATGTTCAAAGAATGACCATTTGATCAGTACTTTAATTTATATGCACTTCATGCCAAGTTTAGCTTTCACTTTTGAAAGAAATGCATTATATTTTTGTGACATCTATAAGATCTGGTTAAAAAAAAAGAAGAAATTTTTGAGAAAAAAAAACCCTATTGACACTTTCACTTTGAGGCAAATCCCACATTTCAAATATTATCTCAACATTCTATCAACTCCACTTTCTTTCAGTTTCAATTTGTGCGCATACTTGGACCTTGTTCATCTTTTTATCACAATTATCATGAGACAGGTTTTTTCACCTAAGTTTACTAAGATGACCTTTAGGGAGCAAAAAAGTCATCAATACATAAAATAAAATCCACACACCAGAAAAGCAGTATTGCTTATTTTGGTATTCAATATGCGACAACTTGCCCATAAATTTGTGACATTAATATATTAATGATCATATGTAAAAAAGTTGACAATAAAGGCAACACACGCGGACAATTTCCTGAAAGAATATGAATGTCTGTAGCAGATACCTTATCTAATAAGGTAAAAGTGAATTTAATGGCAGCCATTTGTCCCGAGTTGATAAATACTATCGGTGAACACTGATATCATAAAGCCCGGAAAAGGGGAGGGATCTGTTTATTTTAAATTGTGTGGTTCCTAAAATTTATCTTTTCTGCTGGGAAATAAAAGTAATTTTTGTTAAACAAAAAAGATAATTTTTGTTTGAAATGTTTTTCGAGAGATTTCTTGTTAAAATCGTTTTTGGGTTATAATTCAATGTCAATGTTCATGTCCCCTTTCCAGAAAAAAAAAATAAATAAATAAAAAAATAAATAAATAAATAAAAAATCAGATTTCAGCCCAGAGCCGAGAGGAACACCTGCAATCTGACTTCACACTCCAATCAGTGGTGGAGGAGTGTGCCATGGATCAACCTGTTTCTCTGTACCTCGTTTCATCACACTCCAATCAGTGGTAGAGGAGTGTGCCGTGGATCAACCTGTTTCTCCCTACATCGTGTCATCTCGGCACAGTGTATTTGCTAAGGCAGCATTCTGTGTTTGACAAGTGTCATTACTTTACATCAGACAGATGAATATTCATGAACCTGTATAATCCAATCCCTGACGTATATTCCTTCCTTAAAGATTTAATATTCATTTGGGTGTCACGTCAATGCTAAAATATTGAATTAAATTTGCCAAGACTGACTCAGAACAATGGTGGACTAAATGATCAAAATGTCAAGCCAAGTCTCGAACAAAAAAATATGAGAGAAAGAGTATTGGGTTCATGTAGTGCTGCATCGTTGGCGTACTCAACTTGCAGTGCATGGTGGGTAAACCCTGTGCCCTATTTGTGACCAAGACTTCGCCGACGGCTTCGTTGCTATGGACACCTGTCGCCGATCTCTGACTTTCCCACGCAGGTGTTGCCGTGGACAACAGAAGCTGTGATGTGATTGGACGAGACAATGTTGGGCGGAGATGGGCATTGTCGTGGCCACGCGCCATGCGTAAATTGTCAACAAAGGGCGAGCGCATCCACGTGGACGCTGTATCACCCTGACGATGCCGCACCTGGCCCTAACCCAGCCCCAGTCACTTCAGGGTCTGTCGCCCGCCCGGCATGGCATGGCATGCACACACACGCCTACCCACATACCATCCACAGCTCACACGACCTAATTACCCTCACACGACCTAATTACCCTCGTCAGGGCGGCCGGCAACATCATCGTTATCCCCATCGTGACACTAATGAGGACAAGCAAAAAGAAGTTTCAACAAGCCCTAATTTAAACATTCCCCCAAAAAGTGCTCCCTGATTGTTTCAAAATTGATCCCATTTTCATGTCACCCAGTAACTTGCTTAACCATTTTTCTAAACTCAATTGCGTTAGATAAGGTCGGGTAATCATCATGTCGTTTATGTAATGAGCCGTTCCATATTGTTTCCACCAGACCAAGGCATGACAATTTCCGTCATTTAAACCGCGGCATGGCTCTAACTATCTTATTATATGTCAAATGCTGGAGAAAACGGTACATCTTTAACCTCTTTTAAATTCAAAAAATAAAATACTTTAAGATAAGAAATACCTGTTGCAAAAAGAAACAGCATCAAAAACATATTTTTCATATGTTATTTAATTCCTTTCTTTAGTTTTCTTTTGTTCTGGGCACTTGACAACCCAAGTTACGGACAAAGATGAAATTATTTATGTAAAATATGATAGACAGTAAATATTTAAAAAAAAACATTTGAAATTTGATGATTATGATCATAAACATTCCATCTAATGATGTAAACTGTAACACACAAAATGACCCCAAAACTCAAAGAAAAGTCTCGGTAATAAAAACTAAAGTTGCAGTGCACATTAAAGGTTCTCTCTGGCGACCTATCTCTATCTCGCTGCAGTTTGGCGTGTGTTGTTTTGGATGGTACCATGACTGCTTGCATCATCTGCTTCCTGCCGACAGAATGGTGCGGATAGCGTTCCATACCTGGCAAGCTGGGCCGAGCGAGCGATTCTGCGATTTCTTCCGAACAGCTGGTAATCTGAAAGTGTTTAAAGGCTGGCCCGCACCCAGGAACTCAATCTGCGGCGGGAGTGACACGTGATATATTACAATTGTGCCCGCTGTCAGCAACAGTTAATTCTGATATTCTCACATCGTCACACTTTGAAGACTATTTCACAATTCCGATTAGGTTACCACCGTCCTTCTTTGTAAAGCGACAACATTTTTGGTGACTAAACTGTTGAAAACTGATATTACACCTTGTAAACCATTTCAAAGGCAAAAAAGAAATGAAACGTTGAAAAAATGCAGACACTATGAGTCAATTTGGCAAAAAAAATTACTTTTTCCAAGTGAGAAATTCCAACAATGGTGGGTGATAATAGGGGTATTATGTAATATAATCTATAAGTGATGATGGGGCTATGAAGATATCTACAAAGAGTAGTAATAGGATCAAGTGAGCATATTGTATACTTAACTGCCCCTGAGAAGTTTTTATGCCATGAAAATCTGTATTTTATGGCACAGAAACATTTTGATCTTGACTTCAGTTGCAAATCAACCGTCTTCAAACCCAAAATCAAAACTTCCAATTCATTTTTCCCCATGTTTGATCTATAAAATATCCTATTTGTTTCACCATGTTCAACCATCATGATAAAAGCTCGAGAAGAGCCTTGCTTTTAGCGCTGATAATCCTGACCAGCCTTGTTCTGAACCAATGGACCAGTTCTTTTTCCTTTGCCCTAAAAAGCTTCTTCTTGATTTCCCTACCTCCTCTTGTTCAAAACATCTATCCTAAGTTTTTTTTAACTTTCCATGTGAAAAAACATAATTACAGTTAAAAGTTTATTTATATACATATATCCATTCTCAATATATTAAAAAAAAAAACTAAAAAAAAAATAAAAAATAAAAAATAAAATCTTCCCCTGTCTTATTTTTTCAGGGCATGTTATCAGAAACAAGGTAATTATCTTTCTTGGCCTTATCATCCTCATATTTTAATTAACATTCTTGAAAATTAAGATGAGTATCCAGAATTCCTCTCCGGATCAGTGGCATCTGAGATATCCTATATATATGTGTGTTGTGGATCCTTTGTGCGGTCGGAGGTGGATTCTAAGTTTAGTCGCACACCTGATGCTGGCAGACCCACTGTGAAGGCGACCACCTGGCTGTCTGTATTCACTGACCACGGGATCAATTCTCTGACCACTGGTCAAGATAAATATTCCTCCCTAGGTGAGCAAAGCGTGCCTCTAATTTACACCATAATTTACACCAGATTTACACCAGATTTACACCAGATTTGCTAATGTTTTGGGTTTGCAGGTTGATACTCTAACATCTGGGAAGTTCCACATCAAAGTGGCAGCCTTGAAACTAAATCCTCCACGGAAACATTTCTGGGTTGAAGTATTGAGATTTCACGAAGATTGCTAAACTAATCAAGAGAAATCCGAGCAGTTTTCTAATTTGGTTTTCAGGAATTCATCAGCGGTCTATTTATAGCAGATATGCTGAGAGGTCTCGTGGGTTGACTGGCACCCACACCTTGCCGACCAAGATTGCTGGGGTCAAAGGTCACAATGCAAGGTGGGTGCTCATCAGTAAGTAAGAGACTCTCCCTGCAGCTGATGTGAAGGAAAGAATGTCATATAAAACCCCTATTTTAGCGACTACTTCAGAGCGTGTCAAAGCAGAACTTGACATATCATCTACAGGTTCTATGATAACTCTTCCTGAAGGATCACAGATACATATTATGAGGACTGCAGGCTCCTGGAAGCCACGGAGCATGAACCTCCTGCAGTTACGCCTGATGCCCCCACCAGGGGTCACTAGTGGCTATGCCAGCCCCGGGCTAGAGGGCAGCACCCGGTGAACCCCTCGCATGTCACCCCCCACCCCCTGGGGGTGATCAAGTGATATATGGGGCATCAGATGTCAGGCTGGGTCACTTCAAAGGGTAACTGACCGCTACCTGACCACCTCTCACCTGACCATTCCCAGCATTCATGTCCAAGATGACCGGTCCCTGTTTAATGGGAGGGGAGCAACCACTGCTCCACCGAGCAGCCTCCGAAACTCCCACAAATCAACACCATCACTTGCCACTGTCACTCTTAATGCATCTCTCTCCCCCGAACAAACAATGAATGATCCCTTGAAGAGAGACAGTGCCAGAATAATGACGACCTTTAATTTGGCCGTATCTGACGACCGTCACACCTCGCAGAAACTTGAAGTGTCGCTGAACAAGAGTATCGCTGACATATAAGATATATACCCTCATCCCAATTATCTCCGCTGAACAGTATCTATCACATAAAACTTCCTCTTCCTTTACTTTTCACTGGAAGAATCCATTATTGGAATTGTATAGCCATAAAATATCATTCAAAATGCTCCTCAATGCAAAGTTTAATTAAATTCTCTTTCCAAACACACACACACACACACACACGGATAACCATATAATTTAATCTTAAAAATGTCCAAGCTCCAACATTTTTCTTCTCTTTCTGATTTAAAAACTGATTTTACTCCCGTCTTCTTCACATTGCAGTTAATATACCAGACTTTCCTCCAACATATTGAACGTATCAACCTCAAACCTCTTGACAAGAAACATTTGACAAATTGTTTTCTTTATCATATAAAAACAATAACTTGATAACCAATTCTAATGACAAAAAAAAAAGAGAAAACAGATGTCCAATATTATCATTGCCTATGTCCAGAACATTTTTGCACAACCGTTTCTATAAGAGGAACAAATCAACAAAATACTTCCAAATCATGTTTTTTCCTGAATAAGTAATACCAGATGAACATGTATGTCTCACATCTCAAAGTGTAAAATTGTAAAACTTCAAATGTCTCTTCCCTTTAGATTGTAATGATATTAATTTAAGTTACATGATATGGTATTTAAAAATTTAGCCTACAAACACCCACCTACCAACTGATCGTTATTAATAGAAACAAATAATTTTGAGAATTGCTAATTATTTGAGCCATTAGGCTTTGCCTGCTGATTAAGAATTTACTTCTTCTAACACTTCCTGCAATCCACTTTCATCTGACCTGCAAGTCAATTTCATTTTGTTAATTTCCCAGTATCCCATTTCGCAAACTCAAGTCGTTGGTTACACAACACATTAAAGGAGGGCAGTTTAAATGACACTTTCTCCATCTGTTGCAAGAATATAACCCTCAATGTCAACAAACACGGCTGCAAAACCAAACAGCAACGTGGAGCTGCTTAAATATGGCTTTGTACCCGGCAGAATGGTCCCATGCAATCCTTTATGCTTCACACTTCAAACCTACACAAATATGTAACCAGTTTATTCTCAGATGATTTGAAAGAACATGGTTGTGCCACAACAATGGATGCAAGAAACGCTACATGTACATATACATGTGTACATAAACTTAGAGTTCTATTCCTTTCAGAAAGAACATCTTCATAGCAGCATGATTTGTAGTTGGGATTTTTTACATAGTGTTTACCCATCATGATATATTTATATATAACTGTCTTGTACATATAAATCTTTGCAATGTTAAGCTTTTTAAATCTAAATAGGTATGAATAATTTAAATCTTTGAATCTCAAAGCAAAACAAAGCATAAAACCGTATCAAAACCACAGGTCACACTGCCGATGTATGGGATAATGATTATGAGATATGTCATTCCTGGGGATCAGTCAGTTTTTTTTCCCCATGTTAGGTCCTCTTAGTCACAATGAGACCTCCCTCATGGCCCTCTCCACTCAATCACATGCAACAGATACTAAAATCCATTCATGCCACAACTATTGCAAAATCTTTTGGAAAAATTATGGAAATTCTTTCTCACCCGGATAACACATTGACAACATGTCCTTTGAATGAAGATTATTTCTGGCAAATCTTTTTTTTTTTTTTTTGATATTCTAAGAAGGAATCTTTCGCGGATGTGTCGACCACCATGTGTCTTCTCTCTCAGCATGGGCTAGCACCATGATCCTGAGATTCGCACCAAACAGGTTGCAGCCCCATAAGATGCTGCCAGTTATCATATACACAACAACTATACACGCCCCGACGATGCCATCCTAACTTAATACTGGCGACTCACCTTAAGGAACGCAGGACACAGCGGACAGAGCGGTAGGACGGGCAGAAGTGCCATCTCCGACGACGACAACGAGGAGTCTCAGACTTCAGGACATATCGCGGTCCCCTGTCTGTCCCTGTCGCCTTACTCTCGGATCTACCACTGACACTGGCTGCTCTCGCTTCTCCAGACCCCCAAGTAGGACATCGTCCACAGGGCTTCCCCTAACTCCCCCTACAACTCCCGCACCACTCCTCAGCAAGTTTGCATCCCTGTGATTTCTTTCTTGCGGTATCCACCGCCCTGCAGTGTTATCTTTGTATACTCGACACTTTAAACATCACTATTCGTTATAAACATTAAACACCATAAAACAAAACTTTGCCAAGAAAATCGTCCAGATTCTGGCATATCTTGAGGGTGTTGGGGAGACCCCTGCGTGACCCGGTTCTGGAGAAGGCTGGAGGTTTCTGAGGCAGGGCAGGGTTGGAGGGGGGGTGAGGTCTGGGGAGTAGTGATCAGATTTCACAACACTCCCATGCCTGGCCAACTGATCATCTCCACTCAACATCATCACACAGACCTGGAAAGATCCCCCCCCCCCAACCCCATCCCCCCCCCCCAAAAAAAAAACCCCTTCTGATCCGCATCAA
Source organism: Amphiduros pacificus (assembly GCA_949316495.1). Taxonomy (NCBI): domain Eukaryota; kingdom Metazoa; phylum Annelida; class Polychaeta; order Phyllodocida; family Hesionidae; genus Amphiduros; species Amphiduros pacificus. The sequence goes on from OX439003.1 coordinate 1,314,929, forward strand.
CCCTCACCCCCCCACATAATATATATATATATATATATATATATATATATATATATATATATATATATATATATATATATATATATATATATATATATATATATATATATATATATATATATATATATATATATATATATATATATATATATATATATATATATATATATATATATATATATATATATATATATATATATATATATATATATATATAATATATATATATATATATATATATATATATATATATATATATATATATATATATATATTCCAAGAAATATAAAATTCCCAGAAATATAAAATATACGAAAAATAAATAAATAAATAAAAAACAACCAATTGGAGGGGAAAAAAACTATTTTGTTAATATATCTTTAAATAAAAAAAGTATTAACCTTGACTAGGTTATTTACATAATTCTTGATAACCAGGACTGGAGCAGGTGCCATATCTAGTTACACACGGTAATCATTTTATGTCAATAAGACTAACCTCTGGTGCCCTATCATGTAAGACCCGGGCTCTAATCTGGTCCCTCATCATCAACAACATCTGTTATATACCATTGTAAGGCACAGCTAACAGTCTGGGTTTTTTTTTGGTGGCTATCTGAGTTTCATCTTCTTGAATGGCAAAGTACAGACTTTGCAATATTTATTACTGTAAAATTTAATTTCTAAAAAAAATGCACTCATTAGCCTGCATGAAATGTACTTTTTTAGTTTTCTTAACTTTTAGTTTTCCTAACTCCTGCATAAGAAAACATAGAATTAGAACTATATATTTTTGGGTGATGATAATTTTAGATGACCAGTAAAAAGAATTGATGTATACATTTTTTGCATAAAAAAACTAAATTAAAAAAAAAAAAAAAATTGCCCCTCTCTTCACCCTCGAGATTTATCTCAAATTTGAGACAAATGGCTTTGATTGCAGACACTTCATCACAAAATAGGCCACCAAACTTCTCCAATGTTTCCGTGTGCCAGAGACCCATATAGAACCACAGCTTTGTGAGCGGAAGGCAAACAGAGTTTTGTGCATGTTAATTAGCTCAATCAAAACCACCGTGGGAAAATGGTCACATGTCGCCATTTACGAAATTGTCGAGGGGCCCACTCAACCACGTCACGTCTACCCTCGGGCCACTCAAGCGTGGTCAATTTCTCCAACTTTTCATTGTGTCCTATCAGATACGATATACACCCACAAACAAACATAAATATCCTAACACATCAACATGATGTTTTCATTTTATATTTAACGATTCCAAACATTTTGGAAACAGACAACCTTATGAGCGTTTTTTTATTTGAATGTGAACTGGCTAACTACAAATGTTTATATTTCAAAGGAAAATAGATCATGAATTAAAGATATAACTGAGTGTTCTCACTGGTTATGGATGACATGACTTTGGACTGATTTTAAAGATAGGATCCTGACTTAAATGAACCTAAAGCACTCATAAAAATATGAGGTCAATTTCACAAAAACATCCCACCCTAACGAACACGACCCAAACGAACACAACCCCATGGAACATGAGAAAGGTACACCATTTTACAGTTAGACAGATCCGCGTGACAGTCCATGTTAGGACTGACCACCGACTGACCACCCAGGTACAAACATAGCTAGGGGCCTTCATTTCACACCTACCTGTAAACCTAAATAATATGCATACAGAGCAAGATGTTCACACCTATAAAACTATTAACGACCACAAGTAACACTCCCTAACTTCACAAGTGAATAACTGACAAAATGTTATGTAAAGATATCAAAATTATTTATGATCACCACTCTTTCAAATTTCTTGCGTTATTGGAAGCTGAAAGATATAATATAACACAAACTTATAAGTTTCAGTCACTTCTCGTTTAATACAGCAATGTTGAGGAAAAAAACTTGATATTTTCCTGATGGATCAAATCAACATTTACGAGTCTTTTTACTCAAGCAATACAATATTTTGACGACAGGGGTATCACCGAAACCTTTCAGCGATTTCTAGCTCTTTCAACACTGCTTATCTTTTATCTGCTAAATCCTGCATACTCCCTTGCCGTATAAAAAAGACACCGGGCCGTGAAAAAGCTCGGGGCTGAATGGTTTTGTCAGAGAGCCAAAGTGCCAGTGATGGTGTTCAGTTCAAACTTCCAGAGGTTTGTGCAGTATCAATGACGTCGCAACCTCGACATGACCTGTTGCAACAATTAGTCAAATGTCATAGTTTTTCATCGTTGCAAAATATAATACGAATTCTGAATACTTAGAACAGGAAACTGAACGAAATCCGGCAAAACCCACATAAAGAGCACAACAAGTTTATGTTATCCTTTTAAAATCTGAGTTCCTCTTTAAAAAAGTGTATTCTGTGCAAAATAAGATTATCCAAAATAGATATATCATAAAAGAGAAAGACTAAATGACATTAAACAGATTCCAAGTTCTTTGGTGCCCTCCCCCCCCAAAAAAAATTGTATTCTATGCAAAATAAGAGTATCAAATAAAACAAATTCTTCGAGAGAGTGAGTGTTGAGCATGGATATAGAAAGTCGAGATATTGTGATGCTCAGTTTTGTGTCACGTTACACGGCCTTGGTGTCATGATCCGGGATAATTGGCCAATGTTGTGCACAATTAGCAGCGGGCCGATCTCCTCGACATTTTCACACCATCCCGGACGGCGTAATACCGTTCTGGCGGGTATGTCACTTGACAGGATCGTGTAGTTTTTGCCGTGCTTTATGCCACAGCGGCAGCTTTTTGGTGTCAATAATGCTAGGTTGCCTAACTGTTCCCATGACCCATACCACTCGGCGCTGGCCATGTCAAATGTTCGACTGTGAATGGCGTAATTTTCCCAGCCCTGTGTATAGGCCAGTTCTGCGAGAGACCCCAGGTTCCGGCCACAACTTTCTCACACGATTTCCCACGCTGCCTCATGTAATGGGTGAGTACACATATTCTCAGTTCCTGACCCAAACTGGCCGCAAGTAGCTCCCTCTATGAGCCAAGCCCGGCATCTATAGCTTTAGGACATGCACATCTAAGTGGTCTAATTAACATCTAACATAAGCACCGATTCCATGGTAGGCAATTAGTGAAAATGATAGATTCCTGCGGTCCATATGGAAATGAGGGTGAAGTAACAAGTGATAAAAATATGTCATAAAGGGCATCGGAACGCAGGCTGTCTGGAGCGGACTCCAGAGAACAGACTCCGGAACAGACTCTGGATGATATGGCCCCTGTCAAAGTCTCACATATTATCAGTGAGACAGGACTCGCCTGCTTGGAACTGTGGGAAAAGTCCGGCTTCCTCCGACAGCGCCCTCTGCCAGCTCCCTCCTGCTTCGCATTATATCTCCTACCACGGTCGCATGGCACGTGAAAAAGTTGCATGCTGACTTTGATAAAAGCTGCATAACACTACGACAACGAAATTTACTCCCATGAAACATGAAAATAATACTTCTACTTTAAAGATGGGTGCACAAGGAGAACTTTTCTTAGGAGAACATTTGGCTTGGGTGGGCGTTGTCAGTATTTGTGAAAGGTTCGTAAGAATCTGGTAACAGTTCTCGGACTGTTCTGCTAGTAATAAACTGAGCCTGGTGTGTTTGTCAACTGTTCTCTGCTGCCTGGAGGGCACACGCACTCAGCTGGAACCTGCACACAGTACGGCACAGTTAGGCTGCCCTCCAGTTGTACTACACTCTGCATGTTGCTGCCCACACTCCATAAATCACCGTGCTCTAAAGACGATGATGACTTGCTGCGGCCAATCATATGGTCAGGTAAAGCTCCATCAAGCAACAAGGCCACAGAAAAGAAACAACTTGTTTCTACATAAATTTGACAAAATGTGCCAAAAGAAAATGATAATCTATCAATTTTTTTTTCTTAGAGCTTTGCAAATACACAAAACCCAAATATAAATCCACAAAACCTAAATATAAGTAAATTAAAATATTCATCACAAGTTGTGCAAAAGTGAACAGATTCTTATTCAGTGAGGATCGGATATTTTTATGATAACCCAACAATCCTCCACACATATTGTTACAAATAAGTTTAACACCTTCTGCAATGTTTCCATAAATTACCTGGTCCCCTACCATATAAATCCTCAAGACTTTCACCGGAAATCAATTTAAGACCAGTGATTTCTTTTCAAAGACCTTGAATGGAATATTTTTACGGAGCAGACAGTAATCTTGCTAGTAGATTAATTAGTATGATTACGTGGATAATCCTCCTATCTGGGCTGTCCCCATTAAGAGTGCTGACCTCCTGGTCAGCTTAGGGTGATAACAGCATCTCTAAGGACACAAGATGTACAGAGATGCCAGGTATCTCATTAAGGTACACAGACTGGGATAGTTCCCAACTACCTCATTTCATGTGTCAATATTTGGGTGCATCTCTGTAAACTGACACAAAACCCACCAAAAAACTGTCTCGTCAGAATTGAACACAACAGAGAGTGTTACATTTTCTGGTTGCATTGCAAATGCAGAGAGACTATTATAAAAGATGTCTGACATATCAACATCTCAGCCGTAGTGGAGCCTTCATGTAACTATGGTAACCAGTGTATTCCCTCCTGTAACCGTGGAAACCATTATGTTAGAGATTAATTACCATTTTGCAATACAACCACAGGCACCAATGTTTAGGTCTGTATTCATTCTTACCCATGGTACTATTATTTTTTTTTTATTTTTTTTTTGGTACTATTATGTAATATTTTACAATACCAGTCCAGTTGTTAAGATAGTGGATAGTGGTACCTATGGTGTGACATCATGGAATTGTTACAGGAAGGTATTTAGTATTTACTGTGGTTTAACAGAGGCAATGGATTATGGTGGAATATAATGTGACATCATAGAATAGTTATAGGAGGGCATTTACTGTGACATTACGTCATATAATGCTTGCCAGAGTGAATATCATGGGATATGGTTTGCCATGGTTACAGGAGGGTGTGACATCATATATTGGTTACAGGAGGGTGTGACATCATATATTGGTTACAGGAGGGTGTGACATATAATGGTTACAGGAGGGTGTGACATCACATAATGGTTACAGGAGGGTGTGACATCACATAATTATTACAGGATAGCATGGAATGAGGTGGGATGTTGTGTGGCATTATAAAACAGGTAAAAAAGTGACATCATCAAGTAATGGTTGCCATGGTTACGGGGGGGGGGGATACATGGCAGGACTTTTGTATATCTACACATTAGTTTTTATGAGCCTAAATCAGGTTTGATATTACATGATTGCTGTGGCTTTAGGTTGGCTTTGGGTGGTTGTAAAAAGGTATATCTTGACCTTGAGGTCACACACATGACATATCAAACGGCAGGTCACATCAAAAACTACAAACTCCCATGTTATCATCAACCTGCGAGCGACCAGGTAGCCTATTTAATCTGTATGATATGGCAAACTGATCAAATATTGACAGTGCAGCGTGAGTGTTTGTGGGGATTATGGTGAACATATAGACACCGGGCATCTCTGAGTGGGCAGCCCGAGAGGTGGGAACACCTGGCAGACGGTCACCAGACACATGACGAGCACCTTGCCTAGATTACGAGTCCTGATCTGATATCAGTCGCTGATTACCAGACTCGTGTTGATCTAACTCCACATACACACAGCTGCTACCAGTGCCTACCACCACACAACAACTTTTTTTTCCCAATCATTTTTGTCCCAAACTCTTTTTTTCCCAAATCATTTTTCTCTAAAAATTTGTTATTCAAATCATTTTTCAATCGTTTTTTTTTTTCAAAATTGTTTTTTTTTCCAAAATCATTTTTTCTCCAACAGTTTTTTAAAATCATTTTCCCCCAAAATAATTGGTTTCCAAATCATTTTTTCCAAAATAATGTTTTGAAATAATTTTTTCTCCAACAATTTTTTTTCACAATAATTGTTTTACAAATAATATATATCATTTTCCCCTTTTCCCTGGTTAGCTGAGAAGTGTCAAAGTGGAAAAAATCTCTAATTTCTAAATAAAATTTCTAATATTTTTGATATCTTTGAACGTGATAACATACATACAACAACAATAATATTCGCTACATTTCTTAGTTTAATCTGAAATCCTTGATATTTGTGCACACAATATAACTGCCTCGGCGGACGGACGACACTTAAATGTCAGACTTGGACGGCAATGTGGTCAATTATTCATAATAACTCTGCACAATCAAAATAATCACTTACGAATTGATCCATCACAAAACATTTATTTAAAAATCAATGATAAATGGAGGTTATCCTGACTTGCTATTTATTTTTTTTTTCAAGCCAAAATTCACTACAGAGATACTTTACTATGTGTTTTGTGGCTATCAAGACACCAGTGTTTTGTTCTCTTAAATCTGCTGTTTTTACATGTGGCTGACTGCAATGTAAATATCCCCTATGGTGCTTTATCACACTGACAATTAATCACAAAGCTTCGATGTGACATGTATCAAACTGTCCCATTTCCACAACCGGCACGCAGATTGCAATTACCACGATTTCTCCCTCTCTATCCTCTATTCTACTAACAGAGCTCGTTTATATATAATTTTAAAAAGTGCATAAAAGTCTCCGTGATACTATCTATAAACTGTATACAATATGCTTTTTACATCAAAAATGTTTCAAAGTTATATCTGAACAATGAAATGCAGTGTCAGAACAAACAAAAAAAACTAATTGATTTTCATATGAATGAATAAATAAATCACTGATTAGAAACGCCGAGATTCCATGAACCAAATCTATAGAAAGAAACTGGTGACAGCTACAAGTTGTCGTCAAATCTAACCAACAATATCTATCTGTATCGCTGATAATATACTTCCAACAGATAAAATATTTGAAAGTTTAGGACCTAAATAACATAAGAATACTTAGAAAAAGTGTATTACTCTTAGTTCTGACCCATTAAATACAATGTGAAAACCAAAAACAAATTGATTTTCACTGGACAAAAACAAACAATGATGAATGCAAAAATTCTGTGAAACACATCCATACAAAGTTCCTGATGACACAAGTTATAATATAGATGAGAATGCAAAGAAACTGGGGACAGCCACATCAAGTTGCTGTCAAACTGAACCAACAAGTGGTGGAGATGAGGAGAGGAGAGGGTGGTGGTCAAGCGGTCAATAAACTGGACAGTAACTCACCTGAGAGACATAAACTTGTTGTTGATGCATGGTGATGACCTGATGTCACAAAGTACACTCTCCCTTCACCACCTAAACTTCCTCAAACACCACGCTCGCTCGCACGAACGGATGTACAGCACACGGACGTGGTGGTGTCGCTAGTACACCGTCCTGACTAGATAATTTCTCCACTTCTCTGAGTGTGCTGCTGCTGTTTATCACAGATATTGTATATTCCTCAGCCCATCTATTCAATGCTCGATGTTTTACAGATTGTTGTTATCTGTCAATGAGCGGCGACATGTAGAAGTTAGTGTGGGGCAGGTCGGCCACCAGTCAGACTCTATCACTGAGTGTGTAGTACGCACCACACACAGAAATGGACACTCGTGGGAAAACACATTTGCATCTGACATCGTGAGAACAATAGTTAATGGCTCTTACAGGCTGCATGCTCACCCCCCACTGAGCCTCAGCCTGGTGAATCATCTCCTGACCACAACACCCCCACTAAACTTTACAACGCATATCACCCAGACAGGGGGGAGCGGGAAAAACCTGGGGCTGACCACGGATACACGAACACCGGAAACTAACACAGAAATAAACAAGCAACTTTTAATTCACTTCCATTGAATGAGATTTAATTCTGATTGCCAAAAATAGACTAGAGAGTGGATACAAGGTTTGGTGGGGGTAGCGGCGACAGTGGGCACAGCCGCCATTAGCAGAACAAAAGCGTATTGGTATTTGCCTTATAAGGTGGGCAGGTGTTTCACAGGCCATTTGCACCACCCCATTGAAGCGCATAAGCTGCACCCGTCGCTATTCAAACCTAGGCCCATATCAAAATATTAATTCAACTATCGGCGGCTCTGACCTGATAAGACTGTTTAAACGCTCACTGGGACGTGTGCCAAGGACACTTTAGTTTGTTATTCAAAAAACTTCCAAAACTTAGCCAGGAATACTGCAGTGAAACTAGAAACTGACCATTCACGCTATTATCACGTTTTTTTGTTGTTGTTCGGCTAGTTAAACAGCTGCGACATGACAGTGTGTCTGGACTCCCCGGTAAAAGGAGGCATGGCCAGTGAGCAGAAACTTTGGTGGAATACTGCACGCCAAGACTCACGCACATAGACACAGATCACCGAGCTCATGCCACATTCACCACATTCATTCACCACATTCATTCACGGTGAATGTCGCCAGGCAACTGCAGCCACCCTCCTCAATCATGACCCATTTAAATTCAGATGCATGATTTATCCACATTTTTATGGTTATATACCAAAAACAGCTTGTTGCTGATGACTGTGTTGTCTGTGATGGATAGGATAAGAAAAGTCAGAAAGAAGAAACGTTGAAGGATATTTACCCGTGGTGTGAAGGAAATAACTTATTTAAAGGAAAAATTCATCAAAGGATTAAATGTGGCTTAACCATGGTTATAGACCAATCAACCAGAATTGAACAAAGTTCTTACTTTTCTCCGCAATGTATTAAATAAATGGAATGGAAACAATGGAGTACTACAACAAAGGTCACACACACACACACATACACACACACACACACACACACACATGCACATTGCAGGTTGGAATGATATTCAAAATATGTTTGATTATGTACTTATTTATGTCATATTTATTCAACAGCTGATTAAAGTAATAATCCTCCTTTCCATGTAATAACATAATTATTTGTATACATCTTTATTTTTATATGAGAAAAGCATTGTATGTCGTATGCTAAATGAATAGAGTTGTTCTGCGCATAGTTTGCCAATCATGATAACCAGACATGTGACAAAATCTCAAAAGTCACAGCCAAATAAATCAACAGAGGGCAGCACAATGCAATAGAGGATGGGAGCCTTAATTAATTCACAATACTGACTATGTATAATACTGAAACCAATTACATATATCCATGTTTCAGAATACATATATCTGTGTTTCAGAATAGTCATAATAAAAAAGATGTCAAAATCTGTTTCAGAGATGTCAAATTCTGTTTCAGAGGTGTAAAATTCTGTTTCAGAGATGATAAATTCTGTTTCAGAGTTGGTTTCAGAGTTGGAAAATTCTGTTTCAGAGTTGGAAAATTCTGTTTCACAGCTAGAAAATTCTGTTTCAGAGCTGGAAAATTCTGTTTCAGAGATGTCAAATTCTGATTCAGAGCTGGAAAATTCTGTTTCAGAGATGTCAAATTCTGTTTCAGAGATGTCAAATTCTGTTTTGGAGATAGAAAATTCTGTTTTGGAGATAGAAAATTCTGTTTCAGAGCTGGGGAATTCTGTTTCAGAGCTGGAAAATTCTGTTTCACAACTGAGAAATTCTGTTTCAGAGCTGGAAAATTCTGTTTCAGAGATGTCAAATTCTGATTCAGAGCATCCCGTCCCCAAAAAAGATGTCAAAATAGTTCTATCATATTTTATTCTATCAACAGAGTATTTTCAGTTTGACAAGATCTGTATGATTATCGATCTGTGAACCAATAGATAAGTTGGGTCAGTGCTACACATGTAGTGTCACCTGCGCCCTCTGTTGAGAACGATGTAAAACACGAGGGCATAAATTAAAGGGATTCAGATCTTAATTTCTTAGTAACATGTAACAAGATCAAACTGGGTACAGATATCTGTAATTATCTTTTTTATTTGTAAATCATACAGATTTTATTTGATTATTAACATAGTTCAAGCGCATCCTTATTTTCCTAGATCTGAAAATAAGCCAAAGGCTGAGAGCTATGCTGATTTTTAGTTTGAAACATTTCCTGGAATGCCTGTTCATTGTTCGCTCTATAAATGATAATTTTGAATCAAAGAAAATGTGAGTTTAACAATGCTTAAACATGCATACCCAACATGAGATCACCATTTTGAAAAGCGGAAGTGACAGGGAGAAGCTCTTATTTTTGGCGCGAAAACAATCGGAGTGGCGCCACAAGAAGTGGTGGCCCGAAGTTTCTTAGGATAATAGGATGCGTGATACAAAAAAGAGCATTGTATATGAGGCTGCATTGTTATTAATGGGGTCACTTGTCCAAATCAAAATTTTCAAGTCCATTGATCATGATTTAAAATAGAATCAAGATAGTTTGGGCCATTAAATGACAAAAAATATGTTTGCCCAACTGGTCCACTTTAACAGAGCATTCACTGGTCCAAATTTAGGATCTGGTGGCCCCAGGCCACTGGGCAGACTCCATAATATGTTAACTGCATTTCATCTACTGGCATCTGACCTACTGACCTAGTTCCAGTCCTGAGTGCAGTGAGTTGTGCATAATTAACACTAGCATGTGAATTAGGGCCTTAACCCACTATATACAGGTTGACTTATCCAAAACTTAACTAAATTTGAAACAAAATATAGTCATTTATGATTATCACACTAATACTACAGAGAATGATATTGGAATATATTAAAACTGAGCACTTAATCTTTTCTTTTTTTCCATTCATGATGATAAAAATTGTTGTGGTGACATTGTAACTACCAGACTCCATACTGATATGTTCATTGCATTTCATCTACTGGCATCTGACCTACTGACCTAGTTCCAGTCCTGAGTGCAATGCCAAAGAAAATATACAGTAATTATAGCACCAATACCACAGAGCATGGTATCGGAATATGTTAAAACCGAGCACTTAATCTTTCCTTTTTTAAATATGAGCAGTTTCATGTTCCATGTTGAAAATATTAAACAGGACCTCGCTAAAAGCCTAAGCACCTTCGTCGCACGGATGCCATCTTGAAAGTTTGATATTACCCAGTTAACAATTCCACCACTTTCTAATTGTATTTATATACATATTACTGTGGGCAGGCCTCGACATTAGCCAGTTGCCCGTTTGTCCGGAGGTATATTTCACACCTGTCGGGGTCAAGTCCGGGCAACTGGACACTTCTGTTCCACTTGCCCGGTGGTCAAGTGCTGTAATCTGTCCCCAATCAAAGTACCCCACAGAGAACAGAGAGAGCTGCTGACCACATCACAGGGATGACACCTGATTAGAGATAACTTTGTGTCCAGGCTTGGTTGCTGCCTTGGATTACCCAGGGCTGCCTCCCAAACGCTGACCTAGATAAAGTTATGGGGTGCAACTAGACATATATATTCCTCTAGATGGTAAGCACTGTATCAGGAGGTATAGTGAATGCTTATCAATTTCTCACATTTTGGTCAATCAGTATATTGTGCAGCATTGCCCGCAAACATGCATAGTTGATTATAAGTTTGCTACAGTGGGGTATATCCATCAATAACACTTGACATTACTTAATCTTATAAAGTGATAATTGTATGTTATATTCTCACAAGATTGACAAGTCAGGGTGACATCTTTAATCACAAGCTCAAAAGTCTTCATGTAATTCTCTGCTTAAAAACTGAACTCCTGAGTTACAAAAGGCCCTATCCCTATTGTAGACAAAAAGCTAAAATAAGAGTTATCAATTATATAAATTGGTCAAGAACTGACTGAGCATTGCCAATTTTTATGTTTTTGTAAAAAATTGCCACTTATGCATATGCACAAAAATCATAACAAACTTGAGGTCACTGGGTGCATTTTTTTTTAAATGTACTATTCATGTCAACTTATTGTGTATTCTATGGGTGATATGGGCATTTTTTTCTAATTATCAGCCAATGTTTGAATGCACAAATTCTATGACCTTTATACTATATTCAAGTATTGGGGCAAATTTCAGGGCAAGTGAAATTGTAATTTAGGCCAAATGGCAACTTCAACAACTCAGTGAATGCTAATTAATTTTTTCAAAAAATTATTAAAAAATAGAACAAATTCTGAGCCTAATAGAAAATTGATAGAATTGTTCTCCTGAATATAATTGGTCCATTAAAAATACATCTTACCTAGTAATATGTAAATTTTCAGTACCTCTAATAACTTCACTACTTTTTAAAAGATGAGCATTATCTGAAAATTGAAATTTATCTCCCTGAGACGGACATCAACATCCATCACTGTCGACAGACCAGAACTTAAACGTCCCCATTGTACTGACTAAATGATGTCATTTTGTGACATTCTCTTGGGCTGAAGCACCTTAACCTCTAACGGACGGGAATGATGGCAATGTCCATGGATCTGGCTTGACGACGTCATTTGTAACATTATGAAGGACTGCAACTTGTTATATTGTAATCACGATAATGACGCTAGACTGATTGGATCATGAACTGTTAATCCCAGCACTTCACTGAGCATAATTAATAATCATGGTTATAAATTTTATCAATTTAGTATGTAGATTCACTAGTCTAGAAAAAAATTGGTTAGTCCTGCCAATCAACAAAATTGAGATAGGCTAGTCTGGTAGCGGTTAATTTTATGGTTGTGACATCAGGCTGTTTGAATCATCAACTTATGGTATTTCATGGAGCAAAGTGAATGACCATGGTTATATATATATCACAGTAATTTGGTATTAAGATGGACTTGTCCTTGAAGAAGATTGATTAGTCCTGCCAATACAAAAATTTAAGTACACTAGTCCTTTAAGGGAAAATCCATTCACCTAATATTCATAATAGTTACATTTTGTGAGTGTCATGTGTAAAATTATCAGCATCGCCAATCTTGATGGTTCACCAAATGATTTATAAATTGGACTTTCACTCAAAGTTTAACATCATTATTCTATAATTTTTTTTCTTCAAGGAGGCGAACAAAGATATTTGTTTATATACTTGCTTACACAGAATTGGAATTCAAAGAAATCTGAAGGATTATCAAAATATACCATACTCAAGGCTCCAGGACTTTATGTGTGTCAGAGTGACCTCTCTAAGCCGAATTAGAATCTATGTGTAATGAATGCATGATATAAATCGGACTTTTCATACAGACTGATAGCAGATTGTCATCTTGCCCCATTGAAAACAACACACAAAAACTGCACAAAAAAAATCAGAAGTGCGCAAAAACTCTCTTATACCCAATCATTAAAAAGACAATTTTTTTTTCCTAATCCTCTTCTCTCAAGCAACAGCTACAAATGTTTCAAAATACTAAACTAAAAACTATTATTTGCATATAATATTCAAATTCACAATATGTTGTTGATAATCACTTAATTGTTTAAAATCACTCAAATTATTTTTTAAAATCACCATGAAAGTTGAAACTCTGATTTGTTAGTGTGGGTGTGGGGATGATGAACTCAACTTGTTTTATCACATCAATCAGTTTCTGATAAGTACTATTTACCTTCCAACAAACACATTTCATCACATTTAATGATGTTAATCGATCAAATGAGCAGTAATATTTCAGTCAGGGTTTCCTGTAAAAGAAGTTGTGGGTGAATGCCAGAAAGAGGGTGTGTGTATTCCTGAGAATCATGACAAGAAACTGTCAAGAAACTAGGCAAGGTTCAAACTTCACACTTTTTCCTGCATATCGTTAAGCGTCACTTTTTAAAGGTCTATCATGATAACACGTTGTGATTTTGTGAGATATTGAGCCTGATTGACTATTAGGTATATCTTAAATGAAAGATAGAAATAATTGTTTTGGCCAAAGTTTACAAACTCTTCGCACAAACTTTGAAACTTTTGCCAAGTTCCAGAGGCCGCAAACCATAAATCACAGCCAAAAGAATGGCTCAGTTTGACATCAAATACTAATGCATCGGCGATGACACTTACACTTAAGTTGCAACTACATCTAATCTTCTAATATTCTGGGTATTAATGACAATACTTACCCTATTTCTTATAGTTTTACTTCGTTTTTCGCAACTTTTAGAAACTTCATAAAGTTTCAAAATGGCGGCCACGACTGAGTGAGCATGCTCATGTTTTGATCACGCGAATTCTCAGTCTGCGAGATTTGAAGTGTCATGGCCGCTGCTGATCTAAACTGAGTCATTTCTCGCTCAAAAATGTGCTAGAGTTTCATAAATAGGAAGCAAAACTGTGATTAAAGTACAGAAACTATGAGCGCAATAGAGGAAGCAGCTAGCGAACAGTTAGATATGGAGAAACCCGTGCAGGAAGAGGAAGAGTCAGTGCCTAAATCTATCAGTGACATCTCAGCTGAAACTGCAACTCAAGATTCTGGCAGTCAAAACAAACATGACAGTCAGGCAAAAACAACACCACAATCTGGGACAGAACAGGGTCCGGAAGAGGGAGGTAAGGCTGTTAGGGAGTTAATTACTATATACATAGATGTGGATTTCAGTGAAATTTAGTGCGGGCAAAATTATTTGTACTGATTTCAACAATGCCTCAAAATGTTGATCAAAAAATGTTGGAATATGAATGCATGTCATGTGACAACTCATGGATTTGCTGAAGCATTGAGAGAGGTTGGTTTTTGTCATCGTGCCCAGTCATCACTCACATGATCAGCGGTCAACCAGGGTGACAGAACATCACAACGAGAGATGGTCATGTATCTGTATCATCTGTATGGTAGCATCTGTATTGTCGTTGATTCACTCAGCTCTGTGGAATTTGCAGGGAATTCCGTGTGACAATTTCCCATGATATTTCTTACTATTTCCCTGTTGTTAAACATGATCTTTTTCATTATCATTATTTCATTATCTCTGAAAATTTGATAAATCAAAGATATTGATAAGCATGGCAATATTTCATTTGAATTAATAATGACATGCTGTCACAGTTGAAATAAGCTAAGCATGGGTCCATACATATGTACATCATATGAATGGCTTTACAGTTACACACAATCCAATGGCCCAGAATGGTTTAATATTCTATGGGCCAGATTTGACCAGAACTTCTCAAGATCTACTGACAGGACATTTAATTTAAGCCCTTTTATGTTATGAGAATATTACAAATCTGGAAGTGGATCTGAGAACAATATGTTATAAGCGGCTATCCTTGACCACTTGACCACTTGACCACTAACAAACAGAGAGCATCCACCACTGGCAATGTACGAGGAAGGATGTTTATGTTCCCATTGTTCTGGTTTAATGACTTTATTTTTAACATTCTGAGGGTGCAACTTTTTATAATGTAATCCTAGTAATGTCTCATTGAATCATGAACTCTTGCACCTCCAGTAGATTACAGTAACACATTGTCATAGAAATATGCTAAGGCTATGCTTTTCATACTTTTACAAAGAATTTAAGCTTATACAATTTCAGACAAGGTTAGGTATTTTCAAAGCTCAAGGTCCAAATATTTTCAAGTTCTAAGTATATTCAACACTAACCTTAGGCATTATTACCACATTAATATTTTGCATTTAAATTCTGCTGGCATTAACAGTTTGGGTAAAAACTCTTGACGACCATATAGAAGTGCGCTCGCATATAGTCATACAATGGCCCAGCATGATTGTATTTTGCCTTATTTGATCTAAGGACAATCAGTTAGAGTTACCACATGGTGTCAAGAAATGACCCTGTATGACCTCATGACCTCATTGTGAATGACCCAGATTTTTTACTTTAACTGATTATCAGATCTGATATGATGGGAGGTAAATGTTTTTATTTTATTTATTTTTTTACATCCATTTTGAAGTCCATTAAACCTTTTTCATAGCATCCTATTTGTATTACAAAATACCTTTCTACTTTTAACTGATAATGCTCTCATCAACACCATTTACACATCTTGTAATCGTATCAATCATGGTCATAAATAAATCATAAAAATTGAAAGTATAAGTTTTATCAGAATTTACAGGACAAATAAATTTAACCAAAACAAAAAGTTGGTTCATCACTTAAGAAGAATTAAGATCAACATCATGAACACAAAAATGGTTGTAAAAGACGTTCTTTGAGGATCATCACTCATGAAAAGAAATAATAAAACATTATGAAACATAATTAATATTAAATATGTATGTGTGTGCCCTCATGTACAAGCCCACCCTCCAAACATCGAGTTTGGGTCCTAATTTCTCGTCCTTTATTCAAGTAAATACTGTATATATATTTCTCATTCAAGCCAAATAGTCTGGTCATCACATATGCATGATAAGGATAAAGTGAAGTAGTTATTATACTGCAAAACTGTGATTTGAAGTTAAATAAATGTTTATGTCTATACCAGTTGCCATGTATTGTGTTATTGGGTCTCTAATTTAGAAATAAGATCCTGTTGTTTTGTTTTGGTCTTACTATTTTGGGAGAGGCTTTTATTACATAGTTGGTTTCAATATGAACAATATCATAAATGTATTTGATCATGATGGTAATTATTTATTAAACCAAAGTGACTTAAGACACAGAAAAAAAATCATTGTTTTACATTAAATTATTTATTAAATATAGGGTAGGCAGGATAAGTCTTTGTTTAAACATAACCTTTTCGTCATTTATGTTAATAACAAATCTAGGCCAAGGAAGCATTCACTATCATAATGGGGTAATATTATTTCATTATAGTATGAAAATGATAAAGGAATTAAACAAAGAAGGGAGGGGTAAGTATCTTTTTCCCACGAGGTAAAGGCTGAGGGTATTGATTCACAAAAAATGTTACATGCTTTGGCCCATGTAGAAGACACAGATAATTGATTTATCCTTTAACATTGGGAGAAAAATTGTGGTTCTAAAATAAGAGTTCTGTCTGCAGACTGTATCAATATCAATGCAATAACTGAATAAACATACTGACAGCCGACTGAGTACATAATGTATAAAGCTCATAAAATAGCATTATATTCACAACAATGATACTGCACATATTTGTGAAAGGCATTATAGTGTACAATATGTTGTTTAATCATTTTCATTTTGTGGCAAATAAATTCATTTCCTGACTTCAACTATGTTTATACTGCCATGATAGAGTGTCCCAAATGAAACACATAAAACAGACACAAATAGTTGGCAGTTACCGTATTTACTCGTGTATAAGTCGAGGTTTTTTTCCAAAAACTCTTAGTTAATGTTTAGGGGGTCGTCTTATACACGAGAGCAGTCTTATACTCGAGTATTTACGGTAAAACGTAAATACGGTAAAACGTAAATACGATGTTCATATTTTCGAAATAACGAATATCAGACGTAGCAGATTGATTTTAATTGCGTTTTAAATGATAAATAAAGGTATTTACCCAATATTATTGGTCTATTATTTCAAAACGCTTTGTTTTGACTTTGTTCTCACTGATTCCAATTATCAGCGTTCAGTTTTCCGTTTCGTCATTGTCTCCACTGCTTTGAGTCGTGTCTTCCCTTTTTGATTGCGTTTTATATGATAAATAAAGGTATTTACCCAATATTATCACAAATTGTTCGAGAACAGAACAAAACCATCAATCCATTTAAAACGCAATTAAAATCGATCCACGTGTGAAAGCATTTCTGTCAACAAGGGAAGACACGACTCAAAGCAGTGGAAACAATGACGAGATGCAAAACTGTGAACGCTGATAATTGAAATCAGTGAAAACAAAGTCAAAACAAAGCATTTTGAAATAATATGTTTTAAATGATATATAAAGGTATTTACCCAATATTATCACAAATTATTTTTCGCAAGAATTTCTCCACGATGTAGAACGTAATACGATGTACGTGACGTCCTTAATCTTAGCGTCAAAACCAACACGTGGGAGAATATTTCTTTGTGTATTATAAAGCCAATGATATTCATTATATCGCTTTAAATTATTATTGTTTATATCGATCTTAGCATAAAAACAAAGCGTGTTAATACACAAAGAAATATTCAACCACGTGTAGACAGTAGTCCGCCTGTCCGATATTTGCTTTCACGCTAGTATTGCGTAATGCATGTTAAATGAATGGATGGTTTTGTTCTGTTCTTGACCTGCAAAGCGAATTTGTGATAATATTGGGTAAATACCTTTATATATCATTTAAAACATATCTGCTGCAAAACGTAATACGATGTACGTGACGTCCTTTATCTTAGCGTCTGGGTGCCCACGAGACAAAAGTGGAGCGGCCAACATGTCAAATTGAACTTTCATATCCGTAGCTGATCGATTTTAATTGCGTTTTAAATGATAAATAAAGGTATGTACTTAATATTATCACAATTACATCGAGAATTTCTCCACATCATTGATTTTAGCCTCAAAACAAAGCATTTTCATTATTTATCATTTGAAATGCAATTAAAATCGATCCGCGTGTGAAAGCATTTCTGTCAACAAGGAAGACACGACTCAACGCAACACGTGGTCGCAATTTTGAAAGGCGGAAGTGACGGGAAGAGGCTCTTGTTTTTAGCGCGAAAACGATTGTTAATATATTGCGCAATAATGGATGGTTTTGTTCTGTTCTCGACCTGCAAAACGTAATTTGTGATAATATTATGTATATACCTTTATTTATCATTTAAAACGCAATTAAAATCGATCCACGTGTGAAAGCATTTCTGTCAACAGGGAAGACACGACTCAAAGCAGTGGAGACAATGACGAAACGCAAAACTGTGAACGCTGATAATTGGAATCAGTGAGAGCAAAGTCAAAACAAAGTGTTTCGAAATAATATTGGGTAAATACCTTTATTTATCATTTAAAACGCAATTAAAATCGACCCGCTACGTCTGATATCAGTTATTTCGAAAACACGAACATCGTATTTATGTTTTACCGTATTTACTCGTGTATAAGACCGCTAAGATCTTATATCGTAAGCATATTTAAGTTTCACTTTTAAAATGACCGCCAAGCTTCAGCTGAAGCTTGAATGGTAGCAGAGCCGATATGTCAAGAAAAACCAACTCGACTTATATTCGGAAATTGGTTTTTTTCAAGAAAAATAACCTCAATTTTGGGGGGTCGACTTATACACGAGTCGACTTATACACGAGTAAATACGGTAAATATCTCTTTTGAAAACACTTATGAGGAAAGTTTGTGTGGCCTATAAATGCACCAGGTTTGCTCGTGCTTGATAGAGCTTGATGTTAGGCAGTGGCCCAGTGGCCAGGGAAGTTTTTGGAGTATTAAGATTCTTAAAATTTAGCCTCGTAATTCTTAATATGAAGACCTGGTAGATTGATTTAAAGGCTTAAGAAAGATAGGCTTGTTTCTGATTTCTTTACATGATCCAAAGGTCTTAGGTTCGATCCCCGGCAGTGCTGAGACTGATTTTATGATACAAGTTCACACATAAGCTGAGGCCCGTGCCAAAGGGTTAACCCGTTGTCCTTGTAAATCTGTGACCAGGTGGGTTGTCATGTCAAGGACCTGCGACATGACAATTCAGTGAGGCAGCACTATATCTGCTACAAGTAGGTCTCATCACGAAATGACTGAAATAATGTCGAGAGTGATGTTAAACTCCAAACTAGCTGGAAATCTTTCTTGTTAATCAGGTGTATTTTAAACATGTAATTACAGGTGAAGGATCAAAGCCAGAGTCTGCAAAGGATTCCAGTAACCAAAGTGAAGAACAAGAGAATGCTCCACAAGTCAACACAGGTAGGCATGATCAGTTAGAGGCAAACATGTGTATGGTCACGCAGGAACCGAGACAGTCATGCATTAGAGATCGTCAGGGTTATCTGAATGTTTGTAAAACACAGTTTTAATATTTATACAGGTATTAGATTTAAAAAACAATTTCATGATTTAATCATAGAGATGTTATTATGATGTCACCACATGTTGAAGGTCCTCACATTTATGATGTCATCATAGAGATGTTATTATGATGTCACCACATGTTGAAGGTCCTCACATTTATGATGTCATCATAGAGATGTTATTATGATGTCACCACATGTTGAAGGTCCTCACATTTATGATGTCATCATAGAGATGTTATTATGATGTCACCACATGTTGAAGGTCAACACACTTATGATGTCATTTGATGGATTTTTAACAGAAAATTAAGATAATTTCCATCATATTGTTCCCCATATTGAGGCATCAGTATTTCACACCTAAATATGGTATGTGGATGATCAACAGCATAGAGCTATTTCCAGTATTACTTTCAGGGTTTAGCGTTTCTTTTTTCACGATCATTGATAATGTTGTCCATTGAACAAAGCCATTTATGTCCACAGTATGATACACTATCCCAAGACAACCTCATAAACAAAGCCATTTATATTCTGCGCCGCAGACAGTCTCAGTGCTCTGGTATTATGCTATCTGGTGTTGTGAATGGCTTTAGGTTAGTGCCATTCATGTATATTTCTTTATCTGGAGATGCAACTTAATGAGATACTTTCTAGCAAAATAAATTCTATAAATTATTACATGTTAAATGATCATAGATTTGTAAATACATAGAAATTCATAGACAAAATAATTATATCAGTAATCATGGAAACACAAACCAACATTTAAAACTCATCTTGCAACCCCCATAAAATATGAGCAAATATTGCAGTCACATTTAATGCACATGCAACTCAAGCTGCAATGATCTTCAATTTTCATAAAATTGGTCATAAATTTGTTAATGCTAGTCCAATTTATATGCTTTTTACACCAAAATAACACATTTTTCATGTTCATTCCGACACACATCACCTTTCTGCAGTGGGTTTGTTTTAAGACAGAAAATCGTAGCATCACTCTTTCAGCTACGTCCTTCTTTTATTTACTAATTAGTTATGTAAATAGTTAATTCCCCCATGATGATGTCATACTTTTTTAACCTGCACGTGTATTCAAAATGTCCTATTTCTCCCCAAAAAAATCATGTTTCAATAATGCAGTTATATTAACAGAGCCCACAGATCAATGTGCGTTATAATTCTCTTCCAAACTACAAAATTGTTTCAGAGAAGTGAAAGTTTCCTTTAAGTTTTACAAACATTTAGGCCATTTGAAAGAATATTACTAAATACTTCAAGTTCATCTTATTAAAATAATCCAGTTAGTGTTAACTATTTTGCTAAACTTTAGATCTGAAAATCATCATTCTGAAACAATATTATTCTAATTTCTTCTTCCTAAGATGAGTCCTTAATAGAGTTGACAAAAATGGAGAATAATTTACATTCTGATTCTTGAAATTTACATTGAGATTTTTGTAATTTACATGCAATCTACATGCTGATTCTTGTAATCTACATTCTGATTCTTGTAATCTACATCGAGATTCTTGTAATCTACATGCAATCTACATTCTGATTCTTGTAATCTACATTCTGATTCTTGTAATCTACATCGAGATCCTTGTAATCTACATGCAATCTACATTCCGATTCTTGTAATCTACATTCTGATTCTTGTAATCTACATCGAAATTCTTGTAATCTACATGCAATCTACATTCTGATTCTTGTAATCTACATTCTGATTCTTGTAATCTACATCGAGATCCTTGTAATCTACATGCAATCTACATCAAGATTCTTGTAATCTACATGCAATCTACATCAAGATTCTTGTAATATATGTGCAATCTACTTGCTGATTCTTGTAATCTACATGCAATCTACATCAAGATTCTTGTAATATATGTGCAATCTACATTCTGATTATTGTAATCTATATGCAATCTACATCCTGATTGTTGTGATTTTACCCACAGCTGGTAGCCTGCCGCTGTCCTCTGAGATGGCAGACATGACGCAGCCTTGTAAAGAGCAGGACAAACCAGGCAATAATAGCAGCACTGCCGAGCCCCTGGACCCGGCAAACACTAACTCTGAGATGGGGCAGCTACAGGCCTCGGCCAGTCAGGCAGAGGCTGCGGTAACAGAACCTAAAACCAGCGTCGGAGACGTGGCAGAAACAGAAGCAGAAACAGAAGCGCCCATGGTTCAGGCAGAATCGGCGAAGGAAAACGACATTCCACATGAAACAGGTTCGTTAGAACAGAAGGAAGAATCAATCATTCCAGACGAAGTTGCCACGGCAACAAAACTGCCGACAGAAACAGTTGAGGTAGAGGGAGCCACTGCAGCCGCTCCCTCGAACACGTCGACGCCGACCAGTGAAAACAAGGCCCCAATACAGAGCGTGTACCATATAAAATGGCTCAAGTTTCGTAACCAGAATCTGCCGATCGTGACGCAGAACGAGAATGGGCCCTGCCCCCTACTGGCGATCATGAACGTGCTGCTTCTCAAGGGGCAGGTGAAGTTCCCGCCCATGATTGAGATGGTCACCTCTGGACAACTCATGGATTACCTGGGAGACTGTATATTTGAAAATGCACCAAAGGTAATATAATCCACTTTATGCATGTATGCGTTTTGAAAAAAATAATTTTTTTTTTGATAAATGGTATAAAATATATAGAATATGGCATTTTATTATTTATTTGAAAAGTGGAGATGAATATTCAGAAGGTGTCAATTGTATTGATTAAATATCTTTTTTTTATTATGCACATTCCGTCATGGATGATAATATCTCCAAATATTACTAAATCAATTTTTATTTGCACAAACAATGGTTGATACAAGCTGTTTATTTCACATGACCAGCTTTTTGGACAAAACAGAAACAATAGATTAATGATTCCTGCCCTTAGCAACCAGTTTTGCTACAGATCAGATGACAAAGAGTAAACCCCCTGACCTAGCTTTATGACATTTTGCAATATTTTTTCAGAATATTAGTGAAGATGCACGTTTGAATTACGAGCAGAATATGCACGACGCGATGGCCGTGTTCCACAAGCTGCAGACAGGCCTAGATGTCAACGTCCGATTCACAGGGTAAGGCTCAATCAATATGCTCAATTCATACATATCCCTTCAGTGCCCCCCACTCAGGCTGCAGACAGGCCTAGATGTCAACGTCCGATTCACAGGGTAAGGCTCAATCTATAGGCTCATTTCATACATATCCCTTCAGTGCCCCCCACTCAGGCTGCAGACAGGCCTAGATGTCAACGTCCGATTCACAGGGTAAGGCTCAATCTATAGGCTCAATTCATACATATCCCTTCAGTGCCCCCCACTCAGGCTGCAGACAGGCCTAGATGTCAACGTCCGATTCACAGGGTAAGGCTCAATCTATAGGCTCAATTCTTACATATCCCTTCAGTGCCCCCCACTCAGGCTGCAGACAGGCCTAGATGTCAACGGCTCAATTCATACATGTCCCTTCAGTGCCCCCCCACTCAGGCTGAGTAATATATCCTGAGTGAGAGGCCCCCTACGGGAGACTTACGGGATATATTATTTTTCATTAATTAGCACATGGCACTTGCCATATAACAGTTGGTAAAAGCAGAGTGTAATCTTGTTAACTCTGCATGGAGAGAGGAGATATTTTTTGTCACTCTGTCTGTCATTCAACTTTGATCTTCTTTTCTGGAACTACTTTTTTTTGTTTTCCAGGATTTCCGATTTTGAGTACACCCCTGAGTGTATAGTATTTGACCTGCTGGCGATCCCGTTGTACCACGGCTGGCTGGTGGACCCTGAGAGCCCGGAAATGACAGCCGCGGTCAGCAACTGCAGCTACAACCAACTGGTGGAGAAAATCATCAGCAACAAGAACTCCAACAAGGAGGAACTCATGACAGAAGGTAGCTTTATACTGGGTCACACCAGGGTCACACCAAGGTCACACCAAGGTCACACCAGGGTCACACCAGGGTCACACCAGGGTCACACCAGGGCCACACCAGGGTCACACCAGGGTCACACCAAGGTCACACCAGGGTCACACCAGGGTCACACCAGGGTCACACCAGGGTCACACCAGGGTCACACCAGGGTCACACCAGGGTCACAATATTACTCCAGATGACATTGTCAGTACAGACCACTACTGTATCAGTCCAGACCACTTATGTATCGGTCCAGACCACTTTTGTATCGGTCCAGACCACTTTTGTATCAGTCCAGACCACTTTTGTATCGGTCCAGACCACTTTTGTATCGGTCCAGACCACTTGGGCCAAGAAATGTCCTGTCCGATCCAAATCATTAATATTTCAGTCCAAACCACATCCATAAGAGCCCAGACCATTAACTTCATTTTTCAACCCCTTTTAAGAATATGAAAACTCTTTTTTTTCTTCTTTTGATATATTATATGCCTTTTAGAATGCAATAAGTAAATATTTTATTCTGTTGATATGTATGAAGCCTGTATGTTATGTGGACATAAATGAAATCATACTAGTGTGAAATCTTATTAGTGTGAACATATTCTTTTATCACTACTAGCCGAGTATATATTATGTGTGTATCAATGAAATCATGCAGGATATCTTATTTTCTCTTTCTCTTTCTTTCATAGCACTGTTAGCTGAGGAAATTTTAGACACAGGATATCATATTTTCTCTTTCTGTTTCTTCCTTAGCACTGTTAGCGGAGGAGTTTTTAGAGGATGTCTTATTTTCTCTTTCTCTTTCTTTCTCAGCACTGTTAGTGGAGGAAATTTTAGACACAGGATATCATATTTTCTCTTTCTGTTTCTTCCTTAGCACTGTTAGCGGAGGAGTTTTTAGAGGATGTCTTATTTTCTCTTTCTCTTTCTTTCTCAGCACTGTTAGCGGAGGAAATTTTAGACACAGGATATCATATTTTCTCTTTCTGTTTCTTCCTTAGCACTGTTAGCGGAGGAGTTTTTAGAGGATGTCTTATTTTCTCTTTCTCTTTCTTTCTCAGCACTGTTAGCGGAGGAAATTTTAGACACAGGATATCATATTTTCTCTTTCTGTTTCTTCCTTAGCACTGTTAGCGGAGGAGTTTTTAGAGGATGTCTTATTTTCTCTTTCTCTTTCTTTCATAGCACTGTTAGCGGAGGAGTTTTTAGAGGATGTCTTATTTTCTCTTTCTCTTTCTTTCTCAGCGCTGTTAGCCGAGGAGTTTTTAGAGGATGTCTTATTTTCTCTTTCTCTTTCTTTCTCAGCACTGTTAGTGGAGGAAATTTTAGACACAGGATATCATATTTTCTCTTTCTGTTTCTTCCTTAGCACTGTTAGCGGAGGAGTTTTTAGAGGATGTCTTATTTTCTCTTTCTCTTTCTTTCTCAGCACTGTTAGCGGAGGAAATTTTAGACACAGGATATCATATTTTCTCTTTCTGTTTCTTCCTTAGCACTGTTAGCGGAGGAGTTTTTAGAGGATGTCTTATTTTCTCTTTCTCTTTCTTTCTCAGCGCTGTTAGCCGAGGAGTTTTTAGAGGATATCTTATTTTCTCTTTCTCTTTCTTCCTTAGCACTGTTAGCGGAGGAGTTTTTAGAGGATGTCTTATTTTCTCTTTCTTTCTCAGCGCTGTTAGCCGAGGAGTTTTTAGAGGATGTCTTATTTTCTCTTTCTCTTTCTTTCTCAGCGCTGTTAGCCGAGGAGTTTTTAGAGGATGTCTTATTTTCTCTTTCTCTTTCTTCCTCAGCGCTGTTAGCGGAGGAGTTTTTAGAGGATGTCTTATTTTCTCTTTTTCTTTCTTTCTCAGCGCTGTTAGCCGAGGAGTTTTTAGAGAGGACAGCGGCCCAGCTTACGTACCACGGTCTGAGTGAACTCAGCTCACAGACCAAAGAATCAGAACTCTGTGTATTTTTCAGAAACAACCACTTCTCCACGGTATACAAGCACAAGGTGAGTGGTCCTAGTTCACATTCACATAGAATATAGGTTCTTTTAGGCAAAGATATAGAAAAGCTGGTTATTTTAGCCAAAACATGGATGGAAAAACTAATTATTTTAGCCAAAGATGGATGGAAAAGCTAATTTTTTTAGCCAAAACATAGAAAAGCTGGGAATTTAATTTACGTATATAGAAAAGCTGGTTATTTTGTTATTTTAATCAAAGACATAGAAACATCTGGCTAGATTAGCCAAAGATAAAGAAAAGCTGGCTATTTTAGCCAAAGACAAAAACTGGCTATTTTAGCCAAAGACAAAAACTGGCTATTTTAGCCAAAGACAAAAACTAGCTATTTTAACCAAAGACAAAGAAATGCTGGCTATTTTAGCTAAAGATAAAGAAAAGCTGGCTATTTTAGCCAAAGATAAAGAAATGCTGGCTATTTTAGCCAAAGACATAGAAATTTTAGCTATATTAGCCAAAGCTAAAGAAATGCTGGCTATTTTAGCCAAAGATTTTGGATGATGCTCGGATACATTGCCAACACTGTTAAGGTGATAAAACATGTAAACTCTGGAATAATAGTGCTGAGACGATTTATTAACAAATAAATACAATTTATAAAAAAACACAATTTACAGAGGGTGTATATTGTATAAATGTGCTATTATTTTTTGGTGAAATATGAAAAATGTACTATTCTCAAAATAAAATCCAATATGGTTTGTAACATTAGACAGATAATTGAAGTAAAAAGTCAGTGTCCTGCCAATACCTTATAAGATGTACTATGCAGAATTGGTTCTGGATATCAGACCATGAGACTAATGATATCAAAAGATTGGTTTGAGATAAACTGCGTGCTGAAGGAATATGTGATTTATTTGATGTAATTACTTCATGCGTTTGCTCTGTATGGCGAGACCTATCAGAAGTATGGGCATCCACAGGGAGTGTTCATAGGTGGCGCCACCTGAAACAATGCAGAAATATAGTACATATGTATTAGTGGCATTATATCTATTTTTACATTCTGTTTTTGAAATGCAAAAAAAAACTTTCAACAAAGAGAAATATCTATATGATAACAATGTGAAACACACAAATACACACACACGACTGAAAACAATTGATAACATGTGATTTTTAGAGAATCAAGCGATATGTTTTGCTCTACTGACCGTTAGTGTTTTGCCAGTTCAGTCGGATGGGTCCGAAGTCGTGATTGTGTTCTATAGAGGTGGTGGCGTTGTCGTTGGGGCGTCCGCTCTGTTTGGGAGGTACGGTCCATGCGAGAGTGTCCTCTGGTGGTGGGAGTGTGGTGGGTTGAGGAGTAGGTGTGAAGTACACCATCAGGTTACAGGTGTGATTGCTAACCGTCCGGGACATGAAGTGGTCGACGTGAGCGGCGCCGAGCGTGATGTTTCTCTGGAGACCGGGACAAGCTCCGGCTTCCATCCCCAGGTTATATATGTAAGACTGGAAATGACTACAAACAAAAACAACATTAGGCTGTAACAAATAGTATCTTTGTTTCTGATAACTTACCCTGAAAAAAGATTGGGGTAGATTGATTTTATTTATTTTTATTTTTTGTTAAAAGTGAACAGATATATTGAGAATGGATAATACATTAGGCCAAATAGATAATAACCATGTTTCTGATAACATGTCCTGAAAAAAAAGGATGGGTGGGGAGAGATTTTAGTTTTTTGAGATTGAGGTTCTGGCTATGTTTACCACATCACCCTCTGGTGGAGATTGAGGTTCTGGCTATATTTACCACATCGCCCTCTGGTGGAGATTGAGGTTCCGGCTATATTTACCACATCGCCCTCTGGTGGAGATTGAGGTTCCGGCTATATTTACCACATCGCCCTCTGGTGGAGATTGAGGTTCCGGCTATATTTACCACATCGCCCTCTGGTGGAGATTTAGGTTCTTCCACATTTAACTTACCCGCAGATGTCGTTGGCGTCGGAGATTTGTGATTTTTTCCTCTTCTTGTTCACCCTGGCTCGGAGACTATGCATTCTGGCGTTGATCTGATGTATCTTCTCCACGCGTCCCACTATATTGTCACACTCTGCCAAATAAAAATAATATGGCAAGTAAAATATGCCACAAAAAGTGGTTACCCTTAGACTGAGTCAATATGACACAATAAATTCAACTTAGAATCACATTTTATATTTGCTTTCAATATTAAGCCAGGAAAATTTTCTTCTTTTAGGTTAGTTAAAATACATATTCTGCCAACAGTCTGGTCTTTTCATATTTTCTTGATTCTTACCAATTGTAAAATGAAATACCAAAAAAAGAATGATTTAAAAGAATTTTGTTTTGGAAACACTTTGCATGATGTGATCATGTGGATGTTTAGATTTAGCTACCGGTATAATATAACAACGATATATTTTCATGGCCACTGTAAACAACACATTAAATTCTCTGACATTTTCTTGTAATTGTTTCTCCCTGGCCCATAAGAGGACGGCACTTCAAAATCTTAAAATCAGAAATTAAATTTAATTTTTTTTTTCCAAAAAAAAAAAATAACCTGGGATGCAGTAATCCTGGAGAAATATGTCGATGTTTTCTATTTTCTTCTCAAAGTTAATGTTTGAGAAGGGTGAGTTTTCTATGCAGTCCCTCGTCCTCTCTGTGGTGCAGAGTATAATCTCGGTCAGGTTCACTGTGGGGAGCACGCTGCAAGTGAAAGAACCACCAATGTAATCATTGGATAAATTAGAACTTTCTCTCAGAAAAAAAAAATATTGCGGCATCAAGGTTTGTAATTGATTTTTTTTTCAGATCAGATATAGCTCAAATTCACAAACAGTAATGTAAAATTGCTTCAAAAAGGTTAAGTTTTAATTTTTTTAGATTTGATTTGATTTGATTTGATATGTTGGCCGCTCCACTTATGTCTGGTGGGCACTCAGAGCCTACACAGTATGGCATATAGCTCAAATTCACAAACAATGATGAAGCCTCATAGATGATGAATGAGATGAACAAATTACATTATCATGAGTATATGATTGTTACGGGTGTTATTTTATTCACATAATATATGTGCAGTAAAAAGATAACAATAGCAATCTTTTTCAACTTAGATTTAGAAAATTGGGCATGAAATATTTTCCATCATAGAAAATTTGCATTCAAGACATAACATGCAAAAGCTTAATCTATGGGGAAAAAATCATTTTGAATCAGTTTTTAAAATCAATTTCAAAAGCACAAGGTCAGAATTCAAGTGATGAGGTGAGAATTCAAGCGATGAGGTCAGAATTCAAGTGATGAGGTCAGAATTCAAGCGATGAGGTCAGAATTCAAGTGATGAGGTCAGAATTCAAGTGATGATGTCCACAATTGGTAACTTATTTGCTGAATCAAATAAAATTGGTGAACTGCTTTTTGTGCTTCATGTTCACCACCAGATGACACTATTGTCACACCATATTTGGCATGTCTGAGCTGTCCTCTAGTGGTGGAAATTTTAATGATTTAAGATATCACAAGGTGCTGTTAGAAATGCTCCATGAACCAAACATTCCGAAAACAGTAAACTAAATTTTAATTCAGTGATATTCAGTGAGAAAATAACTCAGAACTCATAAAATATATTTGACCCCTTTACAAAAAGGATTTGGGAGACTCCCGTTAAGACCAGAAGTTTGCTGGCATGGGAGCCACCCAGAACTCTTGATGAGTTGAACTTTACAATTGACAGAGCATAAAATTGAATTAACTAAGATAAAAAATATAAAAAACTCAAGAGAAAACTTTAAACAATGGAATTGTTGGTCTTACCGGCACATGGCAGAAATATTGACAGAATACAGGAGGGGATTTAACCTGTGTATTGCCATGGATACATGAGTTTGTCGGACACCTAATGTTACAGACAGATTTCCGAAGCAGTCCAGAACGTCCCTTGCCTCACATCCCACAACTTTTCTCTCCATGTGTGACCTTTCAAATGACCTATTAAATCCTCCACCTGTGCCGTGTTGCGGACCTCTGCTCATGGAGTGCTTTGGACCTTTTGCCTGATTTGGTCGGTTGTCATGATAAGGTTCTTGGGCCCTATTTCCAGATCTTGGAAATGTGTTTGGAGTGCAAAGTGCCCCTGAAATTGAAGTAAGCTTTGTTGATATTGAAAAAGATTGATAAAACCTCCATTCTTGCGAAAACGTATCAATGTAGGTCAAACATTTATCTATTTATTTATTTGTCCAAATTGCATTATTTCTATATTGGACAGAAAGCATGAGGAATAATTTCAGAAAGAACTTTTTATTGATAAATATTCACACAAAAACAAATATATAGAAATAAGTTGTCATAATGATGATATATTAGATATATTGAGGGTGGAGGATGAGATGCATTTTGTCTGCCTTTGTAAACTATATGATGAGAACAGAGAAGATATGTATAGTAAAGTGTATGCTAAAAATAATATGTTTATGGATTACAATGTAAATGAAAAATTTGTCTATATTATGAAGTGTGAATGGAAACTACTAAGTATATATGTTGAGAATGCATGGAACAAACGCAGTGACACAATGTATATGAATGTT
Organism: Amphiduros pacificus; assembly: GCA_949316495.1. Lineage (NCBI taxonomy): Eukaryota > Metazoa > Annelida > Polychaeta > Phyllodocida > Hesionidae > Amphiduros > Amphiduros pacificus. The sequence continues at coordinate 1,345,222 of OX439003.1, forward strand.
TTAGGGTGAATGTCTTAAACATGATGACCATAGAAGCCAGTGTGGGTATATGTTGTGATATAAAGTCAAAAGTTTAAACTGACAGAAAAGTCCTCAGGGGCTGGGAAATTACATACAAAAGTTTTACCATCAATGTAACTGTATATATATGTTCCTGTCAGTATAATAAAATATATCAATCAATCAATCAAATATAGGCCATATATATGATGACCTATCAGGTATGTTAGTTAGCCTTGCTTATGTTGTAGTACTATAGTCACCTTGACCTTACCCTGCTGATTGACCTTACCCTGCTGATTGACCTTAATCTACTGATTGACCTTACTCTGCTGATTGACCTTACTCTACTGATTGACCTTAATCTACTGATTGACCTTACTCTGCTGATTGACCTTACTCTACTGATTGACCTCACTCTACTGATTGACCTTACTCTACTGATTGACCTTAATCTACTGATTGACCTTACTCTGCTGATTGACCTTACTCTACTGATTGACCTCACTCTACTGATTGACCTTACCCTACTGATTGACCTTACTCTACTGATTGACCTTACCCTACTGATTGACCTCACCATACTGATTGACCTTACTCTACTGATTGACCTTACCCTACTGAATGACCTCACTATATTGATTGACCTTACTCTACTTATTGACCTTACTATACTTGTCGACCTTACTCTACTTGTTGACCTTACTCTACTGATTGACCTTACTCTACTAATTACCTTACTCTACTGTTTGACCTTACTTTACTGATTGACCTCACTCTACTGATTGACCTTACTTTACTGATTGACCTCACTCTACTGATTGACCTTACTTTACTGATTGACCTCACTCTACTGATTGACCTTACTTTACTGATTGACCTTACTCTACTGATTGACCTTACTTTACTGATTGACCTGACTCTACTGATTGACCTTACTCTACTGATTGGCCTTACTCTACTAATTGGCCTCACTCTACTGATTGACCTTACTCTACTAATTGACCTTACTCTACTGATTGACCTTACTCTACTAATTGACCTTACTCTACTAATTGGCCTCACTCTACTGATTGACCTTACTCTACTAATTGACCTTACTCTACTGATTGACCTCACTCTACTGATTGACCTTACTCTACTAATTGACCTTACTCTACTAATTGACCTTACTCTACTAATTGACCTTACTCTACTAATTGACCTTACTCTAATAATTGACCTTACTCTACTAATTGACCTTACTCTACTAATTGACCTTACTCTACTAATTGACCTCACTCTACTGATTGACCTGACTCGACTGATTGAGATTACAACACTACAAATGTGATCACAACAGAGCAGAGGAGAGTATTTGAACTTTGTGAGACAGGATATTATGTGGCAAACATTGAAGCTGAAAATTACCTTCCAATATGAAGAGCAAGAGAAAGAGTACGCCCGCTCTTGCCATGGCTACTGTAAACAGATAAATGGCAGGCAGTTGCATCATAGTATTTGTAAGTCTGAAAACACTAATTGAGGGACAGGTCAAATAATTCTCCATCAAAGTGTCAAGACGATGAAATACAAATGTTAAAAAACTATTCACAGTCTCCGATCAAATACAAAAAGGTTTTGATGATATCAGATATATATTAAGAGTAGTTCACATTTAGCTAGACTGTAACTTTTAAGGTTAAGACTGACTCAAATATATCCACAATCTTCTCATTTGAGTTTTTTTGATTAAATGTTCTCATATTATTATGAGTTATTTACTACATTAACGTTGGATCACACAGAAATGGAATAATATACATTTTGTTAAGTCAGTACTTCAATGCTTATCAGAGAACTTATTCTCAGTCAGGAATTTATCTCATCTTATCTTATCTCATTGTATCTCATCTTACCTTACCTGATCTTATTTTATCTCATCTCATCTCGTCTTGTCTCATCTCATCTTACCTTATCTCATCTTATCTCATCTCACTGTATCTTATCTTATCTCATCTTATCTCATTGTATCCCATCTTATCTTACCTTATTTGATCTTATTTTATCTCATCTTATCTCATCTTATCTCATATTACCTTATCTGATCTCATTTGATCTCATCTTATCTCATCTTACCTTATCTTATCTTATCTCATCTTATCTTATCTTATCTTATCTCATATGATAATTAGTAGTACTTACCTAGCAGCACAGATGATCCAGGATTGTGTGAAGTAACAATGTTTTGACTTGCCCCAAGCTTTGCGGTGAACAGATTATGACAGCATGTACATCCTGGCACTATGCTTGATTCTCAGCCAATCAGCTGCTTGATAAGAATTTGCTGCGTGACAACATATTACGTATCTGGTTTCATTCCATTAATGTTAAAAATCAAAGGTTCATATTTTCCTCACCTTAAACAACTTGTGTTCTACAGAATGGAAAGTTTATTGATAAAATATGAAAAGAATGGACTTGTGAGGATTACAGTGAAATGTTCAGATATTTCAACAGATTTTTGGATTAGTTTTGCCTGCTTCAAATACAACTAAAATCTGCATAAACTTGCCAAGATTTCAAATGGTTTGCCTCTTGGCATATATTTAGTATATAAATATTGGGTTTCCCATTTATGTTCACAGCTTCTCTAATAAGCTTGTAATTGGAATATAAATGGTGTCGAAGGACGCGGATCATGTGATACAACGTTAGTGGGTGCCAACAGCCAATATACTGACATACAGTTTAGAGCCCACATTGAACAGATTTTACCAGTTTTATGTATATATCTATTTTTATTATTTTTATTTTTTTTGGAAGCATTGTAAACTAAATTTGGTGGCATAACCTTATGTTATTTTGTTTAATGCTCTGTATGTCAAAGTGTTCATTTATATGTGTTTTGACTGGATCCAACACCGTAGAGGCAACTTAACATTGTTCTTGTCAGATTTAACCCAAATAACATACATATTCAAATGTTAAACGTTCCTTATAAGTTAAAATATATGGCAGATCTTGTCCTCAGGTTGTGATTTTCAGGTATCATTCGGAAGAAAGGTACCGTATTTACTCGAATATAAGACAAGGGTTTGGGGTAGGGGAAGGTCTTTAAAAAATTATTGTTGTTATGGGGGTAAAACAATTAAAGATTTTTAGAGGCATGATTAACAGAGAGTCATTTTATTAGATGACCTCATTGGGTGCACTCCATGACCTGCAGACATATAGGTCACAGAGAATGACCTCATTGGGTGCACTCCATGACCTGCAGACATATAGGTCACAAAGAATGACCTCATTGGGTGCACTCCATGACCTGCAGACATATAGGTCACAAAGAATGACCTCATTGGGTGCACTCCGTGACCTACAGACATATAGGTCACAAAGAATGACCTCATTGGGTGCACTCCATGACCTGCAGACATATAGGTCACAGAGAATGACCTCATTGGGTGCACTCCATGACCTGCAGACATATAGGTCACAAAGAATGACCTCATTGGGTGCACTCCATGACCTGCAGACATATAGGTCACAGAGAATGACCTCATTGGGTGCACTCCATGACCTACAGATATATAGGTCACAAAGAATGACCTTATTGGGTGCACTCCATGACCTACAGATATATAGGTCACAAAGAATGACCTCATTGGGTGCACTCCATGACCAGCAGACATATAGGTCACTGAGAATGACCTCATTGGGTGCACTCCATGACCTGCAGACATATAGGTCACAGAGAATGACCTCAATATTATTTTTAAAACAAAAAGGTTTCAAAACATTGACTATAACACATGGAAAATAACATGGAAGTGGAGCTGTATTTGTGAAAATGTCATTTCAGTTTCAATATTTAGTGAACATAACAGTTTGTCAGAGGTTTTATTCCAAGTATTGATCAATATGAGTTTAGGTCTAAATCTGTTTATAGATATACTACACTTAAATACTTACAAATGTTAAGGGAACATGGTTTGTTTTTATTAATCCATAATCATTTCAAATACATAAATTAACATAATCTTAATAGTTTCCTTGAAAAAAAGAATTATTTGTATATATCACAAGGCTTAAATGGTCAAATTTTTTCACAAGTTTGTGCCATAATATAAAAAGGTGCATCACAGGAAGAATTGACTGAGGTTTGGTCACTCCTCACCCATACAGCACAGAAAAGGTCCACAAGGGAAGGTAACAGTCAAAACTAGGTGTATTCCTACTGCACAGAAGAATAATAGAATTAAAGGGAATTTAGGATTTATGCAGATTTTAAAGACTGTCTTATAAAGTCCTTACAAAAGGTCCTTGTAAAAGGTCCTTATAAAAGGTCCTTGTTAAAGGTCTTCGTAAATGGTCCTTATAAAAGGTCCTTATAAAAGGTCCTTATAAATGGTCCTTTCAATAGGTCCTTTTCAAGTAATAAGTCCTTATGATAGGTCCTTATATTAGGTCCTTATAAAAGGTCCTTATTAAAGGTCCTTAAAAAAAATCATAAAAAGGTCCTTATAAAAGTTCATTATAATAGGTCCTAATGATGTTCCTTTTAATAGGTTCTTTTCAAGCATTAGGTCCTTATGATAGGTCCTTATAATAGGTCCTTACAGGACATTACAGGTGGTGGGTGGATGTTAACATCCTTCCTTCCCATCCCTGAGGGGTTCAAAAGTGGCCAGCTGTACATGTTACATCTTTATAACAGTTAGTAAACATTTAACAATCATTAACACAAACTTATGCCCAGAGGAGCTAAATATTCATCACATACTTATGCTGATAAAGCACATATTTCAAGGAGCCTTTTAGGGCCATATTTTACATTAATAGTCATTCTATAAGAGGCGTAGGAAGCAGACTTCTTTCCACCCTCACTTAGGTACGAGTCATTCTATAAGAGGCGTAGGAAGCAGACTTCTTTCCACCCTCACTTAGGTACGAGTCATTCTATAAGAGGCGTAGGAAGCAGACTTCTTTCCACCCTCACTTAGGTAAGAGTCATTCTATGAGAGGCGTAGGAAGCAGACTTCTTTCCACCCTCACTTAGGTACGAGTCATTCTATTAGAGGTGTAGGAAGCAGACTTCTTTCCACCCTCACTTAGGTATGAGTCATTCTATGAGAGGTGTAGGAAGCAGACTTCTTTCCACCCTCACTTAGGTACGAGTCATTCTATGAGAGGCGTAGGAAGCAGACTTCTTTCCACCCTCATTTAGGTACGAGTCATTCTATAAGAAGCGTAGGAAGCAGACTTCTTTCCACCCTCACTTAGGTAAGAGTCATTCTATGAGAGGCGTAGGAAGCAGACTTCTTTCCACCCTCACTTAGGTACGAGTCATTCTATGAGAGGCGTAGGAAGCAGACTTCTTTCCACCCTCACTTAGGTACGAGTCATTCTATAAGAGGCGTAGGAAGCAGACCTCTTTCCACCCTCACTTAGGTACGAGTCATTCTATAAGAGGCGTAGGAAGCAGACTTCTTTCCACCCTCACTTAGGTACGAGTCATTCTATAAGAGGCGTAGGAAGCAGACTTCTTTCCACCCTCACTTAGGTACGAGTCATTCTGTAAGAGGCGTAGGAAGCAGACTTCTTTCCACCCTCACTTAGGTACGAGTCATTCTATGAGAGGCGTAGGAAGCAGACTTCTTTCCACCCTCACTTAGGTACGAGTCATTCTGTAAGAGGCGTAGGAAGCAGACTTCTTTCCACCCTCACTTAGGTACGAGTCATTCTATGAGAGGCGTAGGAAGCAGACTTCTTTCCACCCTCACTTAGGTACGAGTCATTCTGTAAGAGGCGTAGGAAGCAGACTTCTTTCCACCCTCACTTAGGTACGAGTCATTCTATGAGAGGCGTAGGAAGCAGACTTCTTTCCACCCTCACTTAGGTACGAGTCATTCTATTAGAGGTGTAGGAAGCAGACTTCTTTCCACCCTCACTTAGGTATGAGTCATTCTATAAGAGGCGTAGGAAGCAGACCTCTTTCCACCCTCACTTAGGTACGAGTCATTCTATAAGAGGCGTAGGAAGCAGACTTCTTTCCACCCTCACTTAGGTACGAGTCATTAAGGGGTGAATAGAATTAGATTTCTCAAAACTTAATAAATCATTATCCCATAAAGTCAATTCTGACCAATATGTAGGTCTAAAGGCATTAACTTTAGTATGCCATTAATTGTTCATGTGTTTTGCTATTTGATGTTTTGAAATATGATATATTTCTCTCTATATGTTGTGAAGTCATAATAATAGTTTGTTGTATTATTAGGGGATAAATATACTGCAATTATGATTTTTTTTATATCTCCACCCCAATTTTTGCCATTTTATTGTAATTAACCTTTGACCTGGAAGTTGTCAAGGTGTTCAACCATTATCAAATGTAAATACACGTTTGGGCCTCCATGAAATGAAGATCTTTGATGCATACCTTTACCAAAAAGTGACAAGTGAATATAAATAATTGGTCAAAACAAATTAAAAAATCACATTTATAATGATCAAATATTATAATTAATAAATATTCCTGTTATATACATAACTTCATAAGTCATTTTCCTTTCTTTCCAAAAGTTTCTTTAACTTGAAGCAGGTATTTAATGACCCAATTAAGAGATGATGCAAGTCTTCTCTGATGAAGTTCATATGAAGGGGTCCACTAAGGTGATTTCATCATGGATAAAATTATTGGTATAACTGCAAGTGCCAAAATGGTAGCCCCAGTTGGAACAAAATATCCTCCTGAAAGAAAATAAGAAAATATGGTTACTCTTTTTTTTTTTTTTTTTTTTTTTTTAACAACAAAATATTGTTCTGGTTTAAGCCTAACAGGGTCAAAGTTCATGATTTAAGTTGTCTGAAGTCATTACCATGATGACTTTGTAACAAATTGCAGCCCTGCAGAATGTTGCAAAATGACGTCATTAAGCCAGAACAATGGGGACGTTAACGACCTTCCCATATATTGCCAGTAGTGAACATTGACATCCGTCCCATCCATTATAGGCTAGGTACGAGATATTTTTACATCAGCATTTAGTTTTTATGGGCTGAATTCTCGTTCCTTTTTTTGTTCTATTTATAATGATTATTTTTTATTTATTTTTGTTAAATGTGTTAACATGTATTAAGAATTGAGATTTTAACATGACATTTTCACTGAAACCATGTCTTTACACCAAGAAAGTTAAAATAAAATTGAACCAGGGTAGGTAGTGAAACAAACATTTTAGTTTTTCAGGCCTTAGATAAGAATTACCTGAGCTGGTCAGTTGTTCTGCCTCCAGGATGCTGATGATAAAGGCCAAGAAAAAAAGACAATAATCAGACATTTAGTAATCATATCAGAAAATTGTTTCATATCAAGAAAAGATTAAAAAATATGTAAGAGAAATTATGCTCTTGAATGAAGCCTTCAAAGAGTTAATTTTCATATATTTGAAGCAAAATAATTGTCATTGTTTGGTTTTTTACTATTTTCTCCATTTTATATTTGGAGGCAATTTTTTGTGACGTTGAGCAAGGTCAAGGTCAAGGTCATGGCCAGTATAGTAGCAACTATCTTATAAATAATATTATGCAAAATATATCAGATTTTTAAATGAAGGATAATTGTGACCTACCTGGGTATCATGCCACAGAATTTGTATATGTCAATGAATGGAGCGAGGTTGTCGTAGAGTACGTTATAGGTCATAGGACAGTCCAGTGCTACATTATTCTCCAAACATTCTACCGTCTGATTTGTGTCTCTGCAAACCGAAAATTGAAAAAAAAAAGGTGGAAATTGAAATTTATGTAAATCCATAAACTCATGAAAATATTTCAATGGAAATAGATTGGAAACAAAATTGCTTCCATGAAAGGAATTTGAGTTTTTACCCGCAGTCTTCTACCATGATGACTTTAGATTCTAAATACTTGTTGATGGCTACTCTCCCAAAATCCAGGCATGGATATACCACTTGACTCAACACCAAGTTCATATCATGGCATTCTGAAAAAAAAGCAAAAACAAGTACTTATTTATTGGATTTTTAAATTTTTAAATTCTCTATGCCATGAATTGACTGAGTTACAGCCCCCACCCACAAGAAAGGACCCTCACTGCATAAAAAATAGGGCATCACATCGTTGGATTTCATCGATACGATACGATACGATACAATATGAATCGATGATTTATCAATATTTGATACATGTCAATATTACTGAACCGAAATAGAAGAATAATTGACTTAATTGGCGTGAAAAGTAAATGAGCTTCGCTCAGACTGACCTTGACCTATTTTTCAAGGTCACAGGGACAATTATGTAAAATCCCAAGAATCACATAACTCAAGAACAAATGATGGCAGCTTTATGAGATTTGACACCCATAAGCATCTGGTGAAGACCTCAGAATTGTTTCTATAAAACATGACCTTCACCTAATTTTCAAGGTCACATGGACAATTATGTGAAATCATCCTTGTCATCGTGATAACATGAGAACAAATGATGGCAGCTTCATGAAACTTGACACACAAAAGCATCTGGTGAAAACCTCGGACGAGTTTGATAGATGGGGACCTTGACCTATATTTCAAGGTCACGGACAATTATGTGAAGTCCCAAGAATCGCAATAACTCAAGAACGAATGATGGCAGCTTTATGAGATTTGACACACACAAGTATCTGGTGAAGACCTCAGACTTCTCTTGAGGGAACATGACCTTCACCTACTTTTCAAGGTCACAGGGACAATTATGTGAAATCATCCTTGTCATCGTGATAACTCAAGAACAAATGATGGCAGCTTTATGAGACTTGACACACATAAGCATCTGGTGAAGACCTCAGACTTCTCTTGATGGAACATGACCTTCACCTACTTGTCAAGGTCACAGGGACAATCATGTCAAATCCACGTCATTGCAATAACTTAAGAACAAATAATGGCAGCTTCATGAAAATTGACACACATAAGCATCTGGGAAGACTCCAGATGAGTTTGATGGACGGTGACCTTAACCTGCTTTTCAAGGTCACCGGCCCATCTCAATAATTCTAGAGTAAATGATGACAGTTTCATGATACTTGACACACCTAAGCTATCAAAGGAAGTAGATTTTATGGGTTTTTTTTACCCCTGCATCAATTTGCCTTGGTGCAGTGACGTTTTGTTCACAAATATTGTGTGGAGCGAATGTTGTGCAATGAGTTACCAGGGCTGAGGGTTGATGCATCTCTGATGCCTATGTTTATGATGATATGAGGGCCCAATTTGATACAAATAATATATCGAAGCACCAGTATGACAATACTGGTTATCGTATCAATGTCTGTATACCGGCATCTCGATAATATCGCATACCGGTGTGATGCCCTAATAAAAAAGGTTCATAAAGGAAGTTAACAGTCAATGTAATGAACACATCAGTCTGTATAATGACTTGTGGTGCCACCTATATTTCTCATAGAAATATTAATTAGCTAGTTGAGAATAAAAAGATATAAGGCACAATTGAAATGTTTGTAGGTCAACTGCCATTTTCCTATTACATATCTATAAGCATAAAATGATGAGAAATGCTTTTTAAAAGTTATTTTGAAAACATGTTCAGAGCTCTCCCACCCCACAGTCAGCTACTGTTCAGAGTTCTCCCACACCAGAGTCAGCTACTGTTCGGAGTTCTCCCACCCCAGAGTCTGCTACTGTTCAGAGCTCTCCCACCCCACAGTCAGCTACTGTTCAGAGCTCTCCCACCCCCAGAGTCTGCTACTGTTCAGAGCTCTCCCACCCCACAGTCAGCTACTGTTCAGAGCTCTCCCACCCCAGAGTCTGCTACTGTTCAGAGCTCTCCCACCCTGAGTCTGCTACTGTTCAGAGCTCTCCCATCCCGGAGTCTGCTACTGTTCAGAGCTCTCCCACCCCACAGTCAGCTACTGTTCAGAGCTCTCCCACCCCACAGTCAGCTACTGTTCAGAGCTCTCCCACCCCACAGTCAGCTACTGTTCAGAGCTCTCCCACCCCACAGTCAGCTACTGTTCAGAGCTCTCCCACCCCACAGCCAGCTACTGTTCAGAGCTCTCCCACCCCACAGTCAGCTACTGTTCAGAGCTCTCCCACCCCTGAGTCAGCTACTGTTCAGAGCTCTCCCACCCCACAGTCAGCTACTGTTCAGAGCTCTCCCACCCCACAGTCAGCTACTGTTCAGAGCTCTCCCACCCCAGAGTCTGCTACTGTTCAGAGCTCTCCCACCCCAGAGTCTGCTACTGTTCAGAGCTCTCCCACCCCAGAGTCTGCTACTGTTCAGTGCTCTCCCACCCCACAGTCTGCTACTGTTCAGAGCTCTCCCATCCCAGAGTCTGCTACTGTTCAGTGCTTTCCCACCCCACAGTCAGCTACTGTTCAGAGCTCTCCCACCCGGAGTCTGGCACTGTTCAGAGCTCTCCCACCCCACAGTCTGCTACTGTTCAGAGCTCTCCCACCCCACAGTCTGCTACTGTTCAGAGCTCTCCCACCCCACAGTCTGCTACTGTTCAGAGCTCTCCCACCCCACAGTCTGCTACTGTTCAGAGCTCTCCCACCCCACAGTCAGCTACTGTTCAGAGCTCTCCCACCCCACAGTCAGCTACTGTTCAGAGCTCTCCCACCCCACAGTCAGCTACTGTTCAGAGCTCTCCCACCACAGTCAGCTACTGTTCAGAGCTCTCCCACCCCACAGTCAGCTACTGTTCAGAGCTCTCCCACCCCACAGTCTGCTACTGTTCAGAGCTCTCCCACCCCACAGTCAGCTACTGTTCAGAGCTCTCCCACCCCTAAGTCTGGCACCGTTCAGAGCTCTCCCACCCCACAGTCAGCTACTGTTCAGAGCTCTCCCACCCCAGAGTCAGCTACTGTTCAAAGCTCTCCCACCCCAGAGTCTGCTACTGTTCAGAGCTCTCCCACCCCACAGTCAGCTACTGTTCAGAGCTCTCCCACCCCACAGTCAGCTACTGTTCAGAGCTCTCCCACCCCAGAGTCTGCTACTGTTCAGAGCTCTCTCACCCCTAAGTCTGGCACCGTTCAGAGCTCTCCCACCTCAGAGTCAGCTACTGTTCAGAGCTCTCCCACCCCACAGTCAGCTACTGTTCAGAGCTCTCCCACCCCACAGTCAGCTACTGTTCAGAGCTCTCCCACCCCAGAGTCAGCTACTGTTCAAAGCTCTCCCACCCCAGAGTCTGCTACTGTTCAGAGCTCTCTCACCCCGGATGTTGTCCTGGAGAGTGAGTTGGGAAAGCTTACCTGGCAGACATGCGAGGGTCAGGGTTCTTTGCATCGAATCCAGTGGATGCAGTTCTGGTTGGATAGGATTTCTAGGTAATACTGAACAATCTGCTTCAGCTTCAAGTTCTCTCAAACAGTCCAAGGTCAACTCAACACCAATGGCTTCCCAGTGTCTGAAAAGGTCAAAAAGAAAATCACACAATTATTAAAGTCCATTTTGTTATAGTCCATTTTGTTATAGATATTTTAAATGGAGAGAGTATTTTATTAATGCATGTCTGGAAGAGTGCACTTTTTAGGGGCTTTACGCAGAGTATGGATCTTTGAGGCAGTTTATGGCTGTTCGTGGTGCCCTCTGGTGACAGATTTTCTGAAGGAACTACTTGGTTCCACACTTTGCTATCATTCCATCAGAGGATCAAAATTACTTTGACATTACTCTGAAACTAAGCAATCTGGAGAAATATCTAATAATTCAAATACAATACTGCTTAAATTGGGATTAATTCCTTTGATGATATGAATTATGTTAATGATTGTTATATTTTAACTCTGGAAATTTGCCATATCCCATACCATACATATTTTGGTTATTTTCTTTATTTGCCACCAGGGGGCACATGTCAGAACAACCACTTTTGTCGGCATTAGCACAAATTCTAGTTTTTGGGTACAACATATTCACTTCAATATTCAATAGGTTTTGTTGTCAAGAATTAAATTTAATCAATTGAAGCATATTGAATAACCATGGTTATAAATTTCATTAATTTAGTATAAAAGTGCACTTGCCAAAAAAAAAAAAAATTGTTTATAAATGCATGGTTGGCAAGTGCACTTGTCAACCATGCATTTATAAACAAAATGGTTTGTCCCGCCAAACAATAAAATTAGGCTATTAGGGGTTGATATTCTGAAACTTGAACATGCCCTATTGCCCTAAGCAAGCTTCTTTTGGTCGGGGCGAGTTTTTTTTTTTTTTTTTTATTTTTTTTGGAGAGATTTTCTTTTTTCTACTGTTTCCATCATTTGACTAGGAGTATAACTTACATGCACATCTGGGTGATGTTGGCGTTGGGGTCGTCGACGATGAAGGTCATGGCTGTTTGGAAGACTAAGACACTCTCTGGTCCAGTGATGGGACTGTCGGTGGTGAGTGACCATTCCACGAGGCGGGCCATTGCCGGCTCCATGCACGTGTTAAACACCTCCGTCGTGTCACACTGAGCATCGTCCAAAATCTCCTGACCCAGCACCACTGGCGGTAAAGAAAAAGGTAGCGGTGACTTTTATATAGCACTGATTCCCCGAGTCTCCGGGCGTAGGCTCTACCAATTCTCCCTATCTGCTCTCCCATATACGCTGCATTTTCAGAGCGCTGCAATCGTATTTGGCCCAATTCTTTGCACACGGCACATCCGTGAACATTTCGTCATTTTTTCGTGGACCAGCTAAAAATCCGGGAGAGCAGATACCGAGAATTGAGCTGGTGTAGTGTGTGTACATGTGTGTACGTGTGTGTACGTGTGTGCATTTGTATGTTTGGGGTTTATGTCACTTTCAACATTATTTCAGTTATTTCAAGATGAGACCCACTTGCTGCAGAAATGGTCTCGTGTATAGGTCTATATATATATATATATCGGTTACTCACCGGTCTGGCAATAAGTTAGGCTCGGTTACTCGCCGGTCTGGCAATAATTTAGGCTCAGTTACTCACCGGTCTGGCAATAAGTTAGGCTCGGTTACTCTCCGATCTGGCAATAATTTAGGCTCAGTTACTCACCGGTCTGGCAATAAGTTAGGCTCGGTTACTCACCGGTCTGGCAATAATTTAGACTCGGTTACTCACCGGTCTGGAAATAAGTTAGGTTCAGTTACTCACCGGTCTGGCAATAAGTTAGGCTCGGTTACTCACCGGTCTGGCAATAAGTTAGGCTCGGTTACTCATCAGTCTGGCAATAAGTTAGGCTCGGTTACTCGCCGGTCTGGCAATAAGTTAGGCTCGGTTACTCGCCGGTCTGGCAATAAGTGAGGCTCGGTTACTCACCGGTCTGGCAATAAGTTAGGCTCGGTTACTCATCAGTCTGGCAATAAGTTAGGCTCGGTTACTCGCCGGTCTGGCAATAAGTTAGGCTCGGTTACTCGCCGGTCTGGCAATAAGTTAGGCTCGGTTACTCCTCAGTCTGGCAATAAGTTAGGCTCGGTTACTCACCGGTCTGGCAATAAGTTAGGCTCAGTTAGTCACCGGTCTGGCAATAAGTTAGGCTCGCTTACTCACTGGTCTGGCAATAAGTTACTCACCGGTCTGGCAATAAGTTACTCACCGGTCTGGCAATAAGTTAGGCTCGGTTACTCACCGGTCTGGCAATAAGTTAGGCTCGATTACTCACCAGTCTGGCAATAAGTTAGGCTCGGTTACTCACCGGTCTGGCAATAAGTTAGGCTCGATTACTCACCAGTCTGGCAATAAGTGAGGCTTGGTTACTCACCAGTCTGGCAATAAGTTAGGCTCGATTACTCACCAGTCTGGCAATAAGTTAGGCTCGGTTACTCACCGGTCTGGCAATAAGTTAGGCTCGGTTACTCACCGGTCTGGCAATAAGTGAGGCTCGATTACTCGCCGGTCTGGTAATAAGTTAGGCTCGGTTACTCACCGGTCTGGCAATAAGTGAGGCTCGATTACTCGCCGGTCTGGCAATAAGTGAGGCTTGGTTACTCACCGGTCTGGCAATAAGTTAGGCAAGGTTACTCACCGGTCTGGCAATAAGTTAGGCTCGTTTACTCACCGGTCTGGCAATAAGTTAGGCAAGGTTACTCACCGGTCTGGCATTGTAGGAAGCTGAGGAAAATAAGCAGAGTCTTGGATGTGAACATGTTGTCGCTGACGAACCCAAATCGTACTTTACCAAAGTCAACATGACATGACACATATATATCTGTTTGGAATACTCATTAACACCTTGAGCTGTATTAACTGATAATGGGTGACATCTTCAAAATGTTGCCAAAATGTTGCAGATGGCGCTAATGATGCAGGTAGCAATTCTAACGGAAATTACAGTCTAATCACTTGAGTAAGGCACTCAGATCGGCGGTTCTGGAACGGTAATTTGGAATCTGAAATGACATGATTTAAGCGTCGTCATCATGATGTCCTTGTGTGTGTTTTATGCCGAGAGATCGGCAGAATCTCATCACGGTGCAGTTATCTATGTCAGAGGTACAAGCTATAGCCATACATACAATCAACAGACGACCTCTGAGGTCATTTCACTCTGTCAGCAAAGAGAAGGTCAATTATATGGAAATTTTGGTCAGTGAAATTTTGACGTCTTATGAGGGGGTCATACATATTTTACATATTGCTCGGGCTGGGTATTTTGCTCGTATTTTGGTCGATGAAAACCACAAGTTTTAGTGATAGGAAATTAGTTTCATTGTACAGTGAGGATGTCCAATTTGTCACAACTAATGTTTGTAATTTTACCTGCTTCTCTTCTAAGACAGAATATGTTTGCTGTTAAACTCTTTGGAATATTAAAAACTCACATATAGTTAGCATAGCTTCTGCAGTGGGGGGGGGGGGGAATTTACTGTCGTTCTCTCTTGATCTTCTCTTGATCTATTTATATATATATATATATATATATATATATATATATATATATATATATATATATATTCAAAAAAATCTATATGCATTATAGAGTGGTCAAGAATGTTGCTATTTTGAATGACGAATGACACTGAAAATATCATTGGCCAATGGGAAACGAGATAACAATGAAACTTGGGACTGAATTCATTATACAACAAGCATTTTGATTGGCCAAAATTTAAAGGATACTACTTGTCAGGGGTTTTTTTTGCTCGAGTTTGTTTTGACTTTAGGTCTGTCTGGATGTTCAAGGTTTTGACATAATTAAGCTGTAAGTCTATGGAGCATACACCTATTATCGGTCCATGGTGGCCATGTTTTTGGCAAGTAGTTTCTGCTTACACCGTCAGATAACGCTTTTGTATGAGAAGTGATTTGTGTGTGCGTGGTAGTGTAAGAAGATTTTCTTGGATTTGGCCTTGGGATTTTGCAAACTTACGCAAGCTTGATTTTTTTTAAAAGCAACACTTATTTCATTTAAGAAGTGTCAGTGATTTGATTTGATAAGTTGGCCACACTACTTGTGTCTCAGGATGACTGAAGCAGTTATCGAGCAATATACATAACCAACAACTAAATAAAACCAATGGATACATCTGAGAATTAAACATTGATAAAACAATTCAATTGATACACAATTCAATATATATGGAGAATAAATGCAAAACATTGCAGAACCAGTTGACTGGTGCAAATATAAAACCAATGGATAAACAATTTAATGGAAACACATAATCAATGGGATGGGTTCAGGACAGGAGGTGTGGATGGGTTCAGGACAGGAGGTGTGGATGGGTTCAGGACAGGAGGTGTGGATGGGTTTAGGACAGGAGGTGTGGATGGGTTTAGGACAGGAGGTGGGGATGGCTTCAGGACGGGAGGTGTGGATGGGTTCAGGACGGGAGGTGTGGATGGGTTCAGGACGGGAGGTGGGGATGGGTTCAGGACGGGAGGTGGGGATGGCTTCAGGGCAGGAGGTGGGGATGGGTTCAGGACAGGGGGTGGGGATGGGTTCAGGACAGGAGGTGTGGATGGGTTCAGGGCAGGAGGTGGGGATGGGTTCAGGACAGGAGGTGGGGATGAGTTCAGGACAGGAGGTGGGGATGGGTTCAGGACGGGAGGTGTGGATGGGTTCAGGACAGGAGGTGGGGATGGGTTCAGGACAGGGGGCGGGAATGGGTTCAGGACAGCAGGTGGGGATGAGTTCAGGACAGGAGGTGGGGATGGGTTCAGGACGGGAGGTGGAGTCATTAAATGATTTATTATCATATTTTACAAAACCTTTTTCTGACCAATATGAATTTTTTTTTTAAATGGCCAGGGGGTCTCCTGTGACTTGAAAATGGCCAGGGGGTTAAAATAGTATAAAATAGTATTAATGCAATTTTACATTTGCCCCAAGTTTTTACATTTGTGCATCAGACATAAATATAACAAAGGTGGAACCATGGTGTTAATTTGGTTTTTATTGACTCATTATCAGTAACATCATTATCAGTAACATTAATTCTCAAATGCTTAATAAAAGTCCTTTTTTTGTAGATTAGAATTTAAAATATGTTCTAGTTGAGATGATTAATCAGTGAACACTCATTACTTTATTGTCGAAATCTTAACTCAAGAACACCACCATCACAAAGGCCAAAATGAGGACCACCTCAGCAGCGCCGCCTAGTGGCCGAGTACCTGAAAATAGACAACTCATGTTTGCAACTCTGAATGGATTTACATATTTAAAAAAAAAAAGATATTTAATTCTGGGGGAGGGTCAGAGGGGGGGTTGTAGAGCAGCAGGAATTGATTTAACCAATATTTATCAAGATGATATTTTCAGTAGATTAGAATAATCTAAAAGGTCAAATATGGTAGATGGCTGAAACATGTAAACAAATCAGCAAAACTTGCATTCCTGTTTTTTTTTTTATATTCACATGCACCTGACGATGAAATCATATCACACAAAAGCACATGTTGATCTTTATTAAATTCGCAATTGCCTCAATCAATAAAATGTCAGCCAGGATGTCAAGGTCAAAAATGTCAAACAGGATGCTCACTGATGTGAACCTGTTTTAATAATGTGAACCTGTTTCACATCTCTGAACCTGTTTCATCTATCTGAACCTGTTTCACCTATCTGAACCTGTTTCACCTATCTGAATCTGTTTCACATCTCTGAACCTGTTTCACCTGTCTGAACCCTTTTTACCTCTGAACCTGTTTCACATCTCTGAACCTGTTTCACTTCTCTAAACCTGTTTCACCTCTCAAAACCTGTTTCACCTCTCTAAACCTGTTTCACCTCTCTAAACCTGTTTCACCTCTCTGAACCTGTTTCACCTCTCTGAACCTGTTTCACCTCTAAACCTGTTTCACCTCTCTAAACCTGTTTCACCTCTCTGAACCTGTTTCACCTCTCTGAACCTGTTTCACCTCTCTAAACCTGTTTCACCTCTAAACCTGTTTCACCTCTCTAAACCTGTTTCACATCTCTGCACCTGTTTCATCTCTGAACCTGTTTCCCCTATGAAAACCTGTTTCACCTCTCTAAACCTGTTTCACCTCTAAACCTGTTTCACCTCTCTAAACCTGTTTCACCTCTCTGAACCTGTTTCACCTCTCTGAACCTGTTTCACCTCTCTAAACCTGTTTCACCTCTCTAAACCTGTTTCACCTCTCTAAACCTGTTTCACCTCTGAACCTGTTTCACCTCTCTAAACCTGTTTCACCTCTCTAAACCTGTTTCACCTCTAAACCTGTTTCACCTCTCTAAACCTGTTTCACCCATCAAAACCTGTTTCCTCTTTTAATAAATTTTTGTACACTTCTGAAATCGTGACAGGTGATGGAGCTGAAAAGCAGGAAATGAGCTGACAATTGACGGTAGATTTTCACACTCACATGTTAATGACCTTAATTATAATCTATATTGCACAATCATTGGGCTGATTACTCTGCGTGGCGAGGTAGACTCACATACTACCTCCGCCACAATTAGCAGCAAATGCAGAACACTTCTTCTTCACATTAGCATAGAATTACCATACAACTCAGCGATTGGTTGGCTCTTAGACATGGCCGTGCACGTGTACACGTGTACATGTCCCTTTCCAATTCCAATGTTCAAAAGCAATTTGGAATGGATCATTTGTAATTTAAGGGGAGGGGGGGGTATATTGGAAATAACTAGTTGGAAAAGTAAACATGTAAATAAATCAGTAAACAAATCCCCCCTCATTATTTGTTGTGCTCACTCTCCAGTCATAACAATGACACCAATTGGCCATGTTACAGCATGTGTAAAATATCCTAGGCTTTAAACCCATGATCTGCCAAGGAAAGTTTAGGCTGGTGAGCTTTTGCTGAACATTTCTTTAGAAGGGTTTAAGATTTTGTGGGGTTTTTTTAAAATTTTTATTTCATTTCAGTTTAATATCAATGTTTTGAGTAACTTAGATGCCAATAAAGTGAATATTTGTTTCGGAGAAAAGGGAGAAATGTGAACATTTTGATTGTCTTGTAAAGTCAAAGTTTTGTTTCAGTCGTTCTGTCAACTTTGATCTTCTCCTCTGAAACTAATGGGTAGAGTTCTTTGCGAATAGTACAAAAAATGTTGTATTTTCAGGGGATCTCTTGAGTTATCAGAGAACCAGCCATTTTGAATAACATGACAATTAGCCAGTGAGAATCAAGATAACAAGTTGGGAACAAATATAATATGTAACATGCATTTTGATTGGTCAAAATTATCATTTGCTTGATTTTGTTCTGGAAAAGGATTTTAAAGAACTTTTGTGAAGCAGTTCCTAGAAAATGTTCCCACACATAACAGCTCTAATGGCCTAATTTAAAATGAATTGTTACCTGTCGAAGTTTGAGCAGCGTTTTGAGCTGCGTTCTCAGCAGTGTTCTCAGCAATGGTTTTAGTGCCAATATCATTAGAATCCAAAGTTGTGGTAGTAGGTTCAGTAGTGGTGGTAGTAGGTTCAGTAGTGGTGGTAGTAGGTTCAGTAGTGGTGGTAGTAGGTTCAGTAGTCGTGGTAGTAGGTTCAGTAGTCATGGTAGCAGGTTTAATAGTTGTGGTAGTAGGTTCAGTAGTCGTGGTAGTAGATTCAGTAGTCGTGGTAGTAGGTTCAGTAGGTGTGGTAGTAGGTTCAGTAGTCGTGGTAGTAGATTCAGTAGTTGTGGTAGTAGATTCAGTAGTTGTGGTAGTAGGTTCAGTAGTCGTGGTAGTAGGTTCAGTAGTCGTGGTAGTAGATTCAGTAGTCGTGGTAGTAGGTTCCAGATTCGAGCTTCTCTCGATCAGATCGAGGGTAGATTCACATCGTGTGAACGGTTCAAGGAACGGTGTGAGAGCGAGGACCAAAACCTCCTCCAGAACACCACAGCCGTTCATATCCACCGCATTCACACAGTCGGCAACAGCCTGCATAGAACTGGAAGAGATACAAGGTGAAGATTATACCTGCAGCCCCACCTACCTGCAGTCCCACCTACCTGCAGTCCCACCTACCTGCAGCCCCACCTACCTGCAGCCCCACCTACCTGCAGCCCCACCTACCTGCAGTCCCACCTACCTGCAGTCCCACCTACCTGCAGTCCCACCTACCTGCAGTCCCACCTACCTACAGTCTCACCTACCTGCAGTCCCACCTACCTGCAGCCCCACCTACCTGCAGCCCCACCTACCTGCAGCCCCACCTACCTGCAGCCCCACCTACCTGCAGCCCCACCTACCTGCAGTCCCACCTACCTGCAGCCCCACCTACCTGCAGCCCCACCTACCTGCAGCCCCACCTACCTGCAGTCCCACCTACCTGCAGCCCCACCTACCTGCAGCCCCACCTACCTGCAGCCCCACCTACCTGCAGCCCCACCTACCTGCAGCCCCACCTACCTGCAGCCTGCAGTCCCACCTACCTGCAGCCCCACCTACCTGCAGGCCCACCTACCTGCAGTCCCACCTACCTGCAGCCCCACCTACCTGCAGGCCCAGCTACCTGCAGCCCCACCTACCTGCAGCCCCACCTACCTGCAGCCCCACCTACCTGCAGCCCCACCTACCTGCAGCCCCACCTACCTGCAGTCCCACCTACCCGCAGTCCCACCTACCTGCAGTCCCACCTACCTGCAGCCCCACCTACCTGCAGTCCCACCTACCCGCAGTCCCACCTACCTGCAGTCCCACCTACCTGCAGCCCCACCTACCTGCAGTCCCACCTACCTGCAGCCCCACCTACCTGCAGCCCCACCTACCTGCAGCCCCACCTACCTGCAGCCCCACCTACCTGCAGCCTGCAGTCCCACCTACCTGCAGCCCCACCTACCTGCAGGCCCACCTACCTGCAGTCCCACCTACCTGCAGCCCCACCTACCTGCAGGCCCACCTACCTGCAGCCCCACCTACCTGCAGTCCCTACTACCTGCAGTCCCACCTACCTGCAGTCCCACCTACCTGCAGTCCCACCTACCTGCAGCCCCACCTACCTGCAGGCCCACCTACCTGCAGCCCCACCTACCTGCAGCCCCACCTACCTGCAGCCCCACCTACCTGCAGCCCCACCTACCTGCAGCCCCACCTACCTGCAGTCCCACCTACCCGCAGTCCCACCTACCTGCAGTCATACCGACCTGCAGCCCCACCTACCTGCAGTCCTACCTACCTGCAGTCCCACCTACCTGCAGTCATACCGACCTGCAGTCCCACCTACCTGCAGTCCCACGTACCTGCAGCCCCACCTACCTGCAGTCCTACCTACCTGCAGTCCCACCTACCTGCAGTCATACCGACCTGCAGTCATACCGACCTGCAGCCCACCTACCTGCAGCCCCACCTACCTGCAGCCCCACCTACCTGCAGCCCCACCTACCTGCAGTCCCACCTACCTGCAGTCCCACCTACCTGCAGTCCCTACTACCTGCAGCCTGCAGACCCACCTACCTGCACTCCCACCTACCTGCAGTCCTACCGACCTGCAGTCCCACCTACCTGCAGCCCCCTCCTACCTGCAGTCCCACCTACCTGCAGCCCCCTCCTACCTGCAGCCCCACCTACCTGCAGGCCCACCTACTTGCAGTCATACCGACCTGCAGCCCACCTAGCTGCAGTCCCACCTACCTGCAGCCCCACCTACCTGCAGTCCCACCTACCTGCAGTCCCACCTACCTGCAGTCCCACCTACCTGCAGTCCCACCTACCTGCAGTCCCACCTACCCGCAGTCCCACCTACCTGCAGTCCCACCTACCTGCAGTCCCACCTACCTGCAGCCCCACCTACCTGCAGTTCCACCTACCTACAATCTCACCTACCTGCAGTCCCACCTACCTGCAGTCCCACCTACCTACAGTCTCACCTACCTGCAGTCCTACCTACCTGCAGCCCCACCTACCTGCAGTCCCACCTACCTGCAGTCATACCGACCTGCAGCCCACCTAGCTGCAGTCCTACGTACCTGCAGTCCCACCTACCTGCAGTCCCACCTACCTGCAGTCCCACTTACCTGCAGCCCCACCTACCTGCAGTCCCACCTAGCTGCAGTCATACCGACCTGCAGCCCCACCTACCTGCAGCCCCACCTACCTGCAGTCCCACCTACCTGCAGTCCCACCTACCTGCAGGGATATATATATATATATATATATATCTTGATATATTTGTGACTTTACCTGCACGGAGCGGAACTGGAATATCCGTGTTGAAAGAAGCAGCCCTCAGTGGCAGCGTAGTCGATGCCCATCTCATGACACTCTGAAGTCAAACAGATAAAGATATCATCCACAGGGAAACTCGTTTAAAAACCAAACAGATAAAAAGCGTAGCCACACAGGTTCATGTCACTAGATGACACCATTTAACTTTATTCACAAAGGTTACTTCATTGAACGACGCCATCCAGTTTAGTTTACTGGTTAACCTCTTTCAATCGCAACAGTTCACTTTATTTGATTAGACTGGTTAACTTTATTTGGTTAGACTGGATAACTTTATTTGATTAGACTGGTTTACTTTATTTGGTTAGACTGGTTAACTTTATTTGATTAGACTGGTTTACTTTATTTGATTAGACTGGTTAACTTTATTTGATTAGACTGGTTAACTTTATTTGATTAGACTGGTTCACTTTATTTGATTAGACTGGTTTACTTTATTTGATTAGACTGGTTAACTTTATTTGATTAGACTGGTTCACTTTATTTGATTAGACTGGTTCACTTTATTTGATTAGACTGGTTTACTTTATTTGATTAGACTGGTTAACTTTATTTGATTAGACTGGTTCACTTTATTTGATTAGACTGGTTCACTTTATTTGATTAGACTGGTTTACTTTATTTGATTAGACTGGTTCACTTTATTTGATTAGACTGGTTAACTTTATTTGATTAGACTGGTTAACTTTATTTGATTAGACTGGTTCACTTTATTTGATTAGACTGGTTTACTTTATTTGATTAGACTGGTTAACTTTATTTGATTAGACTGGTTTACTTTATTTGATTAGACTGGTTAACTTTATTTGGTTAGACTGGTTCACTTTATTTGATTAGACTGGTTTACTTTATTTGATTAGACTGGTTAACTTTATTTGATTAGACTGGTTTACTTTTTTTGATTAGACTGGTTTACTTTATTTGATTAGACTGGTTTACTTTATTTGATTAGACTGGTTAACTTTATTTGATTAGACTGGTTAACTTTATTTGATTAGACTGGTTAACTTTATTTGATTAGACTGGTTAACTTTATTTGATTAGACTGGTTAACTTTATTTGATTAGACTGGTTAACTTTATTTGGTTAGACTGGTTAACTTTATTTGGTTAGACTGGTTAACTTTATTTGATTAGAATGGTTTGACAGCTTTGACTGCATTGACAGCCTTGACAGCTTCGACAGCCTTGACAGTTTTGACAGCCTTGACAGTTTTGACAGCTTTGACAGCCTTGACAGCGTTGCGGGTCGTGCTCACCAGGTTGGCATGCTCTCTGGATGGCCAAGGCGTTGTCCTCCCTGACCTCTGGAGGTAAGGCGTAGGGGTCGGGCGGCATCATGGCCAAGGTCTCCTCCGAGGGGTGGGAGGTACAGTCGTTAGCATCCGCCTCCTCCTCCATGCATGGGATGACTCCCTGGGCTTCCGGACTCATCAAATACCTGGTGGTA
This sequence comes from Amphiduros pacificus, assembly GCA_949316495.1. Taxonomy (NCBI): domain Eukaryota; kingdom Metazoa; phylum Annelida; class Polychaeta; order Phyllodocida; family Hesionidae; genus Amphiduros; species Amphiduros pacificus. Next base: position 1,368,287 of record OX439003.1, read on the forward strand.
AAAGATTCAGCCAAGAACAGAAATTAGCAGAATGTGGTGGTATCATTGGGATAGGTGGGCTTTATGCTTGGAGTTCATAATTTCTTACACATCAAAACCTGTCAGAATACTGAGATTTTATAATTCACTTGTCAGATTTCATTATTCACTGGCCATTAACCTATCAGACTACTGAGATTTTATAAACGGAGATCTTATTTTTCACTGGCCATCAAAATATCACAATACTGAGATTTTAAAATTCACTGACCATCAACATATCAGGTCACGAGGTTATACGTACCCACACGATTTAGTCATGTTGATGCTCGGATTTAGTGGTTGAAACAGGAGCATTTGAGCGGCCTGATCGAATAAGGAATTGCTGTCGAGGGGCGAGCCGACGGCGGTGACTGTGGTGCCGAACCGTTCCAAAATGGGAATCATACAGGGGGTGAGCACGTCAATATCACAGAGAGGTATCCCGTCCTTACCCAGGAACACGTAGTCTGGGTCGTAGGAGTAGCCATAGTCCTGGCCGTGCACTGCAAACATGGCAGCAAAACAACAGTTAGCCGTGATTCTGGCCGTGCACTGCAAACATGGCAGCAAAACAACAGTTAGCCGTAATTCTGGCTGTAACATGGCAGCAAAACAACAGTTAGCCGTGATTCTGGCTGTACACTGCAAACATGGCAGCAAAACAACAGTTAGCCGTGATTCTGGCTGTAACATGGCAGCAAAACAACAGTTAGCCGTGATTCTGGCTGTACACTGCAAACATGGCAGCAAAACAACAGTTAGCCGTAATGCTGGCCGTGCACTGCAAACATGGCAGCAAAACAACAGTTAGCCGTGATTCTGGCTGTAACATGGCAGCAAAACAACAGTTAGCCGTAATTCTGGCCGCACACTGTAAACATGGCAGCAAAACAACAGTTAGCCGTGATTCTGGCCGTACACTGCAAACATGGCAGCAAAACAACAGTTAGCCGTAATGCTGGCCGTGCACTGCAAACATGGCAGCAAAACAACAGTTAGCCGTAATGCTGGCCGTACACTGCAAACATGGCAGCAAAACAACAGTTAGCCGTAATGCTGGCTGTACACTGCAAACATGGCAGCAAAACAACAGTTAGCCGTAATGCTGGCCGTGCACTGCAAACATGGCAGCAAAACAACAGTTAGCCGTAATGCTGTCCGTACACTGCAAACATGGCAGCAAAACAACAGTTAGCCGTAATGCTGGCTGTACACTGCAAACATGGCAGCAAAACAACATTTAGCCGTAATTCTGGCCGTACACTGCAAACATGGCAGCAAAACAACAGTTAGCCGTAATTCTGGCTGTACACTGCAAACATGGCAGCAAAACAACAGTTAGCCGTAATGCTGGCCGTGCACTGTAAACATGGCAGCAAAACAACAGTTAGCCGTGATTCTGGCCGTACACTGCAAACATGGCAGCAAAACAACAGTTAGCCGTGATTCTGGCCGTACACTGCAAACATGGCAGCAAAACAACATTTAGCCGTAATTCTGGCTGACACTGCAAACATGGCAGCAAAACAACAGTTAGCCGTAATTCTGGCTGTACACTGCAAACATGGCAGCAAAACAACAGTTAGCCGTAATGCTGGCCGTGCACTGTAAACATGGCAGCAAAACAACAGTTAGCCGTGATTCTGGCCGTGCACTGTAAACATGGCAGCAAAACAACAGTTAGCCGTGATTCTGGCCGTGCACTGCAAACATGGCAGCAAAACAACAGTTAGCCGTAATGCTGGCCGTACACTGCAAACATGACAGCAAAACAACAGTTAGCCGTGATTCTGGCTGTACACTGCAAACATGGCAGCAAAACAACAGTTAGCCGTAATGCTGTCTGTATACTGCAAACATGACAGCAAAACAACAGTTAGCCGTAATGCTGGCCGTACACTGCAAACATGACAGCAAAACAACAGTTAGCCGTGATTCTGGCTGTGCACTGCAAACATGGCAGCAAAACAACAGTTAGCCGTAATGCTGGCCGTACACTGCAAACATGGCAGCAAAACAACAGTTAGCCGTGATTCTGGCTGTACACTGCAAACATGGCAGCAAAACAACAGTTAGCCGTGATTCTGGCTGTACACTGCAAACATGGCAGCAAAACAACAGTTAGCCGTGATTCTGGCCGTGCACTGCAAACATGACAGCAAAACAACAGTTAGCCGTAATGCTGGCCGTACACTGCAAACATGGCAGCAAAACAACAGTTAGCCGTGATTCTGGCCGTGCACTGCAAACATGGCAGCAAAACAACAGTTAGCCGTAATGCTGGCCGTGCACTGCAAACATGGCAGCAAAACAACAGTTAGCCGTAATGCTGGCCGTACACTGCAAACATGGCAGCAAAACAACAGTTAGCCGTAATGCTGGCCGTGCACTGCAAACATGGCAGCAAAACAACAGTTAGCCGTAATGCTGGCCGTGCACTGCAAACATGGCAGCAAAACAACAGTTAGCCGTGATTCTGGCCGTGCACTGCAAGCATGGCAGCAAAACAACAGTTGAAAAAGTTTAAGTCATAAATCACTACTAATATTACTACAGTATTTTATATTTATAACCAATAATGGCACAAAAGAATGAAAATACAAGAAATATCCACTTATATCTGGACCAGAAGAATTTGAAAACTACTAGCCACCACAAGCCTTGGAGTCTACCTATAACCCTCCAGGGCCACCGGACCAGCACTAAATGTCCATCCCTGTATGCTAATTCCATCCTCACCGTATCCAGTCATAGACGGGCACCCATCCCTGCTAACATATACTCTATGGCATGTAGAAACAACAAGATCTTACCAGTTGAAATGTAAAGAACAAAAAACTTACCAGTTAAAGCATGCACTAAGATGGCAAATAGTGGAACTCTCATCTTTGAGCACAGATTCTGCTGAGCCGAGTGTATTAGGATGGGGATGCTGACGTTTATATATCTTAAATGGCCGAGTAATTTAGATAGCAGGAGATTTGGCAAGCAGTGGCTTTTTATTGGTGTATTTAAGGGCTTTATTATCAATGTGATAATTCCTGTTAGAAGGTGACAAATAATATCATTAGTGATCAGCTGACAGGTGCCTTATGGGATATAACATTAATTGTGTCTTCCACCAGAGGGCGTGAATACTATTATCACAAACCTTTGTTACTGCTCCGATATCTGCCCATTGAAATCCATCAGAGCCTCGTTTTAATACCTGGATGACAACACTTGTTGTTAGTGCGCGGGATATGTGCCCTGATTATGATAGTGTGACGTCATTTTTAGGCACTTCACGAAGCTTTATTTTAAGGTCATCATAATGTTTTTTATATGCGTAGCCATTTATGACATTGTTCACTACAAATAAATTTATAATGAAACTACAAAAGGTATGTGATGAAACATCAGTCTGGGAAATGGCAGCCCAAATCAGAGCCAAAATCTCTTATCAGGGAAATATATGTAGTTATAACCTACCCACAATGGTAAAATCAGGGGCCAAAATCTGTTATCGGGGATATATACGTAGTTATAACCTACCCACAATGGATAAATCAGGGGCCAAAATCTGTTATCAGGGATATATATGTAGTTATAACCTACCCACAATGGACAAATCAGGGGCCAAAATCTGTTATCAGGGATATATATATACGTAGTTATAAGCTACCCATGGTTACTAATATATATTTTTTGTCTCATTTGCATATGCCAAGTAAGTTGCCCAATCAGAATCAAGCGTTAGAAGTCGAACTTTTATTTCTCAAATACACTTTTGTTGTATAGAGGAGAATTATAACGCACATTGATCTGTGGGGTCTGTAAGTTAGACAGGACAAGGAAAACATGGCTTTTTTTTTAGAAATGTAGCTTTTTCTAATTAATACAGGTGGTGGGAAAAAAGAATGATGTCATCGTGAGGCCATTAACTACTTACATAACTAATTAGTAAATAAAGAAGAATGCAGTTGAAATAGTGATGTTAGGATTTTTGGTCTCAGAATAGATGTACTACAGAATGATAATGAAAGAACATGGAAAATGTGACATTTTGGTTTAAAAACATAACAATCAGACCTGTATTCGCAAAGTTATGTCAAGTTTAATAAAAATTGAAGATCATTGCAGCTTTAGTTTCACACGAATCAAATCCCCCACAATGATGTCATTGACAGTGACTGCAATAAATGATCATATTTATGGGGGTTGCAAGATGAGTTTTAAATCTTGGTTTTCGTTCCCATAGTTAAAAATATATATTTTTTGTCTCTGAATTTCAATATATTTATGCATCTATGATCATTTAATCATGTAATTTTTAGAATTTATTTTACTAGAAAGTATCTTTATGACCAAGCTGGTCAGTCTAACAAGGGACAACTGTATATATATATATATATATATATATATATATATATATATATATATATATATATATATATAGTTTAAATATATTCAAAAACAAAACAAGAATGAAAGATACATAAATAAGATTTATTCACCAGATGACTCCCGTTACCACACATTTATTAGATTCTGATAGGTGATGATTATATTAATTGCACAAACAATAATGGTTATCCACAATTAAATATAGAGGTGTGAGAAATAAAATAGAAATCCTAGAATGACACAGCAGTTGCTACAGTATTGTTCATTAACACATTTCACATATTTGGAGACTAATTGGAAATTACCATGAAAATAATGTGATACTTGGCATGTTGTGAGGCATCATTGACATACTGACATGCTTGTGGTTTCAACATACTGACATGCTTGTGGCGTTGACATACTAACATGCTTGTGGCGTTGACATACTGGCATGCTTGTGGTGTTGACATACTGATATGCTTGTGGCGTTGACATACTGGCATGCTTGGGGCGTTGACATACTGATATGCTTGTGGTGTCGACATACTGGCATGCTTGTGGCGTCGACATACTGATATGCTTGTGGTGTCGACATACTGGCATGCTTGTGGCGTCGACATACTGACATGCTTGTGGCGTTGACATACTGACATGCTTGTGGTGCCGACATACTGACATGCTTGTGGTGTCGACATACTGACATGCTTGTGGCGACGACATACTGATATGCTTGTGGCGTCGACATACTGACATGCTTGTGGCATCAACATACTGACATGCTTGTGGTGCCGACATACTCACATGCTTGTGGTGTCGACATACTGACATGCTTGTGGCGACGACATACTGACATGCTTGTGGCGTCGACATACTGACATGCTTGTGGCATCAACATACTGACATGCTTGTGGCATCAACATACTGACATGCTTGTGGCATTGACATACTGACATGCTTGTGGCGTTGACATACTGGCATGCTTGGGGCGTTGACATACTGATATGCTTGTGGTGTCGACATACTGGCATGCTTGTGGCGTCGACATACTGATATGCTTGTGACGTCGACATACTGGCATGCTTGTGGCGTCGACGTACTGACATGCTTGTGGTGTCGACATACTGACATGCTTGTGGTGTTGACATACTGGCATGCTTGTGGCGTCGACATACTAACATGCTTGTGGCGTCGACATACTGACATGCTTGTGGTGTCGACATACTGACATGCTTGTGTCGTTGACATACTGGCATGCTTGTGGCATTGACATACTGACATGCTTGTGGTGTTGACATACTGACATGCTTGTGGCGTCGACATACTGACATGCTTGTGGCATCAACATACTGACATGCTTGTGGCATCAACATACTGACATGCTTGTGGCATTGACATACTGACATGCTTGTGGCATTGACATACTGATATGCTTGTGGCGTTGACAAACTGGCATGCTTGTGGTGTCGACATACTGACATGCTTGTGGCGTTGACATACTGACATGCTTGTGGGGTCGACATACTGACATGCTTGTGGCATATATGGAATTTAATGAAATTTCATATGCATTAGCAACATGCTGGCAGTATTTTTCATGAAAACTTCAAAACTTCAAAATGGACAGATTAAGTAATATTTAATAAGTGTCTTTATGTTCATGCAAAATTGTGATATTTATGTTCCATTCAATGTTTGTTTATAAGCGTATTGTTGAGATTCTGCGAGGTATAATAGATGATGTCTATGGCAGAGCTATAACCGTGAGGAATACCAGGCTTATCCCCAGGGTCAAACACACCTCCAAACCGCGGCCTGAAATATCACATCACATCACATTAATACCAGAAACAAGTCTAACAAATGTCATCAGAATTATATTGTAATACCAGTTCACTTCTCAGTTTATACCACTCTAAGTTTTGGGATCTTTATTCCGGATCTGAGTATGATACTTTGGCATCTGTGAGTGCCACATGTGAGTGCCATTTTGGAATCTGTGGGTGCCATTTTGGCATCTGTGAGTGCCATTTTGGCATCTGTGAGTGCCATTTTGGAATCTGTGAGTGCCATTTTGGAATCTGTGGATGACTTAATGTGATTATGACAAATTAAAAACGTGCTCAATACTGGTCGAATTTTAAAAATCAAATGTAAATCGTATAGAAAAAATGCTGCTTTAAAGCGAGAGTGACATCGAGGTCGCATCTTGTGGGAAAATCTAATACGTGACTTACCAGCATTGATATCATTGTTTGCGTTCTCACTATCATCGTCATCATCATCATCACCCCCATCTTTATCATCTTTATCATCGGCCAGAGCAGTGACGTCACACGGTGACTGATATTTGAGGCCGCAGGCATCGAGAGCCATGTTAGTGTTGATCTGAACGCCACCTGGCAGATCCGCAAAACTCAGACCCAGCAACGATCTGCAGCACCCAACAATCGGTCTGAGACACTCCATTTCCTTCTCTAAAGATCTGTAAAAAAATGGAAATAACGAAAAAGAAAAGGAATCATTTACAGTCATATGTAAGGAAAGAACTTGTACTTCGGTGCTATTGTTCGGCAAAATTCTTGTACAGGGTCAGCTGACCTGTCTTTGAAATAAAAGCTGATACAACAGGGAGTGCTGATACGACAGGAAGTGCTGATACGACAGGGAGTGCTGATACGACAGGGAGTGCTGATAAGACAGGAAGTGCTGATATGACAGGGAGTGCTGATATGACAGGAAGTGCTGATACGACAGGAAGTGCTGATATGACAGGAAGTGCTGATAAGACAGGAAATGCTGATATGACAGGGAGTGCTGATATGACAGGAAGTGCTGATACGACAGGAAGTGCTGATATGACAGGAAGTGCTGATATGACAGGGAGTGCTGATATGACAGGAAGTGCTGATACGACAGGAAGTGATGATACGACAGGAAGTGCTGATACGGCAGGGAGTGCTGATACGACAGGGAGTGCTGATACGACAGGAAGTGCTGATACAACAGGAAGTGCTGATAGTACAGGAAGTGCTAATACGACAGGAAGTGCTGATAGTACAGGAAGTGCTGATACAACAGGAAGTGCTGAAACAACAAGTGCTAATATCTACCCACAATTCTCCTGTGTTGTATTGCAGACACAATGCACACTCCTTCAGAAGCACGTGCAGACTATTAATAGGGTCACCACATCACCCTCTGGTGGAGTGTGGACACCATAGGAAGTACAGAATGTATATACATACCCACAATTCTCTGGTGTTGCGTACTCGCTTAGAGAAGGGCTGAATGCAATGGCCGTGGCAACGCTTACTAAATCACACTGGGACATTAAAGATTCCATCTTGCCCTCCACATCAGAACACTCTGAAAACGTTGCAGGATTCATATTAAAATTATTGGATTTAATAATCTTTAATAATCTTCTCAACCAGCCGTGATATTATACCAAAACATAGTCTGAAGTGGCGTGATACAAATGTTTATATTATTATTATTATTAAATATATGGCAAGCTCTAAACAGGCCTGAACTGAATAAGAAAATGATTTGTTTTTAAAAAAATGTTGACCTACTTTTGCAAGAATATTGATCAGAATTTTCTTGTAGTGATTGTGAAATATAATTACCATCAGAACACATTCCGGAGTAGGTTTCAAAATCTTCAATGGCACCATAAATCTCGTCCTTGTCTACGGGCAGTGCTACTTCGTCGCCACAGGTCTTGGTAACCTTGGTAACGCAGTCCAGATGAACACTCATGTCTACATGGGACACAGCTCTGAAAGAAAGATGCTATGTTTGTTTCATCAAAGTCTCTTTAAAAAAATTTTTTTTTTCTTTTTTAGCTTGTTCCAAAATGAACAAAAACACAGTATTACCTTGAAGAGAGGTCAGAAAACCTTGACACAAGCTATTAGTGTCTGTAGAATGTATACGCGATGATAGTTATTTTATGTTTAAAATAACTATCGCCACAGGCCTTGGTAAATCATATGTTCTGTTCTTGTCATATGCACTGTATTATTCCAGTCAACGCATAACTTTCAGCTAGTTTTTATTTTCAGGAAAATGGTAGATTCAAATCAAACTTTTACCTCATCAAATCTTATATTAAATGTAGAATTTACTATTAACAGTACTGATTTCATATATGCAAATGTTAATCAAAATGTTTTTTTAAAATTCAATATTCCATTGTGAAATCTTTTTGGCAGAAATCTGACACTAGGTGGCAGGTCAGGCATGGGAAAAAAATGTATAAGTGGTAATAGTAGATAACATGAAAATAATTTAATTCTTATGCATTAAACATAGCTTAGAATGGCACTTTGGAAGAAAAAATACATTCCGGAAGAAAAACAAAATAAAAACTTTTTTCTGAATCTTACCCGCAAAACGCAGTTTGATTTTGCACAAGGAGAGCTCCAAGAAAACTCCAGTCAATGGTTCCGTCTGCTTGGCGTCTCTGCCTGTGTGAGATCAAAGAAAACCTCTGATTTATCACCGACTCCACCGCCTCTCTTAGCTGCTTTGATTTCTGTGAAACGTCAACCTCTCGTCTTCTGCGGCGCTTGCCGAAACCTTGAAAATCTCCGTCGCCGGGATTTGATAGGCCGTCTCCCGAGTCCTGTATTGCGCCGATGATGTTGAGTAGATTAATGAGGTCATCCTGAAGTGCCATCATACAGCCGATAATGCCCACTGGATTGCACTCCTCTGGAACGGGACATTGCTCATATATATATATATATATATATATCTGGAGTGCGTTATAGTATGATTGTTTTTCAGGGTTTTTTTCCAGTTTAATTGATTTCTGTATGAATGGAAATGAGTCCTGTAAATGATATGCTCAGCGCAAAATATTCGGATAGTGTATCAAAATTCCACCAGAGGGCGACATGTTGGAACTATCAGAAGTAGTTTACATGCACTCATGATGAACAGTGAACAGCTTAGATGGTGTAGGAATATCGTATGATTCAAGGACAAATAGGTCAATCTATTATAAGCTTAGATGGTGTAGGAATATCGTATGATTCAAGGACAAATAGGTCAATCTATTATAAGCTTAGATGGTGTAGGAATATAGTATGATTCAAGGACAAATAGGTCAATCTATTATAAGCTTAGATGGTGTAGGAATATCGTATGATTCAAGGACAAATAGGTCAATCTATTATAAGCTTAGATGGTGTAGGAATATAGTATGATTCAAGGACAAATAGGTCAATCTATTATTAGCTTAGATGGTGTAGGAATATGTTATGATTCAAGGACAAATAGGTCAATCTATTATTAGCTTAGATGGTGTAGGAATATGGTATGATTCAAGGACAAATAGGTCAAACTATTAGCTTAGATGGTGTAGGAATATGGTATGATTCAAGGACAAATAGGTCAATCTATTAGCTTAGATGGTGTAGGAATATGGTATGATTCAAGGACAAATAGGTCAAACTATTATTAGCTTGGATGATGGAGAAATAATGTATAATTGAAGGGCAACTAGGTCAGTCTGTTATTGGTGTGGATAAATTACTGTTATCTGAGACTAATATGAAAATAATATGTCATTAGACCTTATCATATATATACCGAAAAAGAAAAATACCACAAACATATCTTGTATTGGCGCGGAGGAAGTACTAGCAATGTAGGACAAGTGAACAGTATCATATCATTACAAAGAAATGTTACCACTTTCTAGCATTCCACATTCAACAAAGAAAAACTGAGCAAGTTGTTTCTCGTAGACGTCAAGGACTTGTTTTGCCACGTCGAAGGAGCAGGTTGAGAGATGCTGAGCGTTACAGGCACTGACGCCATCTATGGTCGCGTTCTGGTTTCTGGAAAGAAAAACAAAACACTATTGTCCTCTGAAACTTCTGGTTAGAGGTCAAAGCTATTAGCAGAATCTTTTCAATTTTGTTAAGATTTTCTCAAAGATCTAAAAGTTATCACTGTGCTACCAAGAGGGCTGCCATTTTGAATATGATAATGCAGAATAAAGAAAAGGAGTTGAGAAAAGTGTCCCGGTGGCTGGTAATCTCTTCTGTGTCTGACCAACTTTAGCTTGGATGAGTTGTTTGTGATACATAATGATACATAAATTAACACAAAGCCTGCTTACTCAATGCTGCACAGCTGTTTCAAGGTTCCCAGTGGAGTTTCAGCTGTGATACTCTTGATTGGTGATAGGACATTCAGTAAGCATCCCTGCGCCGCGACGTCATCGCACTCTCCAGCTGTAAATCAACATTGCAAGCCATAATAATAAACCAGCTGTAAATTAACATTGCAAGCCATAATCATAAACCAGCTGTAAATTAACATTGCAAGCCATAATAATAAACCAGCTGTAAATTAACATTGCAAGCCATAATCATAACCAGCTGTAAATCAACATTGCAAGCCATAATTATAAACCAGCTGTTAATCAACATTGCAAGCCATAATTATAAACCAGCTGTTAATCAACATTGCAAGCCATAATCATAAACCAGATGTAAATCAACATTGCAAGCCATAATTATAAACCAGCTGTTAATCAACATTGCAAGCCATAATTATAAACCAGCTGTTAATCAACATTGCAAGCCATAATCATAAACCAGATGTAAATCAACATTGCAAGCCATAATTATAAACCAGCTGTTAATCAACATTGCAAGCCATAATTATAAACCAGCTGTTAATCAACATTGCAAGCCATAATCATAAACCAGCTGTTAATCAACATTGCAAGCCATAATCATAAACCAGCTGTAAATCAACATTGCAAGCCATAATTATAAACCAGCTGTAAATCAACATTGCAAGCCATAATTATAAACCAGCTGTTAATCACCATTGCAAGCCATAATTATAAACCAGCTGTAAATCACCATTGCAAGCCATAATCATAACCAGTTTTTAATCAACATTGCAAGCCATAATTATAAACCAGCTGTTAATCAACATTGCAAGCCATAATCATAAACCAGATGTAAATCAACATTGCAAGCCATAATTATAAACCAGCTGTTAATCAACATTGCAAGCCATAATTATAAACCAGCTGTTAATCAACATTGCAAGCCATAATCATAAACCAGCTGTTAATCAACATTGCAAGCCATAATTATAAACCAGTTGTAAATCAACATTGCAAGCCATAATTATAAACCAGCTGTAAATCACCATTGCAAGCCATAATTATAAACCAGCTGTTAATCACCATTGCAAGCCATAATTATAAACCAGCTGTAAATCAACATTGCAAGCCATAATCATAACCAGTTTTTAATCAACATTGCAAGCCATAATTATAAACCAGTTTTTAATCAACATTGCAAGCCATAATTATAAACCAGCTGTTAATCAACATTGCAAGCCATAATCATAAACCAGATGTAAATCAACATTGCAAGCCATAATTATAAACCAGCTGTTAATCAACATTGCAAGCCATAATTATAAACCAGCTGTAAATCACCATTGCAAGCCATAATTATAAACCAGCTGTTAATCACCATTGCAAGCCATAATTATAAACCAGCTGTAAATCAACATTGCAAGCCATAATCATAACCAGTTTTTAATCAACATTGCAAGCCATAATTATAAACCAGTTTTTAATCAACATTGCAAGCCATAATTATAAACCAGCTGTTAATCAACATTGCAAGCCATAATCATAAACCAGATGTAAATCAACATTGCAAGCCATAATTATAAACCAGCTGTTAATCAACATTGCAAGCCATAATTATAAACCAGCTGTAAATCACCATTGCAAGCCATAATTATAAACCAGCTGTTAATCACCATTGCAAGCCATAATTATAAACCAGCTGTAAATCAACATTGCAAGCCATAATCATAACCAGTTTTTAATCAACATTGCAAGCCATAATTATAAACCAGCTGTTAATCAACATTGCAAGCCATAATTATAAACCAGCTGTTAATCAACATTGCAAGCCATAATCATAAACCAGATGTAAATCAACATTGCAAGCCATAATTATAAACCAGCTGTTAATCAACATTGCAAGCCATAATTATAAACCAGCTGTTAATCAACATTGCAAGCCATAATCATAAACCAGCTGTTAATCAACATTGCAAGCCATAATTATAAACCAGCTGTAAATCACCATTGCAAGCCATAATTATAAACCAGCTGTTAATCACCATTGCAAGCCATAATAATAAACCAGCTGTAAATCAATATTGCAAGCCATAATCATAACCAGTTTTTAATCAACATTGCAAGCCATAATTATAAACCAGCTGTAAATCAACATTGCAAGCCATAATTATAAACCAACTGTAAATCAACATTGCAAGCCATAATTATAAACCAGCTGTTAATCAACATTGCAAGCCATAATTATAAACCAGCTGTTAATCACCATTGCAAGCCATAATTATAAACCAGCTGTAAATCAACATTGCAAGCCATAATTATAAACCAGTTGTAAATCAACATTGCAAGCCATAATTATAAACCAGCTGTTAATCAACATTGCAAGCCATACTTATAAACCAGCTGTAAATTAGAAACTATCGCCAGTTATAAAAAAAAACAAAAAACATTCAATTCAACAAGACTTTGACCTGATTTAAGCAGACATATGAATTGAAATAAATTGTAAAAAAAAAAAAATAATAATATTTGTTTTTTTCATGAATAAGAACGTGCCTAACATTAGGCTTTGACTACTGTTATCTATTCCTGAACCTGATGCTTTATACAAAGAGAGGAAGACAGAGTCTGGCTGAATCAATCAGATCATATCAATTAAAACCCCAGGATAAACTGCTGATCCACTTCTACTTGGTCTTGAGAAGTTTCCTCTCGTTGAATCTCCAGAGAAAGGCCTCGATATCGGTTGGATGTGTCTTATTTTTTATCATACATCATGGAGTCTTACCTGATTGATGAACGCAGAAAATAAAAATCAACACGGATAGTAATTTTATCGCCATTGTTTAATCCTGCACTAATTTCCTGTCATAAAGTACAATAAATTGGTGTGAAAGTCAGGCATGGAGGGCGCGTGTTGTTGCCTCAAATGCCAAGGGTAAAAAGATGATTCTATTTATATAAGACAGCCCATACGTCCAGCTTCACGCGGATGAACCTGATATCTTCATTGAAGTCTGAGTATAATAATCACTTTAATATATTTTCATGCTTACAAATATGAAAAAAAAAATTCTTGTTTATTTTGAATTGTGTCAAGATGTGATGTGAATGTTGATATTTAATTGATTTTTGAATAAAAAAATAGCATGTTTTTCCCAAATTGCCAGCCTATTTGTCAATAATAGACATAAACTGTTTGTTGATGGAGTTTATCTGGTCAGCTATGGAGGCCTATTTTATACCCTTCTGACTGTGCACAATGGGGCATTATCCGTCATTGTTGCCCTAGAAGGGGGCCCTACCTCATATCAGACACCGCACTCCGTAGAACCCATCTCTTCTTATCCTCACACAATAATATATTGTGACCTAGATGTACCATTAGATTTAATGGATGTGTTTGGTTGTCGTCGGGAGAAATTAGATATCCCAGGTGGACGGGTGCTCAAGTATGCTAGGAAGGGGGTACTTTGACGGGTGCTCAAGTATGCTGGGGAAGGGGGTACTTTGACAGGTGCTCAAGTATGCTGGGGAAGGGGGTACTTTGACAGGTGCTCAAGTATGCTGGGGAAGGGGGTACTTTGACGGGTGCTCAAGTATGCTGGGAAGGGGGTACTTTGACAGGTGCTCAAGTATGCTGGGGAAGGGGGTACTTTGACGGGTGCTCAAGTATGCTGGGGAAGGGGGTACTTTGACGGGTGCTCAAGTATGCTGGGGAACGGGGTACTTTGACGGGTGCTCGAGTATGCTGGGGAACGGGGTACTTTGACAGGTGCTCAAGTATGCTGGGGAACGGGGTACTTTGACGGGTGCTCAAGTATGCTGGGAAGGAGGTACTTTGACGGGTGCTCAAGTATGCTGGGAAGGGGGTACCTTGACGGGTGCTCAAGTATGCTGGGAAGGGGGTACTTTGACGGGTGCTCAAGTATGCTGGGAAGGGGGTACTTTGACAGGTGCTCAAGTATGCTGGGGAAGGGGGTACTTTGACGGGTGCTCAAGTATGCTGGGGAAGGGGGTACTTTGACAGGTGCTCAAGTATGCTGGGAAGGGGGTACTTTGACGGGTGCTCAAGTATGCTGGGGAAGGGGGTACTTTGACGGGTGCTCAAGTATGCTGGGGAACGGGGTACTTTGACGGGTGCTCGAGTATGCTGGGGAACGGGGTACTTTGACGGGTGCTCAAGTATGCTGGGAAGGGGGTACCTTGACGGGTGCTCAAGTATGTTCTGGAAGGGGTAACTTTGACAGGTGCCCAAGTAAGAAAAAGGTTTTATTTTCAGTAGTGTACACTATTACCAACAATTCAAGAGGTAGTGATTTAACAGATGAACTTTGCCATCAGTTAAACCATCACCATATCATTTTGAATAAAGTGACCGAGGACAAGGGACATGTCAGAGATTTCCGTCCCTCTTTGCTGGTCCCAGTAATCTCGATGAAGCCTCAATACTTCTCAATTTAATTTGAAGCTTCAATTTACTGACTGGAACCATATATAACCCCGAACAGATGAAAACGGACACAAATATTTGTTCTGAAATAGCAGGTCACTGGGTTTAGATGTCCAATCAGACATCAGCGTATGAGGCTTAACATTTCAAGGTTATTGTCAAGACTCTATTCAACCTTACTTTTGAAAATAACCCCGTGTAGGTCAAGAATATAGAACTATTTACGTTTTATCACTGTCAGTGTTTGTTAGGAACCTAATCATGATTGAAAAAATAGAAATTAATCTGAAAGTTCATATGGAAGATTCATTGAGTTTGAATGAGCAATAAAATAAAAGAAATGTATAAAGAAAAGGTTAAAATGTAAGAATGTGCCTATCATTATGCACACAAAAGAAAAATGTTGCTTAAATCACAGAACGTTTCATAAATCACAAAACGTTTCATAAATCACAAAACATTTCACAAATTACAAAACATTTCATAAATCACAAAACATTTCATAAATCACATAACGTTTCATAAATCACATAATGTTTCATAAATCACATAACGTTTCATAAATCACATAACGTTTCATAAATCACATAACGTTTCATAAATCACATAACGTTTCATAAATCACATAACGTTTCATAAATCACATAACATTTCATAAATCAAAAAAACAATTCTCAAATCCTAGTTCTTCTTTCTTGACCATTGGTGGGAGGCAAGAAATTCCTTATTCTTATGACAAGATTGGGCACAATTTTAAAAACAACTTGAAAAGAAAAACGATATTTGACTCTCTGACAGCACTGTTACTACATCACACTTATATGGGCACTGGCATCACTGGCCGTGGCTAATGAATATTCATGAGAGGACAACATAAAGTGACGAGACAACTTAGAACCTAGAAAACATGGCGACCGTTTGGAACAATTCAAAACTCTAGGAGATGACAAAGGATAAAGATGAGACTCGAGAAGAGTCATTTGAGAGTCATTTTTGAGTATGACTCACTCTGTATTACAACTCTTTTAGTTTGGTGAAAGATCCAGGCTGATTGAGGCATAAGTACTTTTAAATGTGCTGGAAAATGAATGAAAGTCAATCAAATTAAACACCATACTTAGAAGTCACAATAAAATAAGAGTGGGATTTATATTATGTTTTTCAGACGGAGTTGTTTCTGCTGGTGACGGACCAGGGGTTTCTGACGGAGAGTGGCGTGGTCTGGGAGACTCTGTCCAATGTGGAAGGAGACGGTCACTTCGTAGACGCAGACTTCAGGACGTACACTAAACCGGAGCCGTCCACCGCCACCATCCCAGCCCCGGTGGTACCTCCCGGCTCAGATCAGCAAATAGACACAGAGTAAGTATTCCCCTTCAGTGCCTCTTAGTAAAGAAATAGACACAAAGTAAGTATTCCCCTTCAGTGCCTCTCAGTGCCTCGAGTGCGCATGCGTGAGGAACAACATGGACGTGTTTTGATTTTGGTCCGATCTTGTCGTGGTAATCGGCAGTTTCTGACGTTCTATCAATTCTTATACGTTCTGTGGTCAAACTCACCTGTTCAGTCGCACTTTTGTCTCAATTTCTATACGTTCTTGTGACTCCAGTGTGCGTTTTTCGGTGTAAAATCTGATCTGTTTCGAGGGTCGGATTTAGCTTCGCCTTGACAAGGCGCGGCGCTCGAGTTGCAGATCTGGTTGTACTCGTGCAAGACGTGCATTACAAGCTTGGAACGACCTCCTTGCTTTCTTGTTATCTAACCACCTAGATAACCTCTGCCTAACCACCTAGGCTCTACCCAACCACCTGGGTCTCTATAACACTGTTTTCATTAACTTGAAAACGCTCTGCCTAACCACCTAGGCCTAATAAAAAAAAATTCTTGTCCCGCCCGTGGACAGATACCACCAAGCTGCCTTAACGTAGCATCCTGCCTAGATATTTCGTATAACACGTATGGAATATTTTCTTTTTTGGGCACAAAACTGTTATATACTCGTATATACTACAGTTATCTATTTATTTGCATAGAATATTATTTAAACTGAATATTTCAACGGATTATCAGTGTCTATTTCTGGCCTGTTCATTCACAATATATAACACAGCCAGCATAAACCTGACACTCCCTCTGCTCGGCTCATAGCTGACATTAATCCGCTTAAACAACGACTTTTCAAATTAAATTTTTACATACCCGCTTTCTCTCACTTGCCGACTATTTTCTGTCTGGATCATGTTGGCATCGTGTTGAAAGTTGATAATTTGAAAAAATGGCCATCACCACTCGTAGAGCTGCCAAGGATGTACTCGAAGCGGGTCCTGAGATACCAGAGACCCCAACACGTCCTGAACACAGCGCTATGAACAGACCCTGTCTGGTATCAGCGCTATACAAATTTTATTATTATTATTATTATTATTAGTAGACAAATAGACACAGAGTAAGTATTCCCCTTCAGTGCCTCTTAGTAGAGAAATAGAAACAGAGTATGTATTACCCTTCAGTGCCTCTTAGTAGAGAAATAGACACAGAGTAAGTGTTCCCCTTCAGTACCTCTTAGTAGAGAAATAGACATAGAGTATGTATTCCCCTTCAGTACCTCTTAGTAGAGAAATAGAAACAGAGTATGTATTCCCCTTCAGTGCCTCTTAGTAGAGAAATAGAAACAGAGTATGTATTCCCCTTCAGTGCCTCTTAGTAGAGAAATAGAAACAGAGTATGTATTCCCCTTCAGTGCCTCTTAGTAGAGAAATAGACACAGAGTAAGTGTTCCCCTTCAGTACCTCTTAGTTGAGAAATAGACACAGAGTATGTATTCCCCTTCAGTGCCTCTTAGTAGAGAAATAGAAACAGAGTAAGTATTCCCTGTCAGTGCCTCTTAGTAGAGAAATAGAAACAGAGTAAGTATTCCCCTTCAGTACCTTTTAGTATTCAAATAGACATAGAGTAAGTATTCCCCTTCAGTGCCTCTTAGTAGAGAAATAGAAACAGAGTAAGTATTCCCTGTCAGTGCCTCTTAGTAGAGAAATAGAAACAGAGTAAGAATTCCCCTTCAGTACCTTTTAGTATTCAAATAGACATAGAGTAAGTATTCCCCTTCAGTGCCTCTTAGTAGAGAAATAGAAACAGAGTAAGTATTCCCCTTCAGTGCCTCTTAGTAGAGAAATAGAAACAGAGTAAGTATTCCCCTTCAGTGCCTCTTAGTAGAGAAATAGAAACAGAGTAAGTATTCCCCTTCAGTACCTCTTAGTAGAGAAATAGACACAGAGTATTATTACCCTTCAGTGCCTCTTAGTAGAGAAATAGAAACAGAGTAAGTATACCCCTTCAGTGCCTCTTAGTAGAGAAATAGACACAGAGTAAGTATTCCCCTTCAGTGCCTCTTAGTAGAGAAATAGAAACAGAGTAAGTATTCCCCTTCAGTGCCTCTTAGTAGAGAAATAGACACAGAGTAAGTATTCCCCTTCAGTACCTCTAAGTAGACAAATAGACACAGAGTATGTATTCCCCGTCAGTGCCTCTTAGTAGAGAAATAGACACAGAGTATGTATTCCCCTTCAGTACCTCTTAGTAGAGAAATAGACACAGGGTAAGTATTCCAACAGAATCATTAACTTCTAATAGGCCTCGTCATGAAATGACCGAAATAATGTTGAAAGTGACAAAAAAAACAAAATGTGGTCTGAGTGTAATAAATCGATGTTGGTTTTAGCTACTTGGTGGCGCTGTCGCTGCAGCAGGAGGGTCAGGAGACGCAGACACAAGACGCATCGTGGCAGTCCAGCCAAGGCAGCGAGGGAGACGTGCCCGCGGGAACCAACGTCCCACCGGGTCCGCAGCCTCTCTCTGAGTCAGTATATACAGCAGTCTCTGCAGAACATTCATCATAATGACCTTATTGATTCAAATTCTATATATTTTGATTCCCCTCGTCCTGCTGCCCCCCACAAAATAATTAGAATAAAATATTTATTTTGTATATTTGGCCAATTTTTTTATCTGCAAAATACTTATTTGGTTGATTTGTATTTTGACTGTTTTTTGTGTTAAAATGTCTATGTGATAATGGAAAAGAAAGATCCCCAGTCACTCTTTAAAAAGAGTAGAGCATTGAGTCCTGGTGACAGGTTCCTATATGACCAGATATAGCATAAACATTGATGAAAATACAACCAAATTGACTGATCATTATATTTTCTGCGCCAGTCATGAGTTGGCCATACAAACAAACAAACAAACAAATTGATTATTGTATTTTCTCCACTAGTGATGAGTTGGCCACACAAAAAAACAAACTAACTGATCTTTATATTTTCTGCGCCAGTCATGAGTTGGCCATGCATCTTCAGGAGGAGGAGAACCAACGAGCGGCCGCCATGCAGCAACGTCAGCAGCAACGCCAAGTACAGCGCCAGACCTCGCGGGAACGCAAGAAATCTGACAACGTGAGTAAACATGTAAGGTGCAACAAATTAACCCTTCTGCTGCACAGCTTCACAATAGATAAAAAGCACCATCATGTCTCCTTTAATAAGATACAAATTTGACTGTTTATAGATGTCAAAATATTAATCATATCAAACTATAAAAAAGGTAACAGAAAGGCTTTAACATAATCTTTTTTAGAATTTAACCTTCAGCTTTTTAACCTTTTAACATTTTTAACCATTTCTCATTTCAAATAAATAGAATAATATATTAAAATGTCTGAGAAATGTTTAGTGTAGCATCCCGGAACTATTAAAAAACGGGGAAAAAATCATCTTTGCAAGGCTTATTTAGTGCCAAATGTAAATTTGATTGATTTCAGTTGTTTTGCTGTTGAAAATAACTTGAAAATAATAGCTTTTTAATGAAAAGTCTACTATAATGAGTGTGTTAAAATGTCCTTTTATAGTATTTTTTGTTTTATAAAGTACATTTTTGGTGATAATTTGCTGACCTGTACATGTTTGTGGTTGTTGTTTCAGTGCGTGATTATATGACAGAGCTGTGCAGCCTAGCTATATTCCGTTTGTTGTTTCAGTGTGTGATTATATGACAGAGCTGTGCGGCCTAGCTATATTCCGTTTGTTGTTTCAGTGCATGATTATATGACAGAGCTATGCGGCCTAGCTATATTCCGTTTGTTGTTTCAGTGCGTGATTATATGACAGAGCTGTGTGGCCTAGCTATATTCCGTTTGTTGTTTCAGTGTGTGATTATATGACAGAGCTGTACAGCCTAGCTATATTCCGTTTGTTGTTTCAGTGTGTGATTATATGACAGAGCTGTGCGGCCTAGCTATATTCCGTTTGTTGTTTCAGTGTGTGATTATATGACAGAGCTGTGCGGCCTAGCTATATTCCGTTTGTTGTTTCAGTGCGTGATTATATGACAGAGCTGTGCGGCCTAGCTATATTCCGTTTGTTGTTTCAGTGTGTGACTATATGTCAGAGCTGTGCGGCCTAGCTATATTCCGTTTGTTGTTTCAGTGTGTGATTATATGACAGAGCTGTGCGGCCTAGCTATATTCCGTTTGTTGTTTCAGTGCGTGATTATATGACAGAGCTGTGCAGCCTAGCTATATTCCGTTTGTTGTTTCAGTGCGTGATTATATGACAGAGCTGTGCGGCCTAGCTATATTCCGTTTGTTGTTTCAGTGCGTGATTATATGACAGAGCTGTGTGGCCTAGCTATATTCCGTTTGTTGTTTCAGTGCGTGATTATATGACAGAGCTGTGTGGCCTAGCTATATTCTGTTTGTTGTTTCAGTGCGTGATTATATGACAGAGCTGTGCGGCCTAGCTATATTCTGTTTGTTGTTTCAGTGCGTGATTATATGACAGAGCTGTGCGGCCTAGCTATATTCCGTTTGTTGTTTCAGTGCGTGATTATATGACAGAGCTGTGCGGCCTAGCTATATTCCGTTTGTTGTTTCAGTGTGTGATTATATGACAGAGCTGTGCGGCCTAGCTATATTCCGTTTGTTGTTTCAGTGTGTGATTATATGACAGAGCTGTGTGGCCTAGCTATATTCCGTTTGTTGTTTGTTGTTTCAGTGCGTGATTATATGACAGAGCTGTGCAGCCTAGCTATATTCCGTTTGTTGTTTCAGTGCGTGATTATATGACAGAGCTGTGTGGCCTAGCTATATTCCGTTTGTTGTTTCAGTGCGTGATTATATGACAGAGCTGTGGGGCATCGCTATATTCCATTTGTTGTTTCAGTGCGTGATTATATGACAGAGCTGTGCGGCCTAGCTATATTCTGTTTGTTGTTTCAGTGCGTGATTATATGACAGAGCTGTGCTGCCTAGCTATATTCTGTTTGTTGTTTCAGTGCGTGATTATATGACAGAGCTGTGCGGCCTAGCTATATTCCGTTTGTTGTTTCAGTGCGTGATTATATGACAGAGCTGTGCGGCCTAGCTATATTCTGTTTGTTGTTTCAGTGTGTGATTATATGACAGAGCTGTGCAGCCTAGCTATATTCCGTTTGTTGTTTCAGTGCGTGATTATATGACAGAGCTGTGCAGCCTAGCTATATTCTGTTTGTTGTTTCAGTGCGTGATTATATGACAGAGCTGTGTGGCCTAGCTATATTCCGTTTGTTGTTTCAGTGCGTAATTATATGACAGAGCTGTGCGGCCTAGCTATATTCCGTTTGTTGTTTCAGTGTGTGATTATATGACAGAGCTGTGTGGCCTAGCTATATTCCGTTTGTTGTTTCAGTGTGTGATTATATGACAGAGCTGTGAGACCTAGCTATATTCCGTTTGTTGTTTCAGTGTGTGATTATGTGACAGAGCTGTGCGGCCTAGCTATATTCCGTTTGTTGTTTCAGTGCGTGATTATATGACAGAGCTGTGCAGCCTAGCGATATTCCTCAGTAACCACTCTCCTCTCAGCCACAGCAAAACTCAACAGACAACACGCTGCTACACATGGCACCGTCGGCTTCAAGTCTTCTATCATGTGATCGGAATGAGTGACATCATGTGACATCATGCCTGACTTCATGACTTGACATCATCATGTGTGACTTTTTTCATGAAAATGGACTGAGTGATGTCTTTTTTTTATGACTTTAATTAGTGATCTGTAGTGTGTCCTTCAGAAACAGAACATAACCACTTATGATGTGACATGGAAAACTAGATGTATGAAAGCTCGGCTTTGTTTTCTTGAAATACATGATTTCAGCTGAATATATATTTTTGGGGGACTCATGATTCCGGTATGTGTGTTAGGTTGACCAATTTACCTGTCTCTTCCAGAGGTTTGGATGATTGTTTCAGGTTTGTCTCTTCCAAATGATGCTTTGAGTAATATGAAGTATGTGTTTCCATGGAAACCACCTTTTCCAGTATGTCAGGAATATTTGAGCCACGAGAGTTACTTGCTCACATGTTCATTGCTTTTCAGGAAAGAGCATTATTTTGGCTCATGTATGATTAAAATGGCCCATATGTGGTTATTTTGACACTTATGTGGTTAATATGACCGATATTTGGTTAATATGACCCATATGTGGTTATTATGACCCATATGTGGTTATTATGACCCATATTTGGTTAATATGACCCATATGTGGTTATTATGACCCATATGTGGTTATTATGACCCATATGTGGTTATTATGACCCATATTTGGTTAATATGACCCATATGTGGTTATTATGACCCATATTTGGTTAATATGACCCATATGTGGTTATTATGACCCATATGTGGTTCATATGACCCATATGTGGTTCATATGACCCATATGTGGTTAATATGACCCATATGTGGTTAATATGACCCATATGGTTCATATGACCCATATTTGGTTAATGTGACCCATATGTGGTTATTATGACCCATATGTGGTTAATATGACCCATATGTGGTTATTATGACCCATATGTGGTTAATATGACCCATATGTGGTTAATATGACCCATATGTGGTTAATATGACCCATATGTGGTTAAACTAGTTTGATTAGTCTCCATGTAAAAAAGAGTTATTTGTTCTTCCTGTGCAATGCATTGTGGGTGATCGTCAGTTAGCCATTGACATTTAGATATATGCTTCTGCAGACACAAATGAGTAAGAACGTAAGAAAGACGTTTCTACGCTTTGAAGTTATGGACCTGTATGGACAGACATACCCTGGAGGGTAATAAACCGTTTGCTACATGCATCCGTTGTTTAGATGGTGCAGGGCATTTTGTCACCATGTTTATACCCTGGCTGTATGATTGCGAGATATGATGTGATCTTGAATAATTTAGGTAAAGGAAAAAATATTATGCAATTGTCCAGTCTATGGCATAATTAAGATATTTCTGAAGAAGAATTGGTATGAATTGCGTAATTTATAATGTAAAATAGTGTGTGTAATAGTGATTAGTGTGCCAAAATCCATGTACTAACAAAACAAATTATGAATATTTCCTGAATACTAATGAGCTTGATATGGCCTATGTCATACTCAGTATTTTTGTGTTTTTTTATATTCAATAGTAGGCCAAATATATTACTTTCTTGACTACCATATTACAAATTCTCTCTCTTTAGTTTCTGTCTACCAGATCTCTCTTTAGTTTCTGTTTACCAGATCTCTCTTTAGTTCCTGTCTACCAGATCTCTCTTTAGTTCCTGTCTACTAGATCTCTCTTTAGTTCCTGTCTACCAGATCTCTCTTTAGTTTCTGTCTACCAGATCTCTCTTTAGTTTCTGTCTACCAGATCTCTCTTTAGTTTCTGTCTACCAGATCTCTCTTTAGTTCCTGTCTACCAGATCTCTCTTTAGTTCCTGTCTACCAGATCTCTTTTCATTTTTCTTTACTGCTGGATCATTTTCTTTGGTCCTAAACATTTCTGCCATAGTAATATGCAAAACATTAGTTCAGTTCTGAGATGATGGGCAAGTGTTGTGACATCATGGTGCAAAAGATTTCAATGAAATATGTACAGCCGACGACAACTGACCTGCGGACAACAACAGAGCTGCGGTTCCATTTTCAAAGCCTTTTAAGTAAACCTGTACTCTCAAAATTATTCACATCATGTCATTCTCTGACACCTGCATGTGCCAACAACGTCAAATGATTTGGTAAACATCAGCAATCAAATGATCAACTGAAACACAACTCTATTGTTGTCGTCAGCTCTGTTGTCATCGGCAGCTCTGTTGTCGTCGGCAGCTCTGTTGTCGTCGGCAGCTCTGTTGTCGTCGGCAGCTCTGTTGTCGTCGGCAGCTCTGTTGTCGTCGGCTGTACCTAGTAGAAAACCAAAAGCATTACTGACAGACATCTATCAGGCTTAGGCTCCGTAGTTTTTTACCCCTCAGCCAAACTTCACTGGTGAGTATTGTCTGTCTGCCCAGACAATGAAAATAAATGCTCTTTCTCAAGAAATATGAGGTTTATACATATTTATAAAAAAAAGAATTACCGGTATCAGAAGATGTACCAGAAACCTACTGAGAATGAGGGGTTTTATCACGTAGCTTATATATAAACCGACAAGTTTTTTAGGGCTTTGCTTTGTATTTAAAAAAGAAAAATTGGATTTGAATAGCAGATTTGTTTAGTAAAAATGATTTTATTCTGAAAGGAGAGAGTTTGAATGTATTCTAGAGCTTCATTGCCTGTTTTGTAGTTGTCAACCTTCTTCTGTGATGATACATGGAGGGGGGTTCAGGTTAATAAAATAATTATGATAAAACCGTCAATATTATAATAACACAAACGTGTAGAAAAATAACTTGATGTCAATAGAGAGAGAGTGAAAGACCCAGGTGCACACAACCTCCAAAAACTTATTCTGAGAAATCAGATTAGATCATTTAATTGTAAATAAGAATTGATTTTTTTTTCTTCAAAAGGTGTATTTTGTATTGTTTGTTTTAATGTGTTTCCTAATATATGACTACAAAATGCATTTGATCCGTTATAGACTGGAAGAAAAAGGTCCTTTCTTACTTCAGTACAAAGAATCTTGAGAGATTTGAACAGTAGGTGCAGTTTCAAATTGACATATAAAATATAAACAAAAATAGGTCATTTAAGGGAGTGAACACAAATTGTATATGTTTAATTCAGACTAATTAGACAAGTAAAAAATATTTGTATCCAGCTGTTTATTATAAGGTTTAGGGATGTTATTATGATTTTATTACAAAAGCTGTTTCCATGGAAATAAAAAGTGTATTTATGACATGTTTTGATGGCCCTTGTTGGGTGACATGACAATGATTGGACATGAAAATTATACACGTAAAGGGCTTCATTCCAGTTTTGATTTTTTTTACATTGTGTATTTAAATATTTGAAGTTGCTTCTTTAAACTGAGATGAGGGAAGTCAGTTTAACTATTATGTAAAATGTTGTATGGTGAATTTATTCAATCTTTCATTGGTTCTGATATGTATGAACTAATTTTCAGTGTCTTTCTTGACGACCTGGGACCCAGACAGTCTGTTTAAGGTCCTCCTGGGACCCAGACAGTATGTTTAAGGTCCTCCCGGGACCCAGGCAGTATGTTTAAGGTCCTCCCGGGACCCAGACAGTCTGTTTAAGGTCCTCCTGGGACCCAGACAGTATGTTTAAGGTCCTCCCGGGACCCAGACAGTATGTTTAAGGTCCTCCCGGGACCCAGACAGTCTGTTTAAGGTCCTCCTGGGATGGTAACAGTCAGTATTTCTCAAATTTCTTTATAATATTACAACAAATATACCGGTATGCTGAAGCCACTCTCAAAATCCCAAGGCATTCTAATCTCCAGACAATTTATAATAACATGGGTTGAAATGAAATGTTAGTTGTATTCTGACATTTACATAGAAGCAGATTTTTTCTTGCCATAGAAGAAGCAATTATAAGACAGTAAAGCACATTATTTCTTAGGGTTTTTTTAACTGGATGTTTTAATGGATTGCACACACTATAATACTGGATTCAGTGTCAATTAAAAGAAATTGATTATTAACTTGAAATATGGTAGAAATCATATATATATATATATATATTATAGTCGGTGCTAGATGTGAATTTTCATAAATAATTTTTTTTTTCTATCCGTAATGGAAGATTTAAAGGTTGTGACCTAAATGAAACCACTGGAAGGTATTGCGCAATGCCTTCTGGTTCGTAATCTGCCATTTAGATATTATCCCAAAATATCCCTAAATAAGTCTCATTACAAGTGATAATTAATGTTCAGAGAAAGCAGGTTTGCATCTAAAAAACCCAAAATGAGTGGCATTCTATGTTAAGGCCAGTTAAGGTACTTTGATTTTTTTGGTTGCTAGGCAACCGTATCAAATCTACATATAACACTGGTTACTTCAACTATTTCTGTATTTATGGTCTGTGACATCATTCATGTTTATTAACAGTATTGGTGACCATCGGGGCCAGCTTTCCGAAACAATCTCAAGTACGAAAATGTAAGTGAGAACTTGAAATCTGATATTGTATTACGTAACTATGATCGTCAAATCTGAGATCGTCCGATATTTAGGAAACTGTTCTGAGTGATCTCACATAAGCACAAAATATCACTTCTCACCATGGATCACATCAGTTTTATTTTGTAGATTTATGTGATCTTTACAAAGTTTAACATTCAATTTGGAATTCTTATACAACATTTCATTGAATCATACAACATCTGTACAGTCGTGTCTTCAATTTGACTCAAATCACTGAATTACGAGTTTGTTTACATAATTCCAAAAATGGACCTTTCATGAACTCATTACAGTTGGGCTCTAGCAGGATTTTCTTTGTATCGTCATGAGGCCACGAGGGTTGTTTGTAAACTTTTACTCGTGTTTTGGGTGATTCTGTGAAGTCATGCTGCAGAATGTAATGCATTGTAATGCATAGAATGAAAAGAAAAACATTTCTGTTTTCAGCTATTTTAATTTTCGATATAGAGTGAAAGCCAGATCTTATGCACAAATGTGTGATGTAATTAAATTATTTTGCCTGAAAATGTACAAAAAAAACAACAGATTTTGGCATGACTTGGTTGAGATGTAAGCACAGACTTGAAATCTAAGCACAAATTTCTTGCATGAGCATGTTTCAAAAAGCAGGCCCAGAAGTTTAAGTTAAAAAAACAGAGAAAGTGAATTGTAACTGAACTCCTCTTAACAGTGCCTTTTTTGACATTTGTCACAAGGTATCTAGCAAGTGCTTGTGTGTTCATTCAGGCTGCTGCTATGGTGTATGGACTGGGCAGGGAGATATATCTATGAAATGTTAAAATGGTATTGTGATAAGAAACTGTTGTGAACCATTGAGTGATTGGTTGACTTCGTGATTAGGCCAGGCAAAAGGAAGTCAAAGGCTGTGGTTTGTGTTACCATGTCTATGAGATAATGCAAAAGAAAGATCTCTAGTCACTCTTCGAAAAGAGTAAGGCATTTATCCCAGGTAGCAGGCATCTATCTGACCTGTAAGCCTAAACAGTGCTGAAAAGGTTGTTAAAAGGTTGTTAAAAAAGGTAGTTAAACAAATCCACTGACAATCTGCGATGCAGTCTGCTGTGAAATCTGCACTGCAACCCATCATATGATATTTCTTATGATTAAAGGTGGCACATAATATAATGCATTAAGGCCAGAACTAATAGATATTTTGTTTCTGGATACCAGATGGTTACTTATACGCCTGCCAAACAATGTCTATTATTCACAATCTTTAGAATTTGAAACAAAAATAATAATAATTAAAAGACACCTGTAAAAAAAAATAATCATTTGGCCATTGTCAAACATGACACTTTTTTGCCTGGCCTAAGAAGTTGTTTCTAGCATATAAATATAGGCATAATTTAACTGATACAAGTTCAGGCAGGAAGCTTGATGGTGAGGTATTTTAAGGTTTGTTACTTACTTTGTTGCATATCTAACCAGTTTCCTTCTGATGTCTAGGATATTATTAGCGTATTATTCTGTGTTGCTAAGTCTGTTGGGTCATTGGTGTCTAAGGTTTGTCTAATGATTTATAAATTAAGAAAACAATTTCAAAACAATTTTCCAAAACTTATTTCAGAAGAATTTGTAAAAAACAAATGAGCCAGTATGCATTTTTTAAAGAAAAATCATTGGTCTCTAGGAGACCAATATTCATCTTAAGCGAGTAAATGTACTGTTTTTTGTTCTTTTTTCTGAAAATTGAACTGATAGTTTCAGTACAAGTAACTGACATTGTAAAAGGCAACTGAGACACTAATTGGTTCAATGTTCAGGAAAGGAAAACCATAATAGGTCTCTAGACTGGTGCCGCCTTCTGTTTATCCAGTTTAATGTTCTTGACATTCGGTGGGGTACCAGTCCAATAATACTTGGGTATGCTTGGGACAGAAATAAATTTCAGAATGCATGTTTAGAAGGATTTATCCTGATCTATTTCTGCAAGGCAAATAGTTTTACCCAAATCGAGGTTAACCCTAGTATGAAACTGAAAATTTTACCCAAATCGAGGTTAACCCTAGGATGAAACCGAGAGATTTACCCACATCAAGGTCAACCCTAGTATGAAACAGAGATTTACGCAAATCAAGGTTAACCCCCGGTATGAACCAACCTCTTCACCCGAGTCTGGGATGGAATTATATGACAAATAAAAGGTACTCGTGTTCATAAGGTGTAAGAGAGGCATGTGTCAGTTTATTACTTATCATTTCAAGAAGGGAAAATGAGAGCTAAACTGTGTGTAAAGTTTTTACCTTCAATTGTATAATAAATGTATAGCTGTTATATTGTGTGTACATTCTATACATTCTCTTTGCACATATTTACAATGTTTCAAATATATAAACTGTATATTTATGTAAATTGAAAATATATAATAAATTTAAAATTTGATGAAATTTTATATGTTTATTGTTTAATTGGAAATGCTGTAGATTGATTCATCTCAAAAGCAAGTTTCTTCAAGCTCAATCCATACTCATTGAATATGAACATTCATTTTGATATCAATATAGAAATTATAATAGTTTCACTTGAGCATATTCCCAGAGGTCAGTCAGTACAAAATGTAGAAACGGGGCACCCAGTAAATAGTACACTGGGATATTCCAGATAGGTCTGTAAGATAAATGGTTCACTTCCCCAGATGGGTCTGTAAGATAAATGGTTCACTTCCCCGGATGGGTCTGTAAGATAAATAGTTAACTTCCCCAGGTGGGTCTGTAAGATAAATGGTTCACTTCCCCAGATGGGTCTGTGAGATAAACGGTTCACTTCCCCAGATGGGTCTGTAAGATAAACGGTTCACTTCCCCAGATGGGTCTGTGAGATAAACGGTTCACCTCCCCAGATGGGTCTGTAAGATAAATAGTTAACTTCCCCAGGTGGGTCTGTAAGATAAATGGTTCACTTCCCCAGATGGGTCTGTGAGATAAATGGTTCACTTCCCCAGATGGGTCTGTAAGATAAACGGTTCACTTCCCCAGATGGGTCTGTGAGATAAACGGTTCACCTCCCCAGATGGGTCTGTAAGATAAACGGTTCACTTCCCCAGATGGGTCTGTAAGATAAATGGTTCACTTCCCCAGATAGGTCTGTAAGATAAATGGTTCACTTCCCCAGATAGGTCTGTAAGATAAATGGTTCACTTCCCCAGATGGGTCTGTAAGATAAATGGTTCACCTCCCCAGATGGGTCTGTAAGATAAATGGGTAGATATTCAGATAAACACAATACCAAGTAATAGACCCATATTTTCTAAAGTTGTTTGAATATCTGAGGACCAATCTTTTGAATGCCAGTATCATACAATAAAAACTTCTTGACATTATTTTTGGTGATATTTTTATTTTGTTTGGTACATGATATTTGAACATGCTAGCATATATTTATCATATACAGTTGTATATACCAGGAATGTTACACAAACATTTTTCACAATACAATGATATACAGGTCTAGACATCTAGACATCTAGACATGAAAGCAGTCAGCTGTGTGCAATATTGAGAATTCTTACAGAGAACTTAATTTTCCATAAATCAGTCAACATATTTAATGCTGAGTACAGAGGGGAACAAAAATCGTATCTCTCGCCACAGCAAAAGTACAAGGCGTCTTAATTAATACCTAAACAGTGCCCCAATTAAGCAATTAAGTGGTGGTAATGTGACTCATCTGTACCTAATTAACTAGCACTAACTAGGTGATAATATTATCTCAATGATCGTGATAATATCACACCATAATATCACCTGTGTTGTAATTTCCTTTTCAATTTAAATTAGAACTTTGTTTCCTGTACACATGAGCCAAAGAGTATGTTAAAAACAATAATGATTTTTATATATGAATACTTCAAAATAATAGGTATATTGGAACATATGAAGTCATAAAAACAAATACCAGTAAACATGGCAAATTATATATATAAATAATATATTATATATAAATTATCATGATAAATGATCTTAAATTATATCACAGACACGCTAACAGGCAAAACACAATTATATACATCGATGCTGAAAATAAGAAGTTTACTCTCTCTCAACGTATGTATCTTTACATTTTGTTACAAATATTGGATTTTAGAGTCTTGTTTATTAAAGTTCACAAACATTAATGGCATTATATATGTTACTGCCCTCTTAATAGCAAAAAAGGACAGGTAAATTTCAGTGAATTATTTTAATTGTTTTTTAACTTTGCATTACGCAAAATTTTACAAAATGAATCTTTAGAATCACAAGAATAAGTGAAAATACCCTGATTTTTTCAAGGCCATTTTCAGATTACATTAGTATCACTTTCATTTTCTATTTCAATTTTCCATTTCAAAAAAGGAGATAAAACAAAAAAATAATTTGATAGGAATATAATACACACAGTATATTACTTTTTCCTGGATCTGAATTTGGGAAATATTTACTCAAGCCCACCTAATTAGATACAAGTATCCTGTTTCTAATGCAACTAATATCTTGACATTTTGGTGTAATATCTAAATCTGTCCTTAATTATTATTTAAATCATTCAAGTCCCCTGTTCTAAATTATTTGAAAGTAAATAATCATTGGTATAATCAGGTTTCAGTTATTTATATAACCAAGTTTCAGTTATTGATATAACCAAGTTTCAATTATTGATACAACCAAGTTTCAGTTATTGATATAACGAAGTTTCAGTCATTTATATAACCAAGTTTCAGTCATTGATATAACCAAGTTTCAGTCATTGATATAACCAAGTTTCAGTTATTGATACAACCAAGTTTCAGTTATTGATATAACGAAGTTTCAGTCATTTACATAACCAAGTTTCAGTCATTTATATAACCAAGTTTCAGTTATTGATATAACCAAGTTTCAGTTATTGATATAACCAAGTTTCATTTATTGATATACATTTTGAGTAATTTTGATAAATACATTTTTCATCATTAAATTGTTGCATCACATGAAATGGTATTTCCTACAGGAGAATTGAGCCTCACTTTCAGCCATACAGGCACATTCAAGTAAAGTGGCACCATTAGAATACCTTGGATAATGTTAATCCCCAGATTGAATAATGACCTAGCTAAGACTGTCTGATGACCTAGTTAAGACTGTCTGATGACCTAATTCAGTCTGTCTGATGACCTAATTAAGACTGTCTGATGACCTAATTCAGTCTGTCTGATGACCTAATTCAGTCTGTCTGATGACCTATTTTAGTCTGTCTGATGACCTAATTAAGACTGTCTGATGACCTAATTCAGTCTGTCTGATGGTTTCTCGTATGTTAAAACATTTTCAGCAATTGTTAATATCTTCAACATAAAATATACTTTATATTCCTCAAGAAAATGTTTCAAAATCACCAAAATGTGTTATCAGCATTAACTTAATCAGAAATATGTGTAAAAACAAAAAATGTGCACATATCAGCCTTAAAAAACTCAAAAACATTAAAAGTAAACTCAAAGGCCAGTGGCCTCAGACCTACACTGACCTCTGAGATATAATATTTGTTGGTCACAAAATCCTTTTAAAGGATACAAAGCATGATTGGAGTTGAACGGCAAATCAGATAAAATAAGCTATTCAGTGCCACTAAACTGGAAGGGGCTTCATTCATCTGAAACAAGTGACTAGAGTTATAAAATTCTTTGACATCTCATCTTTCTCTCGAGTAAAATTTTTATATCTGAACACAACCAAATGAAATCCTATGAAAGGATTATACATATATTAAGATAACCAAGGTGACGTTATTTACCATTCAAATCTCTGAACCACTGACACTGTCAATATCTTTGAAATGTGACCACTGTTAAAATATATCAAATGACGTCCACAAATAAGAAAAAAGACCCTTCATCAGTGTATGGCATATACCGTAATATTGCACAAACGGTTTATCAAATATTGCATTTTTTTCATAAATATTGGTTCAATATTTATGTACATTATTTTACAAGTTAAAGTATGACAATAAATATTACGTAAATATTTGGGACCTTTTCCATGTAGTATGATAAAAAGAAAACATTTTCAGCGACAATTCCTTTTACAGGTTTCCATCAACTTTTGGAAAAATGATGTATTTATAAATAAGCACCTACAAGTGTGTATATATATATATATATATATAATTTAAAATGTTTGTCTTTGTTTAAAAAAATGTTTTACATCATTGCTTTCTTTGTAAAAAGGCGATATAATTTACAAAGTTAAACGAAAACAAACTTAAAGATATCACAAGAAATAAATCCATTGATATGTACAGTTATTTATACAAACTGGCATCAATATGGAACATAACCATCAACAATTCAAATTATTTCACATAATAGAAATAAAAGTATAAATAAAAATGGCACTTTTAAGTATAGAATACTGCGGGTATATATAAAATACAATAAAATCTGATATTTAAAAAAATCGTCACATCATTGAGTAAATAAAATCCAATATTGCATGTCTTAATGTGTCACTCTTCAGTGCGGACATTTTATAACTTATCAGATCAACTTCCAGTGACAAATTTCACATTAACTCGAAGTGACAAAATTCACAGTAACTCCCAGTGACAAATTTCAGTGACTCCCAGGGATAAGTTTCTTAGTAACTCCAAGGTATAAGTTTCACAGTAAACCTCAGTGACAAATTTCACAGTGACTTCCAGTGACAAATTTCACAGCAACTCTCAGGGATAAATTTCACAGCAACTCCCAGTGACAAATTTCACAGCAACTCCCAGGGATAAATTTCAGAGTAACACTGTGTAAATGTAACTGTAAGGTATAAGATGGCAGATGCTGGTATGAACCCAAATATCTTAAACACTCCATAATTATAATCCGTTATTACAAGTCTTGGTTATCATAATTATGTTTTGTGATATATGTCACATATTTTTTCCATACTTTCTACTATTGCATATTTCAATATTGTTTAAATAAAATCTCCTCCAAAAAAGAGTGTGAAATGGTAATGTGAATATTAAATATAGAGTGAAATTCTTGAATTTAAGAAAAAAATCAAAAAACAACAAAAAAGATTTTTTTTAAGAACTAAATCTTTGGATATGTAATGCAGAAGGAATATAAATATATAGAAATTGTCAAAGAGACCTTAATTAATACTTTTAAAAAGGAACTTTTTTCATGACAGAAATATGAAATATCACAGAAAAAAATAAAAAGGAATGTTTTAACATAACATGTTAAATAGTATCACATAACGATAAGTCACAAGAAATTATGCTTCAAACCTGTAAACATGAAGATTTGCCCCAATTTTTTACTTGTGTCTCACTTTTTTTTAGTTAACTCTAAATATACATTTTTTTCCATATCTATTTGCATAACGTGAAAGGTCATTTGGTTTGGTGACCACATAAAACCACCAACGCAAAATGACTTGTTAGACTGCCCTCTGGTGGTGAAACATTAACATAGCTGCGTTAACCGTGTATAGCAGATGTTGATATTTTTCTCTCGTCTAATCACAGTGATTTACTCGATAATTCTAGGCACTCACTTTCTTTAATCTCAGACAAGTCTATCTCTATATTAACATTTCCCTGTGACCTCTTCTGGTTGTGTACATAAAATCACTACTTAAACGTAAAGCCTAAATAATATTGCCCTTTATGGCTTCTGGGTAAACTTTGGCATGTTGAAACATTTACAATGTTTTGTTATTTTACGCAGTTTATGAATCAATATATTGTATATCTTTTTTTGTGAATTTGCTAATTTTTTTTCAAATAAAAATGTAAGAGATTTTATGGCATTCCTAAATTCCCTAGACCAAAAACTATAAACCTGGACTTTTAAAACACATTTTCTCATTTGAATTTATCAATAATCTGCCGAACCGCAGTCGTTATACATTAGACTCCAGGTCAAAATAAATACAGTCAATATTTGCATATAGTTCTGTGTATTACTCAATGACCTTGACCTATATACGTAGGTCATTAGTAAACAATGTTTAAATCTTGATCAGTGAAACATTATTTAATCTAGAATAATTTTTTTTTATTCAACCCGTTCCTTGTAGTGCAGATGTCTTAGGACGATATGGATTTCTCTGACGACTTCCTCCACGCGGTCGAGGAAATCGTTGCCGCCCTGACTGCGAGCGAAGTCGACATAGACTCGGCCGGCAATCATGCGTGACAACCAACCCGAGGGCTTAAATGGCCGTTCCAATCGGAGCGGAACTATCGGCTTCAGAAGGTCGCGTGCGTATTCAGCCTCTGAAATAGATAAAAGATATCAAAATTGAACCATAACTTACGGAGTAATAAAAATGATAAAGTGCATAATGTAAGAGAACATAAACCTTTATCTCAGAACTCAGAAACAATCTATTATTTCACAAAAAGAATCTGGGAGACTTCTATTAAGATCATAAGGTCGCTGGCATGGGAGCCACTGAGAATTCTTGATCAGTTTGACTTTACACTGGACAGAATTATTAATAAATTAAACTGAGATAGAGGGAAAAACAATTCTAGGTTATAATATGAACATCAGTTGCAAATCAGTAAAGTTAAGTTATTTTAAACAGAAGTGATAATGACAATCTGTGTCAGCCTTCAAGACAATAATGTGTGAATGATTGAAGATTAATAGCAAAAAATAAAAAGAATAATAACTAGGTGATTAATAAGCTGTAAATGGTTAGGATTGAAGATTTGGGATCCTTTACTGAGAAATGATACAAATGGGTTAAAGTTACACCCTTCATGTTCTGACCTGTCATGATATCAAAAGTTTAAAAGTGGCACTGAGTGTGTGTGTGTGTGGGAGGGGGGAGGTCAAACACACACACATACACACACACACACATACACACATAATCAATACCTCATAAGATCTTATAAGGTATTAATATAAGGCAAATACTTTATACAATGTGACTATTTTACACAACAATGGAGAAGAAAATTGAGTGATAAGTAAAAATCACACCTTATACAAGTTATTGTTAATAGCAACTTTCGGACAATCGTGCCGACAAGTGACGGGTAATTTGGACCAATCATACGCCTATTAACAACCACTTATCATAAAGTAGAATAATTACTTAGCAATTAGCTTTTGTTGACGTTGGAGCTGGTTGGAAGGAATTCTTTATAAGGCCTGGGTTGGAACCTGTCAAAGACTGTCTGCAGCTTAATAATCTTGTACCCTACCAAAACCATGACTATTCTTGCTTGTAGAATTGAGACAGAACCCAGTCTAATAGCTAAACACTTCTTTCCACAAATACTCCACAATTCTTAAAGCATTTAAAAAAATGTTTTATAGATATTGCTTGTGATGTCTTGTCTATCAATTTCATATGTTTTGCATATTTAAGTGAATGAAAGTGATTTAAGTGAGAAAAAAAAATGTATTTGAATATATTTTAATATTTCAATTTGACTTCTTGTCTGTCCTGGATGTGATCTATAACAATGGCCCATAGCAACAGAAAAGGGAGTGTGCTAATATTATTTCCAGGCACATTTATATTTTAACATTGAGGGGTTATGGCTTCACAGAATATGTGCACCTTTCCAATATAGAAAAGACGTGTTGCTCACTGAAATACGTCCCTGAAAATTATGCTTTAAGAAAAAAAAAACTTTTCCAAATGTTTCTTTAAAAAATGACCAATTGCCAAGTTGGTAGAATCCCCTTCAATTCTCACAGCTCGAGTTTTAACTTTTGTGATCCACCAGGTGTCTCTGGCAACAAATGCTCATACAGAAAAAAGCTTTAGTGGAATCTTGAATAGAATATAAAGGCTGTTTTACAATGTTCCTCCATATGTGAGACAGATTACAACACACCAGGGCTGTATTGTATCAACAGGTTCACAATTGCACCAATATTGGGTTCAAAATCGGGTTCAGAGGAACCAAACAATTGGTGCAAAATATTTTCAGGTTCTGGTTCATTTGAACCCAAATCAGGTTCATTTTGAACCAAAAATCTTCTGCATTTCAGTTTTATGTTGTTGGTTTATAAGATTTTTACATCATTTAACATTCAATTTTAAATTCCTATGCATTTTTTTTCATAAAATAAACAAAATTTTTGCAGCTATGTTCTAATATTTGCTCCAATCACTGAATTGCTAGTTTGTTTACATTACTCTGATATTTAACCCTTCTGAACTTGTTACACTGGGGTTCTGACAGGATTTACTTTGCAACGTCATGAGGCCACAATGGGCATTTTGTAACATTTTACCAATGTTCTGGGTACTCATGTGACACCATGGTGCAATATTTTCACATTGTGATACATTTAACAGCCAATAAAGCATTTTTGCAGCTGTTGTCATAAAAATATCCAATGCAAGATTTAAGCAAGATAAAAATTGCATCCAAGCAACCTTGCTTCAGATCTAAGCACAAACTTGTGATGTAAGTAAAATATTTTTGCTTGAAATTGTTCGTAAAAATGGCCTGAGGCATGACTCGACTCTTGAGATGTAAGCACACACTTGAAATGTAAGTAAATATCATATTCAGTAAAAAGCCCTGGTTTGAACCCAATATTGGTGTTGAACACCGATTTTGACCCCAAAATAATGGGCTCAAAAACGTGAACCCGAATTGGTGTTTGAACCTGAAATTAATGTTGAACTTGTTCATACAATTCTTGGTGTTGAACACCACTTTTGAACACAAAATATTGGGTTCATAATTTTGAACGTGTTGATACAATACACCCCAGTTGGCAACATGACCCACTCAAGCAGTGAGAATTGGCAAAACAACTCCACAACTTCTACACACCTGTCCTGCAGGTCTCGTTATGCTGATAACAATGTGATAATTCCACAATGAAGATACGTGACTTTTCGATGCACTCTGCTGCCATCTGGAGGCTGTATGCTCTGCGGTTCGGTGTCGCCACCTTCAGGCCTTCAGCTTGCAGTGCGTCTTGTAACCGCAGGAAGAAGTCACTGCAGTCGCTATGGTAACTCAGATAAACATCATACTTGGCTCTGTGATCTGTAACAACAAGAATAAAGTTTATCTCAAAATATTCACATTCTGGTTTTTTTTAAAGCTATAAACAATATTCCAAGATTAAAAAAAAAAACATGTTCCAAGCACTGTGGACCCTCCTCTCTCTGTTTACGAGTGATTTGATAGCGAATCAAAAGCAAATAAGAGTAAAGACGGGTCAAATAGTAATAAAGCTGACATCAAGCAACTGCAATTATTGCAGAACTTTGCAGAACTCTGCAGAATTGTGCAGAACTGCGCAGAACTCTGCAGAACTCTGCAGAACTCTGCAGAACTCTACAGAACTCTGCAGTCAACTACGCATATAATACCTACCTCTTGATGAGTGTCGTGCAGGACTGCGAACTTGTCTCTCGAGGGCACGATTGATGCGATCGGATGTCTTTTCCAACTCAAAGATGGCACCACTAGCCTGACGGGCCAACTCTATGTCGTCTCCGTTTGATAATTTCTCTAGCGCCTCCATTAGTTCGTAGTTCTCCTTAATGGCATGTTTGTTGTCTTCGACAAACGCACACATCCACACTATTTTGGTCACCCACACCTTCTCCTCTCGTCCGCTGTCTTGTAATATTCTCGTCAATAACGGAAGAAGTCCAATGTAGACGAGAATAATTTTATTTGCATCGTTCATGGCGATTCGGCAAGTGCTACGCAGAAGCTCGACAGTGGAGAATCCCCCTGCCCGATGGTCTGTGGAGAACACTGTATTTTCTAACTTATCTAAAATAAACGGAATGATTCCAGAGCTGGAATTTGCTCGGATCAAATGAGCATTTTCTTCATCAACTAAAAACGCGATGGTGAGAATAGCGCTGGTTTTGATGTGCTGGTTGTCTATGTCGACCTTGTTGAACTGCAGAAGGTCGTTAATTAA
This sequence comes from Amphiduros pacificus, assembly GCA_949316495.1. Taxonomy (NCBI): domain Eukaryota; kingdom Metazoa; phylum Annelida; class Polychaeta; order Phyllodocida; family Hesionidae; genus Amphiduros; species Amphiduros pacificus. The sequence goes on from OX439003.1 coordinate 1,406,632, forward strand.
GCGCAATGACTTCAGGACTAAGCGGTTACTGTCAAATTGTGAGCAGTTAAATAAGACGTTGATAGAAGCCTTAATGACGTCCATACATCTCTGAAATAGACAAATAGACACGCTCATCATCATCAATAAAAATTAAAAAGATATCGAAACATCACAAATATTATTGGAACACGCCCACTTTTCTCATACTTTATTTCTTCACCCATTCTCCCTTTCTACTGCTAGTGACATAAAAAAACTGACCTCTGTTCATTATCTATGTGGTAGTACTTGGACTCGATTAATTGCTCAGTGTAGCCTAAAGATCATCAATAAAACTGACCTCATCTGAGTTAATTTTCCACTTGAGCTGAGATATAAAACTGACCTCATCTGAGTTCATTTTCCACTTGATCTGTGATATAAAACTGACCTCATCTGAGTTAATTTTCCACTTGAGTTGAGATGTAAAACTGACCTCATCTGAGTTAATTTTCCACTTGAGTTGAGATATAAAACTGACCTCATCTGAGTTCATTTTCCACTTGAGCTGTGATACAAAACTGACCTCATCTGAATTTATTTCCCACTTGAGCTGTGATATAAAACTGACCTCATCTGAATTTATTTTCCACTTGATCTGTGATATTAAACTGACCTCATCGGAATTCATTTTCCACTTGAGCTGTGATATAAAACTGACCTCATCGGAATTCATTTTCCACTTGATCTGTGATATTAAACTGACCTCATCGGAATTCATTTTCCACTTGATCTGTGATATAAAACTGACCTCATCTGAGTTCATTTTCAACTTGACCTGTGATATAAAACTGACCTCATCTGAGTTCATTTTCTCCCTGAGTTGTGTGTTCCTGAGCAAGTCTTGTAGCACCTCAAACACTCCCTTCTGCCGGAAGACGACCGTGAACGCCTCGCTGACATCCGTGTAGTTCCACATGTTGTGGAGTAAGTATTTGGTAAACTCCCAGTCCTCAAACAACTTCTCCTCCTCTGTAAGTTCCTGAAAATAATCCATCAAAAATTTATGTAGTGTTTCGCAAAAACTTTCATGTAATTAAATGACTGTTGTGATGCTATTACAAATTGTATAGAAAAAGTTGGAACAAATCATCAACTGCACCAAAAAGGTCACAAAGGACTATAGAATAGCCATATGTGCGACGCCTGAAGTATGAATGACCTTATATAGATGTTTTGCTCTGACCATTAACATCTAAGTACACTTTGATCCAAACATAGAGTGCACCTGTACCTTGAGTCTACTCTAAGTACACTTTGATCTCAGCATAGAGTGCACCTGTACCTTGAGTCCACTCTAAGTACACTTTGATCTCAGCATAGAGTGCACCTGTACCCTGAGTCCACTCTAAGTACACTTTGATCCAAGCATAGAGTGCACCTGTACCCTGAGTCCACTCTAAGTACACTTTGATCCAAGCATAGAGTGCACCTGTACCTTGAGTCCAGTCAAAGTACACTTTGAACCAAGCATAGAGTGCACCTGTACCTTGAGTCTACTCTAAGTACACTTTGATCCAAGCATAGAGTGCACCTGTACCTTGAGTCCACTCTAAGTACACTTTGATCCAAGCATAGAGTGCACCTGTATCTTGAGTCCACTCTAGGTACACTTTGATCCAAGCGTAGAGTGCACCTGTACATTGAGTCCACTCTAGGTACACTTTCATCCAAGCACTGAGTGCACCTGTACCTTGAGTCCACTCTAGGTACACTTTGATCCAATCATTGAGTGCACCTGTACCTTGAGTCCACTTTAAGTACACTTTGATCTCAGCATAGAGTGCACCTGTACCATGGGTCTAATCTAAGTACACTTTGGTATTAGCATAGAGTGCACCTGTACCTTGAGTCTACTCGCCATGACGTCAGGCACTTTCATGTCCACCAGGAAGTCTGCGATCATGTTCTGCACTTTGTCTGCTCGTCCAGTCTGATAAAGTCTGCAAAGAAATCCTTAAAATTTGATATATATTCTTCAATGTGCTGCAATCTATGAAACTTTTTTTACCAGATATCAAAGGAAAATACTCCTATGTCCTACTCAGAGTGAGAGACTTTTTAAACTTAACTACTTAAGATCAAAATGTTCAATTAAAAGATCAACTGCTTTCATATGTAATACTACATGGATTGCCTTCTTATATCAACCTTTCATCGGCCATTTTCGTGTTTCAAAACGTACCTGTAGTAGAACTTTTGCTGCTGACTGTTCGTCATATGAGAGTGCAGTGTCACCACGCCTGTTAACACCTAAAAACATCAATTCCATACTACAATTTTGCCTGAGTAAATGTGCCACTTAGACCCAAATAATGGAAATATTTAAAGATTAAGAAACGTGACAAAAAATTAAAAGTGTCAGATGCAAAAGAAAAGACTGTATAGAATCAGAGCTCGTAGGATATATTCCCTACAAAAATGGATTTGCACCATTTCAGTGCCATGTCTGCAGTTGTAAGCTAATTCACTCCAGTGTCCCAATTTGGAGGTGCCCCATTGCTTACTAAGCAAGCGTTTGCACGAGATCACTGGTCAGCTAAACAAAGCTTGTTGACAAAGTGTTCAGTGGCCGATTTGGATTTTAGAAGAAGACTTAGAAATTTGTGAAGGGAAAATGTAACGGGTAATGACATTTAATCGCAAAGTTTTGGTATAAACAGTTATATTATTTTAGAAAAAAGTGCTTGAAAATCTGATTTCATGAAAGTATTAATCTAAACTTTCCTTGTTTTCCTTGCTAGAAACACTGTATTGATATTTGTTGGCCTTATGAGGACTAGAGATATTTAACACAGAGATTGGAAACAAGCTGAAGTTCTGCATTATCGCTAAGGTGAACCGAACTTGTGGCGGCGCCACCATCGCCACGGTAAATACTATATGCAGACCTATAACACAGACCCAGATCCGGATTCACAGACTCGCGAACTTGTATAAATATGTCTTTTTTGCAAGAAATTATATTACGAGAACTACTTACTTTTCATATATCTATGTTAATCGTACACCAATGACATCAAGAATGGAAGAATTTTTGTGATAAATGTAAAACTATTTATCCCTGATCTGTAACAGTTACATGTCTGACTGGGATGGTGCACTGCGCTGACACCTAGTGGCAGAGATTGTTCTCTGTGAGGACGTACCTGTGCCCGGTCGTTATGGTGGATGTGTATCATGGCGCTCCACGCCTGCTTCTTTATGTTAGACTCTATGGAATCATTGGCCATGAACGTACACAGACAGTCGACCAATGAGCACTCAGAGAAGTGGGTCATGTTGGAGGTGTACTTGGCGCAGGCGGCGATGACGGACAGAGAATGGTCGACCACAATGTCCTCCTACATCAACAAACACACCTTTATTCTACCACATTTTGAAGCTAAATCTAAAAAACTCAAATTAGTTCGAGAAAAAATCAAATATATTTAGTTGGAATTTTAAAAAATTAGAATTATCATTAAGGCAAAAAATAACCTTGTTTCTGATAACACGCCCTGAAAAAGTAGGACGGGTGTAGATTTTTTAATTTTATTTAATTTATTCATTTATTTTTTTGTTAAAAGTGATCAAATATATTGATAATGGATATATTTAAATAACTGAAACTGTGTCTTCTCACCCAGAAAGTCAACAACAACAAAAAAACAACTTTAAGTTGTTTTGAACTGGGGTAAGTAGGGAAATAAAAAAACAAGCTTCTTTTTTTTACACCTAATTAAAGAAAATTGGCAAATTGACTAGAATACGAGTATGATAAACTCACCTGTGATGACAGACTTGACATATCAAAGTTTTCCCAGACGATGACATTTTTGAGACTAGATAACACGCCTGATGAACACAACTGATGAGAAAACTTCTCTGATTCTATTGCCAAGTTGTTCATATTAGCTAATAAAGGTTTTAATTTCTCTACTGTTTCTACTTCCATAAGTTGGTCTATTTCTTCTACAATTTGCCCTAATAGTCTTGCGTGCACCGTGGCGCCCCCGGTGGCAGCGATATAATCCCCTAATATTTTCTCTTCTTCCTCATTGGTCGTGTGCCACAGCTTATTTAAGAACTTAATATCGTCATGTTTCTCCCTTAGCGACGGAAACTGCCCAAAATCAAAATGGCCGTCGGAGGGCGTACTGGATTCGCTCTGGAGTTTGCAGACAAAGTGGTACATGTGAGAGAATGCGAGGAATGCTGCCCACCGGAGCGGAGACTCTGGAGAGAGGTGGGTGGCGTAGTAATACATACTCTGCCAGAAGCCAGGCAGCAGGAAGAGAGACTTGTACTCCAGACGAACGCAGTGGTGAACGATGTTCAGGCAAACCTGAAGGAACCGCTTCGTGTTCTGAAAACACAACACACTCACATTAACCCCTAAGGGTCTAGGCTATCTAAATTGTGTTGATTGGCTGGACTAACCAATTTTTTTCTGGACTAGTGTATCTACATACTTAATTGATAGAATTTATAACCATGGTTATTCAATATGCTCCATGAAGTGCTGGGTTAAAAGTTCATGATCCAGTCAGTCTGACGTCATTATTAAATGATTACATTCTAACAAAATGCAGCCCAAGGGAATGTTACAAAATGACGTCATTGAACCAGAACAATGGGGACGTCAACATCCCTCCCGTCTGTTACCGGTGGTGGACGTTGCCGTCTTTCTCGTCCATTAGGGGTTAACCATAATAACAAGATAGCAAAAGACACTTGATGTGTGTAATATCGGTGTAAGGTTTATCAACTATTTGATGTCTGACATTTTTAACACCACTTGAATGTAGCAATAATAGACATATTAATTTGCATTTTCATTTTCTTTTGATATCCAGAAAGGGTTTCCAAAAACATCGATTTTCTATCTGAACAACTAACAGCAATGTTAAACATACTGCTTATTTTGAACTGAAAGGAGTAAAAGGTTTTAAAAACAAATCTTCTGTATAGTTTATATAATATAAAAATTTCAGTATCAAATTCCTCTATATTTTTTACAGAATACTGTAACATTTGTCTCACCTCCTCTTCGTATCTCAGCCTGAAGCGGTCGTTGCTGATGGCGGCCTTGAGTGGACCAATGATATCAGTTTTACACAAGGACTCGGCAAACTCGGCACTTTTATCGCTGAAGAGATGAAGAGCGGCCATGAGGCGATGAATCCGTTCCCACGTCTCCTCCTGGAACACCTCCGTATCCGTCACGTGACTCCGGAACTCCTGAACGCACAGCTCTGGAAAGTTGGTCTTGGCAAGAAATGCCCCCAGAGGCTCTCCCTCAGATTTATAGGCCATGTACGTAGCCAATAAGAGGTCGATGTCCTCCGTGGTGAAGTCTAACCCGACGTCCTCTGTCGTGTCTCGCGCGGTCAGGTTGGCCAGCGCCAGTAACGCTAATCCTTTGATGTTTATGTCTTTACTTTTGACGTAATATTTGAGGGCGTCTTTCACGTTGACGCCCTGGTACCATTTTGTGGAGGTTTTCAGCTTGGTGGCGCTGAGGAGCATGCTTATCGTACACGCCACGATCTCCTTCACCTTCTGTAACGCATTATAACAAGAGACTTAGTAGTAAAACCTTAAAGCTTCTTCATCGTGATCTTATATAACAAAATAAATGAATTGGAAAAAGAAAAGAAAAAAGAAAATCTTAGATTAATTTATAAAAAGTTACAACTTTTGGAACAAACATGTTATTTACGGAAAAATCTGACATTTTTTCAGAAAATGCACTTTAGGATAATCAAAACAGACATATTATTCTACCGATATAAATTCAGACTTCTCGATTATTTTTTTACTCTATTCTGGTCTCATATAATCTAAACAAAAACATTTTATCCACAAATTTTAAAAATTGTCTAATTTTTTGTTGTACTGTGGAAGATTTTAGTCCTGCAAAAATATCAGATATCCAAAATTTGGTATTGTTTTGTCAAAAAATTGCAATAATAATTTCTAAAATAGTCTACTTCTGTTCCTGCAGATGGCTGAAGTACTCACGTTGTTGCGGAGGTGTGCTTCCTGTATCTGCTCGTTGGTGATGACCTCCTGCAGATGCTGAATAATCCCGGCCTCACACACCGTCAGACAGAAGACGTCCGAGGCTCTGCTCAGGGAGGCAATCTTAGCAAACCACTCCTGAACGCAGCGCCACATCTTACCGTTCTCATTAAACGCCAACCACCGGCTCGGATCCTTCAACCTGTAATCAGGATAAACAAAACGCTATGCTATGCACAAAGAATCCATAAACACTGTAATCAGGATATACACAAATAATCCGTAAATACTGCAATCAGGATATACCGTAAATTTTACTATGCACAAAGAATCCATAAACACTGTAAGCACGTACCATCGTCTGACGTTCTCGCAGAAGACGCGTGGCATGCCGATCTCACAGAGGTGTTCGGCCTCGCGTGCCCTCCGTCGCTCCGGAGAGACCTCCTCCATCAGACCCTCCAGCAGCTCCGTGTCTGTTCCGGTAGCTACGGAGTTGAGTCCTCTCAGGAACTCCTGGACCAACACCTCCGCAACCTCCTCACTCCCTGTCAACATGTCAAGCTTCATTATTAAAAAAACATTCAGGATTTAAGCCCTCCCTCTCTTGGTTATAAAAGCCGATGACAACAGAGCTGCGGTTCGATTTAAAAAGCCTTTGAAGTGCATCTGTACTTTTGAAAACATTCTCATCAGGTTGTTGTCAACTATGAATTAATGCCAACAACATCAAATGGTGTAATAAACATTGGCAATGATTTGATAGAATGCAACACAGCTCTGTAGGTGGCGGTACTATAGAGATTCTAGTGTCTTACTGGGAGTATAGGTGGCAGCACTATAGAGATTTTAGTGTCTTACTGGGAGTATAGGTGGCGTTACTATAGAGATTCTAGTGTCTTACTGGGAGTATAGGTGGCGGTACTAAAGAGATTCTAGTGTCTTACTGGGAGTATAGGTGGCGGTATTATAGGGATTCTAGTGTCTTACTGGGAGTATAGGTGGCGGTACTATAGAGATTCTAGTGTCTTACTGGGAGTATAGGTGGCGGTACTATAGAGATTCTAGTGTCTTACTGGGAGTATAGGTGGCAGTACTATATAGATTCTAGTGTCTTACTGGGAGTGTAGGTGGCGGTACTATAGAGATTCTTGTGTCTTACTGGGAGTGTAGGTGGCGGTACTATAGAGATTCTAGTGTCTTACTGGGAGTATAGGTGGCGGTACTATAGAGATTTTAGTGTCTTACTGGGAGTGTAGGTGGCAGCACTACAGAGATTTTAGTGTCTTACTGGGAGTATAGGTGGCGGTACTATAGAGATTCTAGTGTCTTACTGAAAGTGTAGGTGGCAGCACTATAGGGATTCTAGTGTCTTACTGGGAGTATAGGTGGCGGTACTATAGAGATTATAGTGTCTTTCTGGGAGCATAGGTGGCGGTACTATGGAGATTTTAGTGTCTTACTAGGAGTATAGGTGGCGGTACCGGTGTCAGTGGTGGACGTGACTTGTTGCTGCTGTTCCGTATGCTGTTGTAATCGTTCCTCCACGCGATCCTTCAACACGATCATCAACATCGTCTGACCGGCCTGCGTTAACACACATATTATGCAAATTATGTTTCAGGGATGAAACATCTTTTAATACTTTCCTACAAAGAGCTAGAAAAATCGGACAAGTAGTTTCAGCTCAGCCAATAAATAAAAGTTTAAAGTTTGAATGGTTCAAAATAATTATAATTAAATAATAATGAAGTATATCATGGTCACAGAAAAGTATCTGTAATATGTGACATGAATTGAGAAAGAATATTGTTATGTGTCAAAGGAAAAGGTCTATTTGACTGTCATGGAAAAAGGTCTTGTTAAGGATCTTATCATACCATCATACTATAAGGTCTATTTGTTTCAGCTAAGGTATTTTTAATTGTCATAGGGTTCCACATAATTTATAAAAATCTTAATTTATCTTATAGATAGATCACAGAGAAAATTCCAGTCAATTTTCAAAGGTATGAGCCAAATTGATTGTCATAGGAAAAGGTAAAAGTTGACATAAAATTGAATTTAAAATCTAAGTTGGCCTCATTTAAATTTGGGCCTAAAGAATTTAAAAGTATCAGGAGAGGTAAAGAACATAAGATTTATATGTTTGAGAACATTTAAATTTACCAAGCAAATATCAGGACTTTCATGTTTCGATGTCTGAGTGTTTGGTATGAACTTGTGCTAATGATCTTGATATCTTGACATTTTGCAATGCATTCTGTCGTGTTTACATCATTTTCAAGAAAATGAAGATTATATCAAGTTTATCAATCTCACATCATATCACAGTTCTATATCTTATCTAATCTCCTCATATCACAGTTCTATGGCTTATCTAATCTGACGGTGACCTTCATTTTGATGGTGTCGTTTCCCAGTTCCAGATAGAGGCTGACGGTTCGTTTGCACTCGTCCCTCATGCTGCTTCCCCGCGGCAGGTCGTCATAACAGTTACCCACCAACTCCAACATCCACAAGGTGGCGCCACTGTATATCTGTAAAAATCAGCTCAGCTCAGAAATGCTCTTCTTTGTATATTATTAATAAAAGTATAAATAATGCATCATACATCTATTTGTCTTAAAATTCTGGGATTTTGTTCTTTATTGCTTTTTTATGATACATACTGTATTCATTAGTTTAATACACACATTTTTCTGCAGGACTACAAGAAGTAACAAAATGGTCTCAGAGAGTTTTGGAGAATCCAGGCTAGTGTGGGCCGGTATGGGCAAGTATTGGGTGGTATGGGCTAGTATGGTATAATATGGGTAAGTATGGTCTAGAATGGCCTATTATGGTCTAGTATGGTCTAATATTGTCTAGTATGGCCTATTATGGTCTAGTATGGTCTAGTATGGTCTAATATGGCCTATTATGGTCTAGTATGGTCTAATATGGGCTAGTATGGTCTAGTCTGGGCTAGTATGGTCTAATATGGGCTAATATGGTCTAGTCGTTTTTCAGCTGTACTGGCCAAGATTTAAGTGACTTTTTAGTTGTTATATTGTACGGAGCAGTGAATCTGGGAACATCTTCGTCCTTTTGGGCCAGATTCCAAAATTCTTAATGTCAAAGCCTGGATGGGCCACACAACAATGTAAGCTGATAAAATAAGGTCGCCCGCGGGCACTGCTCCACTCCATTAGCTTAGCCTCCATTTTGAACCAAATAAAGGCTTTAAAATGTTTACCATACAAAAATATGCCAAGCACAAAATACGTTTGTGAGATGTTGTACTTTGCTGATATATCTCACTATTTTGCCGATGGTTATAATTCTCTTGGTTATATCAACGAGACTAGGAGAGAGTCTCGGTGGTTATATCTCAAGTAAAGCGTATTCAGCAGACCTTGACATTAAGGATTCACGGGACGGAGAGGGTCAAGATGATACCGTAAGCTCCACTTTCTGTCAGATCTACTAACTAATGACATAAAAGAGTGAAAATCTAAGAAATACTAAACATATCTGGGCCGGTAGATTTTATAAATTACTTGTCCCGAATCTGCAATATAATCCCATCAGGGCCATCAGGATAGTAGGGCTTAAGGTAAAGCCCTGTTTGGAGTTAAAAAAGTATTAAATCTCCCGGAGGATAGGTATGCAGTACAAGTATACATCCTGCCAGGTCATGATAATACACCTCACGACAAAAAAGCCCCGGTAAGTGAGACATATGTAGCTCGTATGTTTCATCCGAGTCTGGCAAGGTGCCAAGCTCATGCAGGATGCATGATACAAGTTGCTGAGACTGGCGGGAACATTCTCCTGGGGGTGCACCCTCATAAGTCCTCATCAAAACACCAAGGTCAGACATTAACCAGTCCAAGGTGAACACCAATAGGGTCACGCAATAATGTGACCACATGATGTCACAAATGAATACATTCACATTACATTGTTCTAAACATGGATCAAAAATGGTTAAATGGAGTCACGCAATTATGTATTAGGTGACATGCGTGACTTGGTCATGCATATAAGCATGATCTAATAGATGTTTGGATTGGACTGTTAAGCGATGCATGTGTTATCTATCTTTAGTTTATACATTGTCCTGATACCAATTTAACATGATGCTTTTCATAATTCTGCAAGATGGGAGAGCCTTATCATAACTTCATGATCTTAATTTGGGGGACAAAGTGATTGATTTTATTTAATCAACTCCGTAATTTGCTCTTGTGATAGTATAATAGCCAACGTAAGATTTACAACTTGTAACATAGTTCAGCTGCAACAAGACGACAACAGTTTGGCGATGTATAATGGGGACTAAATGAGGGTAGGCAGGATTAGTGGATTAACACATTGTGTCAGTGTAGGCAGGATTAGTGGATTAACACATTGTGTCAGGGTGGGCAGGACTAGTGGATTAACACATTGTGTCAGGGTAGGCAGGATTAGTGGATTAACACATTGTGTTAGGGTAGGCAGGATTAGTGGATTAACACATTGTATCAGGGTAGGCAGGATTAGCGGATTAACACATTGTGTCAGGGTGGGCAGGATTAGTGGATTAACACATTGTGTCAGGGTAGGCAGGATTAGCGGATTAACACATTGTGTCAGGGTAGGCAGGATTAGCGGATTAACACATTGTGTCAGGGTAGGCAGGATTAGTGGATTAACACATTGTGTCAGGGTAGGCAGGATTAGCGGATTAACACATTGTGTCAGGGTAGGCAGGATTAGTGGATTAACACATTGTGTCAGGGTAGGCAGGATTAGCGGATTAACACATTGTGTCAGGGTAGGCAGGATTAGTGGATTAACACATTGTGTTAGGGTAGGCAGGATTAGCGGATTAACACATTGTGTCAGGGTAGGCAGGATTAGTGGATTAACACATTGTGTCAGGGTAGGCAGGATTAGTGGATTAACACATTGTATCAGAGTAGGCAGGATTAGCGGATTAACACATTGTGTTAGGGTAGGCAGGATTAGCGGATTAACACATTGTGTCAGGGTAGGCAGGATTAGTGGATTAACACATTGTGTCAGGGTAGGCAGGATTAGTGGATTAACACATTGTATCAGAGTAGGCAGGATTAGCGGATTAACACATTGTGTTAGGGTAGGCAGGATTAGCGGATTAACACATTGTGTCAGGGTGGGCAGGATTAGTGGATTAACACATTGTGTCAGGGTAGGCAGGATTAGTGGATTAACACATTGTGTCAGGGTAGGCAGGATTAGTGGATTAACACATTGTGTCAGGGTAGGCAGGATTAGTGGATTAACACATTGTGTCAGGGTAGGCAGGATTAGTGGATTAACACATTGTGTCAGGGTAGGCAGGATTAGCGGATTAACACATTGTATCAGGGTAGGCAGGATTAGTGGATTAACACATTGTGTCAGGGTAGGCAGGATTAGTGGATTAACACATTGCGTCAGGGTAGGCAGGATTAGTGGATTAACACATTGTGTCAGGGTAGGCAGGATTAGCAGATTAACACATTGTGTCAGGGTAGGCAGGATTAGTGGATTAACACATTGTATCAGGGTGGGCAGGATTAGTGGATTAACACATTGTGTCAGGGTAGGCAGGATTAGCGGATTAACACATTGTGTCAGGATAGGCAGGATTAGTGGATTAACACATTGTGTCAGGGTAAGCAGGATTAGTGGATTAACACATTGTATCAGGGTAGGCAGGATTAGCGGATTAACACATTGTATCAGGGTAGGCAGGATTAGCGGATTAACACATTGTATCAGGGTAGGCAGGATTAGCGGATTAACACATTGTGTTAGGGTAGGCAGGATTAGCGGATTAACACATTGTATCAGGGTAGGCAGGATTAGTGGATTAACACATTGTGTCAGGGTAGGCAGGATTAGTGGATTAACACATTGTGTCAGGGTAGGCAGGATTAGTGGATTAACACATTGTGTCAGGGTAGGCAGGATTAGTGGATTAACACATTGTGTCAGGGTAGGCAGGATTAGTGGATTAACACATTGTGTCAGGGTAGGCAGGATTAGCGGATTAACACATTGTGTCAGGGTAGGCAGGATTAGTGGATTAACACATTGTGTCAGGGTAGGCAGGATTAGCGGATTAACACATTGTATCAGGGTAGGCAGGATTAGTGGATTAACACATTGTGTCAGGGTAGGCAGGATTAGTGGATTAACACATTGCGTCAGGGTAGGCAGGATTAGTGGATTAACACATTGTGTCAGGGTAGGCAGGATTAGCAGATTAACACATTGTGTCAGGGTAGGCAGGATTAGTGGATTAACACATTGTATCAGGGTGGGCAGGATTAGTGGATTAACACATTGTGTCAGGGTAGGCAGGATTAGTGGATTAACACATTGTGTCAGGGTAGGCAGGATTAGTGGATTAACACATTGTGCCATGCCTGGGGAATTCTCCCTATCTTATCTCCCACCATATTTATCTCAAAGCTTCACATGTAGGTGGCACCACTAAGGCTGTGGCTCCCCCTGCAGGAGAAAGTGTTCACCTCTGACCTAATTACATAATTATATTATCACTGCTGTCCTGAGGATGGATATCATCATTACGCAGATTTCATGATATTGACATAGAAATTGTACAACAAAATGCAATAGCACTGGCTTGATGAGCGATTCAGTGCAAACTTTCCCTCCCAACATTAAGTTAACAGCGATCAGAAATAGAACAAAATTTTATCCAGCACAGGGATATACATTAGCACTGTGGCCCTGATGGGGGTTTTTGGCCAGTGGATTTAATATATTACCTGCCCGAGTTTCCAGGAATATTCCTTGTATTTTCACTGTTTTATATTGTGGGCCAGTCGTTTTTGACAAAAGGGGAGGTTGATGTGCGAAATGACCTGTAGGTTGGGGCAAGAGCCAAGCAATGATTAATTTGGGTCACATTTATTGCCTGACCATATAAATGTTTGGTCCAAACTGCATATGCCTTTGTATTACTCTGTACTACTTCACATTAACATTTATAGAGGAAAAGAGGAAAATAATATTAAAATGCAAAATAAACAAGAAATGTTTCTTAATTCAAACTTCTGGATTCTTATCATTTTCAGAACATTGCAGTATAATAAAGGTTCAAAACAATAATTTTTACAGATGATTTTCAATTAAAATATAAATTTCTGAATCGTTTCCTTGTTCACTCTAATAATATTTAAAAATAAGCCATTTAGTGCCTTCAAGTATATTATATTTTCTAAGCTATAAAAAAACTTCATTGATTATCCTTGAGGCTAGACCAAAATGCAAAAGTAATCTGCATGGCTGGTTTTTAACACAGAAAGTTTTATAGTGGCACTTACCTCTGAGACACACTTGTTTTTATGGTCCTCGCTGGCTAACGTTCTTGTCGTACACTGCAGTAAGCCGGCATCAGTTAATGTCCGACAAAACGACGCACTCTTGTCCGTTATTTTCACAAGAATATGAAACAATATCTCCAAGATTTTCCATTTATTTTTTTCCTCTTCTACATCATCTATCTGAGATCTCTCTCTACTCAGATAAGACCTCGCGAGCTGTGCGCAGATATCCGGAAAACCAATGGTGATCATTTCGCCGGTGATTCTCTCCCGTACATCCTCTCCGTCCAGAATGAGATCCTGGAGTTCCTCGATGGCTTCCACGTGCTGCTGGGAGCGCAGATGAGTCCTGGACAGAGTGTGGTAGAGTGCGCGCAGGTTGGCGCTGACCGTGGAGTTGGCGAGCGCTGATATGCTCTCACACTCCGTGTCGTGGAGCGGTAGGCAGGACACATCTTGCGACGGAGACTGATCAACGAACGGACTCACAACGTTATGGTCTTCGTGGATATTTTCCTGATCGGTTGTAGTTGTTGTCACATGGTTAAAAGGAAGTGTTGTTGGACGTGCAAAGTCGACGCTTGAGGAGAGGAAGCTGTTGGGCGCCGTGGTAACCGCCTCCGCTAAGTTTTCATCTATTTCCTGTTCACTGTCTGAGGCATCATCAGAGTCAAAAATGCCCGTCGGAAATCGAGGGCTCGGCCATCTTGAACCTGTCTCATCATTCCCAGATCTGTCACAAAGCTTTTGCTGAGAATTTCCCATTTTTTTTTATTTTACAAATAATATGATAAAAAAGGAACTCTTATTCCTTAGCGAGAATTCTTGTCATTTTTTAATCAATTGATCCAATTGATCCAAGGCCCTGAAATGAATAAAATTATGCAAATCAATTAAGATGACAATGATAAGGTAAAAGTATAAAAAATCATAATTTACTTTAGTGACCTGTTTTATTTATATCTCAGAGAAGGTCAAGGTCACCTGATTGCAACTCTAACCAAGGCTTTATACATCTCAGTGGTGCATCGGTTTAAAAATACCTGAGAGTTGTTATGTTGTCATTTTTTAATCGTACATATATGTTATTTGTCAAATCTCATGTTTCAATAATATTACTGTAAAATTATTCTCACTTTGACAAACATTTCATTTGGATTCATGAAATCATTTACATTTTATTGTGCTTAATAACTATGTGATTAAAGGTGGTCTCTGTTGAGACAAACTTATTTGAAGTTTAAAATCTTTGTTACCATGCTTCATATTATTAAAGTTGACCCATGAATCAGAATCTTATATAACCTAATCTTTTCTAATTTATTCTAATCTATTTCAATCGAATCTATTCTAATTTAGTATATTCTATTCTATTTATTGTATTCTATTTTTTTCTTATCTGACCTAATCTGTGTCAATCAAATCTATTTTAATCTTACCTACTCTAATCAAATCTATTTTTAGCCTGTTCTTATTTATTCTTTCCAATCTAATCTATTCTAATTAAACCTTTTCTTATCTAATCTCATCTATTCTAATGATCATATTCTATTCCAACCTATTCTCATCAGTTCAGAACTATTTAAATGACTTCTATAGACCTGTTTATTCCTTGTTGGGCAAGGGCAAAAATGTATTTATGACTAATCTGCTAAGAAAGTGCTATCATTTGACATCTGGAGGTGTGTTTGTCTTGACTCTAAGAGTTCTCTTGAGAATAAAAACATATGCCAGGAAAGTGAAAGTCTTTTCTTCACGTCAGGCATATGTTGTGGAAAAATAGCGTGTAGCGTGTAGAACTATTCATCTCCTAATGGAAGGTGACCCATGGTAGGAATTATTCGTTAATTTAGTCTAAAATGGATATAATTATTCATTTAAAGTTGGATTTGACATTGTGAAGAACTCATCATTTGAAATGTCCCATTTCACATTAGAGAACTAAAGAATTCAATGTTTTATGTTAACTCAAAGAAAACACACATTTCATAAAACTGCCAGAATAATTCTAAATGCTCTTGCAGTGGTTAGATAAAAGTTAGAAAAGACCATCAATACACATATCTGAGATAAAAGAAATAAACACCAGTAATCATTGACAAGCTAAACGATCTTAATCGAAATTGTTAAAAAGGTGGATATTAAAAAAATGGTATTAAGTTGAATATATTTAATTTGCTCATCACTGCTTAAAATGCAGTTGTAGGATATATTTGTGTTTGCCCCTTTATTTCAATTTCTTTAATGACTGAATTTGTCTAAATGATAAGCTCATCTTTGTCCAATAATAAAGCAAATAAAAACTAAACGCCTTCATAAAAGCCTTGTTGAGGTTCATTTTTGTTCTTTTAATGATGTTGTTAGAAGAAAAATACAGAACAAGATCAAACTTTATGAGATTGCTGTCATATTGGACTGGTCGTCTTACAAAAAGTGAAAAAGTATAATAAACATGATCACAAAGTCAGGGTCTGTTATCATACACATAAATGTTGAGTAGAGGCATTTTGCAGCTACTTATTTACTCTATCCATGTTAATGAATATGTTTAATCATTGAAACTATCTGATAAGATATTTTAGTGTAATCTGATAAGATAGTTTAGTGTATTTGTTTGTTTGTTTGTTTGGGGTTTTACATCACTTTCAACATTATTTCAGTTATTTCGTGATGAGACCTACTTGTAGCAGATATAGTGCTGCCTCACTGAATTGTCATGTCGCAGGTCCTTGACATGACAACCCACCCGGTCACAGATTTACAAGGACAACGGGTGAACCCTTTGGCACAGGCCTCAGCTCATGTGGGAAATTGTATCATGAGTTCAATCCCGGCACGGCCGGGGTTCGAACCCACGACCTTTGGATCACCACAGAGGAACTGGTGCTAATAAGCTGGCGCCCTAACCAACTGCGCCACGGCCCGTGGCCTATAGTTTAGTGTAAAGGGTTATCAAAGGTCTTTAGGGTCAATGGCCTTCTCACAGATTTTGTGAGTTTTGAGCCAAGTCATTTTTTCTACTCAAGGATTGTGCTTTGAAATTTAAATCTAAATCTTGAAATATTATCCATATCTTGCCCTTGACTATACTGGAGCAATATTTTGCCCTTGACTATACTGGAGCAATATTTTGCCCTTGACTATACTGGAGCAATATTTTGCCCTTGACTATACTGGAGCAATATTTTGCCCTTGACTATACTGGAGCAATATTTTGCCCTTGACTATACTGGAGCAATATTTTGCCCTTGATTATACTGGAGCAATATTTTGCCCTTGATTATACTGGAGCAATATTTTGCCCTTGATTATACTGGAGCAATATTTTGCCCTTGACTATACTGGAGCAATGCTGATGATATCTTCAGAGATTCCATCAATGGTATGAAATAACATATAGTCTATTTTCGCTCACGTTTGTTTTGAATTTAGGGCTGAATGTTCGAGGTTTTGAGATGATTAAGCTGGAAGTCTATGGAACATACACCGATTATCGGTCCATGGGGGCCATGTTTTTGGCACATTATTTCTGCTTACACCATCAGAAAGCGCTTTTGTTTCAGAAGTGATTCGCGAGCGCTTAGTAGAGCAAGAAGATTTTCTTGGATTTTGCCCTCGGATTTTGCATTGGGATTTTGCAAACTTACTTGAGCTTGATTTTTTTTAAATCAACACTTGTTAGAATTATCTGACTATTGAGATAATGTTTCATAACTCATTAGATGTTCACATGCAACTTTGAGTAATCTCGCCAAGCATGCTGAACTAACACATTGTGTTAAAGATTTTCAGGGTAATGAGACCCCCGGGTTGTGAGTTCTAAGCAGATCTCTGCAGTAGTACTGCAACATTAACAGCGAGGACTCGTGCAGTTTCACTACTTGACAGTCATGTTCATAGCATGCACTTCGACAGTCTTGTGCAAAATCTAGCCCATTTCGCAATCACTACTTGGTCCTTGGAGTCCAAACTGTATTATAATGTCATTATCAGTATAATTATTATCATTTAAAACTTACCAGTAAGCAATAGCTTTCTCCATCCGGTAGAATTTTACAAAATTCATTCAGAATATCTGCAACGAAATCTCTAATGTCAGTCATGTTGACCCATTTGGCATGCGCACTACAGAAAACACTT
Organism: Amphiduros pacificus; assembly: GCA_949316495.1. Classification (NCBI taxonomy): domain Eukaryota; kingdom Metazoa; phylum Annelida; class Polychaeta; order Phyllodocida; family Hesionidae; genus Amphiduros; species Amphiduros pacificus. The sequence goes on from OX439003.1 coordinate 1,424,145, forward strand.
CGTCATGCCACCGTTCGTGACCTAGTTTCATGCATAATGTTTACAAACATTTCAACGTGCGAGTGACAGCTGTCAGAAATCAAAATCATCTCTGTGAACGGCTAGTTTTAGTATTAACTCTTACTAAACGCAGATCTTAAGTCTGGAATAATTTAAAGATGGAAGAAATTATAAAGTGATGACACATTCCTAGCATTATGCAATATGAAACTTCTTTTGAGTTACTCAGCCCAGTATTCCAACTTTGCCACTAATTTCTATTTTTACTATGAGTGACTCATAACATGGGTCATCCCTGCACGCTGACTGGACCAATGAAGCAATACTCTATATGGTAGTCCACGAGACAATGCTCGGAACAGAGCTTGTAAGAATATGATAATATGTCAGGACAGAGGTGGCATGTTCCTGTGAGTCATTGAACTCAAAAATATGATGGGCCATGAAAGAAATGTTTTCTTTGAGAGAGAAATAATACTGTGCTGTCAAAAATGATGTTACTTAAACTCATATAATAGACTTTTTTTACCAAAAAAATCAAACTTATTTTTCACAATGAAATTATTATCTCTCAATCTTTACTGAATATTTTTTTTTAATTTTTAATGTTATTTTGATGTTATCTGGAAAGATTGAGACGGTGCAGCATTGAAAAGGAAGTTACCTTGGAAATCCTTGACTGGGTCAGGGGCTGAGACAGCATTTGGATCTAAGAGCTGCAGACGCTCATAATGAATATTCATCTGTTATTCACAAGTCAGTGCACAGATGACTGTCTTCTGGTCAAGTATCCCACTGGAGTGTCAGGCTTATTGATAGTTATTTGGCAAGGTGATATATGCACAGAAAGGGCCACACAAATGTGTATACCCAGTGTTATAGATAAGGGCTCAATTATTGCACATTTACCAAGAGCAAGAGGCATTGGACTTTTGGATCATCATCAATGAATATATATTATTGGTAGATTAGAAGGCATGAAAAGATTAAAACACAAAAACAAGAACATCCAATTATACAGAAAGAAAAGAGTTTATTTGTGAATATAGTATGATACACCCTTCCCCACATGTAGGTGGGTTTGTTGACAATCTTTATGTGAGAAATATCTAGGAATACATACCTCACTGTGATAATCTTATTGTTCTCTGGAAATATTATCAATACAAGCGAGATCCTCACATGAAAGGAACAACATGTATAAATCATGTGGGCTTGCATATATAGTTCAGTATGTCAAATATCATCAGCTGATGACAAAGGCAAGTGTCAAAATCTGCTTTAATTTCTTGAATTTATATTTATCCAGATTCAGTTTATATTTCTAACATCATACTAACTCTGTTTTTGAAAGAAAATCCAATGATTTTACTATATATATATGCAGAAAAAAGAATGGCCAAGATCAAATATTTAAACCATCTATTTTCTGCCACAGCAACTGTCTGTTGAAACAGACAAACAAATAATTACTGTTAACATACTTTAAAATAAATCATTTCTACTCTAACTCAGTCTTGAAAAAATAACACAAAATTACACATATATGTGGATGAAATATATAAACAAAGTGTTCTATCACTGTAAAGTGTTTGGCATGCAACGGGACGTGATAATGCTGCTATAATAACGAGTGATGGACAACAAAAACTCGACTCAATCTATCACAGTGACATCTGCCTGCTCACATAGTAACATAGTTCAAACAAAAGGTAAGCTGCAATCAAAACAATTAAACTTGATTCATATTGATGGAAATCATTGACTGTAAGTGATTAATATACCCCTGCGAAATGTGTGACATTTTAGTAAAATGGATGGGCCAAAATATTTTTGTTTAATCATTCATGTAAGTTGTAGGCAGGACTAGAATTTGATGAGAAATCAGTCAAACTGTTCTCAATATAAGCTTGGTTTTTATAAATAAGCGACACAAAAAGTGCCATAAATGTTACAATCACATTACAATGAGGTTTATGGTTAATGGTCCAATTCATCAACACTTGCCAGTAAATAGGAAATAAATAATCAGGAAAAATAAACTCTTATTCTTTTGATCATTATTGTAAGTTATTTTAGCCATGTTAATTGCAGAAATACAGATTACTTATCCTTTCCAACAGCACATTACAATATCATACGTCTTATGCAGCATGAACTATGACCTGAACAAGATTCACTTTATACAATACAGGGTATGCACATAAAATTGCTCTGATATATATATATATCCATATACACAGAGTACAATATTTTGTTTAACATTATGTCCTAGCATTATAAACGTAACAAACTCAAGGTGGTGATACATTATGCAGTATTTACAGCAAATAGTGTATAAAAATGGACTCAATATCATAAATAAGATTTTTTTTCTTGGTCTCAAACTTGAATATCTTGAGAGATTACAAAATACTTGTATTTCACATCATACCATTTATCAAAGTCAGGAGGAATCAATATGGTATAAGCTTTATATCTCAGTGGGACTGTTCTTTTATTTTGCATTGTTAAAGCAATTCTGGAAGATTGTGTCATCTTCAAAAGAAGGCCAAAAAAAGAAGCTTGTTTCCGATTTCCTCCTAAAACCAGCTACCCTAAACTTTTTGTTGTTTTTATATTTTCTAGGTGAAAAGACATAGGTTTCAGTTATAATTTCATTTAAATATATCCATTTTCAATATTTTTGATCACTTTTAACAAAAAACAAAAAAATTAAATAAAAATAAAGGCCTACCCCTTATTCAATTTTTTCAGGGGATGTTTTCGGAAACAAGTTTTTTTTTTTGGCCTATAATATTTAGCAGGTTATTCACACCTCCAAAATAATTGAAGCAGAATCAATAATAACCGTATACATTCTGCACAAATTGGTTCACAAATATCAAAAATATCATTGAGAACCACAAGCAAAATCTTGAAATGCTTCTTATTATATTCACAACTACTTGACGTACCACACTGTTGCCTTAAGAGGCATTCTTACTCACTTTTGCCCAGCAAAATACCATTGTCAGACAAGTTATTAGTTACCAGTTACTTATATATTACTATATATTTAGGCCAAATCAAAATTACAGGAAAGTGTGTAAAATTTTGATATAGGAAACATCAAACGATTTATAACATAAGATTTTATACAATAAGTAAATATCACCCTCTATTGACAAGATAAGTTCAGTGCTCCGGTTTTTATAGTGTGCTTCCATTGTATGAATATCTATCATTACTTCTTTCATATGTTGGTAAACTCTGTGGTGGAAAAAATGGTTTCTTTACGATAAACAACAAAGTTTATTTTTACCCATTTTGGCAAAACAAATTACCTCCTACCAAATTTTTCACCACACCCGTGAATTTCATTGTCTTTTTTTATAGTGTGCTTCCATTGGTAACTATGTTGTATGAATATCTATCATTACTTCATTCATATGTTGGTAAACTCTGCAGATAATGCAACCATTTTATATCAATAAGCACCGGATAATTCAAAGTACTATTCAAATTTCTCAGCTGAAGAACATCTTGATTTTTACAAGAAAAAATAAATAAAGAAAGGAAAGAAAAAAAACAATTCTTGTGATGGAAAAGATAGTGCATCACCATCTTCTCAATTTACCTGCATTTTATTGGAATCAGCAGTTTACTTATTAAAATATTCAACTATAAATTAATCACTCTATAATCCAGAGCGTATATTCGTTGTCTTAATTTACAGCTGATTAAATATGTCGCAGTGCTAATCTGGCAAATGTTAGTGAGAAAATCTGTGGTGGAATAGGCTAAATGGTTTCTTTACGATAAACAACAATGTTTATTTTTACCCATTTCTGGCAGAACAAATTACCTCCTACCAAATTTTTCACCACACCTGTGAATTTCATTGTCTTTTTTGTTCGTATCTCAGCTCTGTTCTTCAGATTATTGGGTCTTTCTGACTTGTTTTATTACTAGTCATATCATTCTCAATAAGGAATTTATTTACATTTATATCTCAGAAAAACATTAGACATGGTGAAGCTATTAATTGAAATGTGACCAGAAAATCATTACTATGACATCGCAATAATGTATATATCAGTTACTTTTTTGCTTTTGTCATTGACATAAGCTGCAAATAATTGTCATATTTTTTTGTCTATGACATAAGCTACAGAGCAGTAAATGAAGCACCAGGCTCCATCTGCAGTCACTTTGAAAGCGTGGCTTCTTCAGTCCAATATATAACTTCTTGCATAATATGATGAACAGCATGGAATCCTAGAACTGTCCAACACCTAAACTCACTGTACAAGTCCAGAGATCACCAATACCAGCTCAGAAGACTTGTTCATCGGGTAACCATGGCAACAGATTTATTTATTTTGGTACTAATCCTCTTGAGGATGGGAACATCTCGCGACTATCCTGCTTCCGACTCATTCTGGATTTGGCCACTGGTTTTTTGTCTTTGCGTCCTTTCTTATTCTTAAACACAGCCGGACTGAAACAAGAAATCTTCTATTACACACTTCTCACCAAACATTATCACTTAACTAAATCTTATCATAATCATTTTTTACTTATTTTCAAAGATTTTATGCATTTTAGATTTTACTTATTTTTCAAAATGTTTATTTTCAAAGCAATTTACTTCCTTCGACATAAAACCATGATTTAAACATTAATGCGGTTTATTTCATAATTTTAGTTTTTTAAAAAAAATTTCTTACAGACATACAGTGTAAGAAATAAATTGTGAGTTAATAGGGCCATTCAAAACACTTTTCACTGTCCTAAGAGTAGATTTTCTTTGGTAAAAAGAGGGTTGTCAGTGTTGCTTTGCCCTTGAATAAATATATAAAATCAACCAAAGCCATAAACACACGAGTTGAGAAATGATCTGTAAAGATAAAATCAATGACTGCCTGCATGTCACTAGCTGCCTGCATGTCACTAGCTGCATCCATGTCACTAGCTGCCTACATGTCACTAGCTGCATCCATGTCACTAGCTGCCTGCATGTCACTAGCTGCCTGCATGTCACTAGCTGCATCCATGTCACTAGCTGCCTGCATGTCACCGGCTGCCTGCATGTCACTAGCTGCCTGCATGTCACCAGCTGCCTGCATGTCACTAGCTGTCTGCATGTCACTAGCTGCCTGCATGTCACTAGCTGCCTCGTGTCACTAGCTGTCTGCATGTCACTAGCTGCCTGCATGTCACTAGCTGTCTGCATGTCACTAGCTGCCTGCATGTCACTAGCTGCCTGCATGTCACTAGCTGCCTGCATGTCACTAGCTGCCTGCATGTCACTAGCTGCCTGCATGTCACTAGCTGCCTGCATGTCACTAGCTGTCTGCATGTCACTAGCTGCCTGCATGTCACCAGCTGCCTGCATGTCACCAGCTGCCTGCATGTCACTAGCTGCCTGCATGTCACTAGCTGCCTGCATGTCACTAGCTGCCTGCATGTCACTAGCTGCATCCATGTCACTAGCTGCCTGCATGTCACCAGCTGCCTGCATGTCACCAGCTGCCTGCATGTCACTAGCTGCCTGCATGTCACTAGCTGCCTGCATGTCACTAGCTGCCTGCATGTCACTAGCTGCATCCATGTCACTAGCTGCCTGCATGTCACCAGCTGCCTGCATGTCACCAGCTGCCTGCATGTCACTAGCTGCCTGCATGTCACTAGCTGCCTGCATGTCACTAGCTGCCTGCATGTCACTAGCTGTCTGCATGTCACTAGCTGCCTGCATGTCACCAGCTGCCTGCATGTCACTAGCTGCCTGCATGTCACTAGCTGCATCCATGTCACTAGCTGCCTGCATGTCACTAGCTGTCTGCATGTCACTAGCTGCCTGCATGTCACCAGCTGCCTGCATGTCACTAGCTGTCTGCATGTCACTAGCTGCCTGCATGTCACCAGCTGCCTGCATGTCACCAGCTGCCTGCATGTCACCAGCTGCCTGCATGTCACTAGCTGTCTGCATGTCACTAGCTGTCTGCATGTCACTAGCTGCATCCATGTCACTAGCTGCCTGCATGTCACCAGCTGCCTGCATGTCACCAGCTGCCTGCATGTCACCAGCTGCCTGCATGTCACCAGCTGCCTGCATGTCACTAGCTGCCTGCATGTCACCAGCTGCCTGCATGTCACCAGCTGCCTGCATGTCACCAGCTGCCTGCATGTCACCAGCTGCCTGCATGTCACTAGCTGCCTGCATGTCACTAGCTGCCTGCATGTCACTAGCTGCCTGCATGTCACTAGCTGCCTGCATGTCACTAGCTGCCTGCATGTCACCAGCTGTCTGCATGTCACCAGCTGCCTGCATGTCACCAGCTGCCTGCATGTCACTAGCTGTCTGCATGTCACTAGCTGCCTGCATGTCACCAGCTGCCTGCATGTCACTAGCTGCCTGCATGTCACTAGCTGCCTGCATGTCACTAGCTGCCTGCATGTCACTAGCTGCCTGCATGTCACTAGCTGCCTGCATGTCACTAGCTGCCTGCATGTCACCAGCTGCCTGCATGTCACCAGCTGCCTGCATGTCACTAGCTGCCTGCATGTCACTAGCTGCCTGCATGTCACTAGCTGCCTGCATGTCACCAGCTGCCTGCATGTCACCAGCTGCCTGCATGTCACTAGCTGTCTGCATGTCACCAGCTGTCTGCATGTCACTAGCTGCCTGCATGTCACCAGCTGCCTGCATGTCACTAGCTGTCTGCATGTCACTAGCTGTCTGCATGTCACTAGCTGCCTGCATGTCACCAGCTGCCTGCATGTCACTAGCTGACTGCATGTCACTAGCTGTCTGCATGTCACTAGCTGTCTGCATGTCACCAGCTGCCTGCATGTCACCAGCTGTCTGCATGTCACTAGCTGCCTGCATGTCACTAGCTGCCTGCATGTCACTAGCTGTCTGCATGTCACTAGCTGCCTGCATGTCACTAGCTGTCTGCATGTCACTAGCTGCCTGCATGTCACCAGCTGCCTGCATGTCACTAGCTGCCTGCATGTCACTAGCTGCCTGCATGTCACTAGCTGCCTGCATGTCACTAGCTGCCTGCATGTCACCAGCTGCCTGCATGTCACTAGCTGCCTGCATGTCACTAGCTGCATCCATGTCACTAGCTGCCTGCATGTCACTAGCTGTCTGCATGTCACTAGCTGCCTGCATGTCACCGGCTGCCTGCATGTCACTAGCTGCATCCATGTCACTAGCTGCCTGCATGTCACTAGCTGTCTGCATGTCACCAGCTGCCTGCATGTCACCAGCTGCCTGCATGTCACTAGCTGCCTGCATGTCACCAGCTGCCTGCATGTCACCAGCTGCCTGCATGTCACCAGCTGCATCCATGTCACTAGCTGCCTGCATGTCACTAGCTGTCTGCATGTCACCAGCTGCCTGCATGTCACCAGCTGCCTGCATGTCACTAGCTGCCTGCATGTCACTAGCTGCCTGCATGTCACTAGCTGCCTGCATGTCACCAGCTGCCTGCATGTCACTAGCTGTCTGCATGTCACTAGCTGCCTGCATGTCACCAGCTGCCTGCATGTCACTAGCTGCCTGCATGTCACTAGCTGCCTGCATGTCACTAGCTGCCTGCATGTCACCAGCTGCCTGCATGTCACTAGCTGCCTGCATGTCACTAGCTGCATCCATGTCACTAGCTGCCTGCATGTCACTAGCTGCCTGCATGTCACTAGCTGCCTGCATGTCACTAGCTGCCTGCATGTCACTAGCTGCATCCATGTCACTAGCTGCCTGCATGTCACTAGCTGCCTGCATGTCACCAGCTGCCTGCATGTCACCAGCTGCCTGCATGTCACCAGCTGTCTGCATGTCACTAGCTGCCTGCATGTCACTAGCTGCCTGCATGTCACTAGCTGCCTGCATGTCACTAGCTGTCTGCATGTCACCAGCTGCCTGCATGTCACCAGCTGCCTGCATGTCACCAGCTGCCTGCATGTCACCAGCTGTCTGCATGTCACCAGCTGCCTGCATGTCACTAGCTGTCTGCATGTCACTAGCTGTCTGCATGTCACTAGCTGTCTGCATGTCACCAGCTGCCTGCATGTCACTAGCTGTCTGCATGTCACCAGCTGCCTGCATGTCACCAGCTGCCTGCATGTCACCAGCTGCCTGCATGTCACTAGCTGCATCCATGTCATGCATTGTAATAATCCAGGGTACTATAACTCACCTGCCGTCAATGTCAAGGTCATCCTCATCCTGGAGGGCGGCATCCAGGGCAGCCTGGACCCTGGGAGCTACTGTCGGACCCTCGTAATCACGGGTCGTCCGGTTTGGCATATCCAACTCCACAGCCAAAATATTCTCTCCCTGAAGCATACAAAATATATACATGAAAGAAAAGAACTTATAAGGTGCATACATATATTGATTTTATAAAATTAAAAGTTTTTTTAAAATTAGCATTTAAAAAAATATCTCATAATTGAGTCAGTGCTGACTTTGTATCTTGGGTTGCCTCCCATGGCAGCTGCCATCCTGGCATACTCGGAGACTGGGCGACGGTTGCCTACAGCAGATACTGGCCGCGTCGCCATCGTCGACGACCTGCAGTCATAATGTAAACGTTTCATGTCAACTTTAACAATATATCAAAGCTTAAACCACAAATTATGGTTCAGAATGGAACTAGTAAAATCTGAGTTGGTATTGAATGATTTTACTCACCCGGCCTTGGCAAGAGGTTGCAGTTTCCACGTGTCTTCCTCCTCATCAAAGAATGCTCGGTTCATGATCTTGTTCTTGTCCTCAGGTGGGATGAAGTTCTCTATTATCAGCATCCTATTTACATCAATACACAACAAATCATCTTATTAACAAATAACCTTCTTTTTGCAATAAAAATTAATTAATTTTTAAAAGAAAAAAAATCCAAATTTAACCAAGTAACATGATCTCCATAATCTATAAACTAAATATTTTTTTTTAATGATAACAAATTATTTTTTTATAAAAATAACAGACTGCATTAAAGCTAGTGGTGTTAGGAGAGGGCCGTAGGGACTGACTTGAGTTTGAGTTCGCGTGTGAGCTCGTTCTGGGTCTGTTCCAGTTCCTGTCGTTCCCGTACGTGCTCCTCCTGTAGATCCTGTATCTCCTGCTTGGTGACCTGAAGCTTCGCAAACAGCTGCAAAAATAACATCAAAATATCTCAGTATTCACTCAAAATAACATCACAACACGGCAGTATTCACTCAAAATAATATCACAACATATTCTTTTTTTGTTACTTGGATTTTCAAATTCAGCAGAGTTTCAATTTAGCTCTTTGTTCAGATTTTATTGAGGCACAAATAAACAAAAAAAAACGTCAAATTCAACACCTATAAATATCAGTCACTTTGAGGTAGAAATAGACCTCCTGTACTACTGATATCTAGATTTAGAAATAGGAGCATGTCATGAGGTTATAACTATCTCATATAGTGCAGTATTTCTCCATAAGGGTCGTGCCATTTTTCGCTGCCGTACCTTCTTGAGTTTCTTGGTTTTGATTTCCACTTCCTGTGCTACGGAGGCGAATGTTTCCTGCACATTAAGAGCGTTCTCCTCCTCCTCCTGCAGTCTCTGCTCTATCTCACGCTCCTTGTGCTTCTGCTCAGCTATCTCCTTTCTCCGCTGATCAAGCGCCCTCTGTTGTTCGTTGGTGTGATCAACAATATTCTTGCCACCGCACAGCAATTTGCCTTCCATGGCTACAAGTAAAATGGAGATTTGGGTCTATTTTGCCTTCCCTTGTTGCGATAAACAAAATATAATAACATCAATAATGTTTCAATCCTTTTACTTTGTTGTTATATTTACATTTCACTTTTCCCTCCAAATTGTTCCATAACTTTATATAAATCCAAAGACTTATTCCTCAAATTGAGCTTAAACAATGAATGAACGAAGGAATAAATAGATAGATTCCTACCTTTAATCTTCTTGTCGAGCAGTTCCCGGGCTTCTTTCTCTTTCTGCAGCTTCTGTTTCTTTTCCTCCATTTCTCGGAGCATCTTTTCCTTGTCGGCGGCGATCATGGACTGGTTATTGAGGATGGCCTGCTTCTCTTTCTCCAGCTTTTGCCGCTGTTCCTCCATGAAGGCCTCCTCGTCCTCCGGGTTGTCCTCGCCGTCCTCATCCTCCTCATCATCATCCACATCCACCACTTCCCCTGGAATGCACAGATACTCTTCCCAATATCAAAACTGCCAGGGATACCATTCATCTTCCCAATATCAAAACTGCCAGGGATACCATTCATCTTCCCAATATCAAAACAGCCAGGGATACCATTCATCTTCCCAATATCAAAACTGCCAGGGATACCATTCATCTTCCCAATATCAAAACTGCCAGGGATACCATTCATCTTCACAATATCAAAACTGCCAGGGATACCATTCATCTTCCCAATATCAAAACTGCCAGGGATACCATTAATCTTCCCAATATCAAAACTGCCAGGGATACCATTCATAGCACATATTTTATGCATCTTTATTTGAGAGCAAAATTAACAAAAATTTCCAATTGCAAAGATTTTATCTCAGAAAATAATTTTTTTTCTAAGATTGTCATCATCCAAGTCAACCACTTCCCCTGTAATACACAGGTCATATAATACTCACATTTTCCTTTTATCATGGTTACTATTTAAAGCACATTCTATGTACCTTTATTTCAGTGCCAAATTATTAATGTATTTATCATAAATTTCAAATTTCAAACATTTTATCTAAAAAAAATCTTTTCATTTAAAAAAATCAGCCACAGGTGCTCTTAGGCAACATTTTAAAAATTTGAAATGGTTTTAAAGGAGAATGAGGATTAGATGGTTTATGGGGCAGTTTTTGACATCTGATTACAGAGTGAGCTGGTTGGTCAGTGGGGACCTACACGGAGGAACCAGGACTGAGCTATTCTTGTTCCAGCTCTCATGTGGTCAAGACATAAGAAATTTAATCTAAAACATCTTATCCCAATCATTATTCCTTTCTATCAAATTACTATATAATCTCTCTGTAAGCATGAGGTCTAAAGTCACTCAATATCTAACCGTTTGGCAGGGTCCTTTGCCTTTTCTTCTTCCCTTTCCTTGGTTTGCGAGGTCCGCCCTTTGCGCCTAGAGCATTCTTGAGGCGAGCGATCTCCTCCTGAAACTCCCTCAAGAGGGCGTCCTTGGGATCCTCGTTGATATGAGGCTTGTTCTTGATATTCTTTGCACGGTTTGCATACCTGAATTTTAAATTTCAATGGTTAAAATGTCAACAAAAATAGAGAACAATGGTCCATAGCAACATACTCTATATTCACTTGATAATCCTTGCATGGTTTGTAAACATAACTTTTTAATTTATATGGTTAATAATATCTACAAAATACAGAATAATAGTCCATAGCAACACATTCTATATTCACTTGATATTTTTTGCACAGTTTGAATACCTAAATAAAACAGAACAATGGCTCATAGCAACACACTTTATGCTTATCTCTTCCAAATCTACACTGAATAACTGCACGTTTGACTTTTGAGAGATTATTTGTCAAATTGATCAATGAGAGAGGACGCATATCACTGTACTGACCTGAGAGTTGTGACCGTTTCATCAAAGTTGTAGCTAGCAGGGCCAATGTTAGCTACCATCACAGTGCGTGCATTACCTCCAAGAGAATCTGTAAATATGATGGACCACAAAATTAGATACCTTGTGACCACTGTCACACAAGGCACTTGTGAGAATATTTTTATATTTGTACATATCACAGTGCGTGCATTACCTCCAAGAGAATCTGTAAATAACACCACCATAAACATCATTGTCATGATGGCCCACAAAATTAGATACCTTGTGACCGCTCTCAAACAAGGCACTTGTGTTCCCTGAAGTGGCCACGTGAAAATATTTTTATATTTGTATATATGTAAATGTATGTTTATAAGGCCATGAAGATCCTTTCATTATTGTGTTCCTATATCTGTGTCTTAAAAGACTAACTGAAATAGCGTCTTTTCTCATTTTAGTCAGGCACAGATCAACATTCTTCTAAATGGTCATGCATGAACGTGACACAATAAGGTCATGAATGCTAATGCATGATCATGTTGTGCAGTGCCTGATACTTGCATGACCAAATGGAGCCACCGCATGACAATATTTGGTAATATTAGTTGCATGATGATATTTTATATTAGTAACATTCATGTGCAAATATAATTTTGGAATCGATCAAATCATGCAGTATGAATACTGGAAGTTCATCAAACTTTCAGCTGACCTTAACCCAGGTTTAATTGGTATACTGGCCTTGACCTGGTTTGTGTGGCATACTGACCTTGTAAGAGTCGGGTGAGTTTGGAGTCTCTGTATGGAATGTGAGCACTTTTCCCATCCACCAAGGCAGAGATTACGTTGCCCAGTGCCGACAAGGACAGGTTGATTTTAGTTGCTTCTTTCAGTCGCTCTCCCTAAAAGAAATGACAGAAGCAAATTTTTAACAATCTTACAAAATTTGACAATCTCAGACAATTTCTGTTATAACCGTGGCAGAAATATCTTATAAATTCTTTGCTTCTACTCACCTGAGCCCCTGTTTTGGACTGCCTCTCGCTACCTGCTAAATCCACAAGATTTAATTTCCCAACCCGTATATGATTTTCTCCATCCACTCCAACCTAAAAAGGAAATAAACATTATTATCACATCAATCTAGACAGTTTGTGAGTGACACAAAACTGAAGTCAGCACAGTATTTATTGCATATATTTCATGCACTGTCCAACTCACAAATGTCAATCTCTTTTGTGCTGTAAGGTGGTCAAAGTTATCTAGTTACATAAATCAATCTCCAAATCATGAACATATTATGCAGGATACATATATTTACATAATTTATATAATACCATGATCTATTCTTCTCTGATTTGTAAAGGATTCACAATTGTGACCTATATGGCCCTAAAGTAGGTCATTGTGACCTAGATACATATTTTTCTGAAAATTATGAACAAAAATATTGTGTAAGATAAATGTAGTGAGAATAGATGCTATTTGTAGGGTTTTGCAAAATATCACAAATAGCCGATTTTATAAATTGGCTCCTGTGACCTTGGTCACCCAAGGTCACCCAATATCAATCTTATCCAAGTCCCTCATAGGTAGATCACACCTCCCATATCATATTGATGTTGCTGCAATCTTGAATAAAATAGAGCATTCACAAGCGAAGTTGCTCCTGTGCTGGTTATGACCTTGACCTTGACCCAAGGTCACAAAAAGTTATGGTATCTTGTTCTTATGTCTAAAGCATAAAGGAATGATGAAGAAAACAAAGTGTGGTGCTGGACGCGGCGGCGGCGGATGCGGTGGAAATGGAGTAAGTACGTAACAATAAACAGGACTTGAGAGATTAGGATACTTACTTCACTACATTCTACAGTTATTATGAAGATAGCATGGGACCGTGAACTGTGCTCATTCATATCTGTTGCACTGAAAAAAGAAACAAATAATTCTTCAAAAATTAAATGATATTCTAAATATTCTGATTAACGAAGGTTCTGATTAAGAAAATCAGTGGATGCTTTTAGTGTTACAATGTTATATAATAGAATAAACAAAATAAAAAAACAATTCTTCTTAAATTGAATGATACTTACCCGACTGATCTATTCTGATTTCCCACATTCATGACATGTTCTATTTCTTTTCCACTTTTGGTTACAAACGATGAAAGATCCTGGAAAGAAAAAAAAAGATACAGCTCAGTTGGTTAATGGTTTGTCTCTATAATTTATTCCAATAAAGTCATTTAGGTGATGTTGAAATGTAGACAGGTGGTGATCACCACTTCCCGCCATTTTTACCAAGGAAACTTCTTGTAACTGTTTCTTAGCTGCTCTCTGATTGGCTGAAATAATTGCCTTTGTGTCCCATCATTGTTTCGACTGCTGTGATTGGTCAACAAACCAGATGTGTGCATGGCTGTCATAGTATTATTAATAAGATAAGAATTGCCTTTTGTCTTAATGCATGATGAGTAAACTATTTGCCATATATGGGGAGGCAGTTAATACCTTACCTTGACATAAACTCCCGTGTCAGTTCTTTCTTTGAGTTCCAGCCTCTTTGACTGATCTTTGGATAACAGATCTTTGATCTCCTCCTGAAATTTAATAAAAATGAATGTGTTTTGAACTCTGAAAAACAAGTTTTCATTTATATCAAAAAGAATATTCTACAGGCTTTTACAAAGCATGGTGTCTGGGGCTATGTGAAAAAGATTGAATTAAAAAAATGCAGAAATTGTGATCATATTTCAAGAATATTCTACAGATTTACCCCAATAGTCTTGCATAGCTTACCATATATATCTTTAGGTAGGAGGCTCTGACCAGATACTGCTGGTTCTCTGTCTTAGCTATGTGACTTACCATATATATCTCTAGGTAGGAGGCTCTGACCAGATACTGCTGGTTCTCTGTCCTAGCTATGTGACTTACCATATATATCTCTAAGTAGGAGGCTCTGACCAGATACTGCTGGTTCTCTGTCCTCGCTTTGTGACTTACCATATATATCTCTAAGTAGGAGGCTCTGACCAGATACTGCTGGTTCTCTGTCCTAGCTATGTGACTTACCATATATATCTCTAAGTAGGAGGCTCTGACCAGATACTGCTGGTTCTCTGTCCTAGCTATGTGACTTACCATATATATCTCTAAGTAGGAGGCTCTGACCAGATACTGCTGGTTCTCTGTCCTGGCTATGTGACCTACCATATATATCTCTAAGTAGGAGGCTCTGACCAGATACTGCTGGTTCTCTGTCCTAGCTATGTGACTTACCATATATATATCTCTAAGTAGGAGGCTCTGACCAGATACTGCTGGTTCTCTGTCCTAGCTATGTGACTTACCATATATATCTCTAAGTAGGAGGCTCTGACCAGATACTGCTGGTTCTCTGTCCTAGCTATGTGACTTACCATATATATCTCTAAGTAGGAGGCTCTGACCAGATACTGCTGGTTCTCTGTCCTAGCTATGTGACTTACCATATATATCTCTAAGTAGGAGGCTCTGACCAGATACTGCTGGTTCTCTGTCCTAGCTATGTGACTTACCATATATATCTCTAGGTAGGAGGCTCTGACCAGATACTGCTGGTTCTCTGTCCTTGCTATGTAGCTTACCATATATATCTCTAGGTAGGAGGCTCTGACCAGATACTGCTGGTTCTCTGTCCTCGCTATGTGACCTACCATATATATCTCTAAGTAGGAGGCTCTGACCAGATACTGCTGGTTCTCTGTCCTTGCTATGTAGCTTACCATATATATCTCTAGGTAGGAGGCTCTGACCAGATACTGCTGGTTCTCAGTCCTAGCTATGTGACTTACCATATATATCTCTAAGTAGGAGGCTCTGACCAGATACTGCTGGTTCTCTGTCCTTGCTATGTAGCTTACCATATATATCTCTAGGTAGGAGGCTCTGACCAGATACTGCTGGTTCTCTGTCCTCGCTATGTGACCTACCATATATATCTCTAAGTAGGAGGCTCTGACCAGATACTGCTGGTTCTCTGTCCTTGCTATGTAGCTTACCATATATATCTCTAGGTAGGAGGCTCTGACCAGATACTGCTGGTTCTCTGTCCTAGCTATGTGCTGGAATATGTGCTCGAATGAGTTTGGAATCACGCCCCTCATTTCTGGATCATTTTTCACACCTGTAAAGTTTTTAATAAAATATATCATAAATATGCTTATCATAATCATGTTTTTGTCTTTCAGTAAGATTCTGTTGGTCTTCTTTCTATTTTTTATATGTGTGTGTGGTGTATAATTTCTAGCGATGTATTAATCTGAACATTGATACAGAATTAATGCTTGAAATAACATTAACAGCAAATAATTGTCTTTATCTGTGAAAAGGTGAATAAAAAAGTAACCATACTTCAATCAATCAACTGTGAGACTTTTCAGTTTAAAAAAACAATTATATGCTTCAAACATCAGAAAATGTAATATCCTATGAAAATATGGAAGTGACAGTTGTTATAGAATAGTCTAAGATATGAGAATTTTTTTTCATCATTATCAATAATGATAAGAATTAACTATGATAATATTTACAAAAACACTGTTTTAAATTACAAAATAAAATTCTTCAAATGTGCCGTAAATGCTGCACATGTGATTCATTTGTTTCAAATAATATTGGTCTATCATAAATAACTGTACAAAATCGAGACAGACCATTTCACAAAGAGATGTATGATGACTGGCGCTATTAACACACATACCTTGCATGGTGAATGTTTTGCCAGTGCCAGTCTGGCCGTATGCAAATATTGTTCCGTTAAAGCCATCCAGTACGGACTGCACCAAGTCACGGAATGTCTCCTCATATAAATCACGTTGTTTTGAACTGAAAGTGTAAATAGAACCACAAAGTGCCAAATAGAAAAAGAAAAGAGTCCTGTCTACCGGAAATTTCTTTTCCAGGGCTTATATCTACATTGCTCCATATATAAACATTCTATTGGATTATATGATATCAGGATATAATTATAACTGACTACATAAAAATACTGTTATTTACAGATTTCATCCGAAGTGTTATCCGTTATCAGTTAGAGCAAGACTTCTATATGGTCACTCATAAATGTGACCAAATAAGGTCACGCATGACAAGGTCACGCATGACAAGGTCACGCATGACAAGGTCACGCATGACAAGGTCACGCATGACAAGGTCACGCATGACAAGGTCACGCATGACAAGGTCACGCATGACAAGGTCACGCATGACAAGGTCACGCATGACAAGGTCACGCATGACAAGGTCACGCATGACAAGGTCACGCATGACAAGGTCACGCATGACAAGGTCACGCATGACAAGGTCACGCATGACAAGGTCACGCATGACAAGGTCACGCATGACAAGGTCACGCATGACAAGGTCACGCATGACAAGGTCAGGTATGGCAATCACTGGGCATCAGCTGGTCATGCTGAGCTTCTGTGTTGCAACATTTGGTCATGCACACCCCATCTGCAGCACAATATCGTCACGTGATGGCTTTTTGTAAAGTCATATTTAATCAGTTGGAGCCAAACATCTATTTGGTCACATGACTTGCAAAAAGCCATCACATGACAATGTTGCAGATCACGTGACTGATCTCAAACGCTTTGTCAACTGGTTATATCAGATCACGTGACTGATTTTAAACGGTTTGTCAACTGGTTATGTCAGATCACGTGACTGATTTTAAACGGTTTGTCAACTGGTTATATCAGATCACGTGACTGATCTTAAACGGTTTGTCAACTGGTTATATCAGATCACGTGACTGATCTTAAACGGTTGTCAACTGGTTATATCAGATCATGTGACTGATCTTAAACGGTTTGTCAACTGGTTATATCAGATCACGTGACTGATCTTAAACGGTTTGTCAACTGGTTATATCAGATCACGTGACTGATCTTAAACGGTTGTCAACTGGTTATATCAGATCATGTGACTGATCTTAAATGGTCTGTCAGTCAAAAGTTGATCTGTTCTCTACTCACTTCCAATCATACACAGAATCAAATGTGAACTGTTTGGGAGGTTCTGTAGCTGTTCCTTTGGGATTTTTCACCTCTACAAGGCCACGGGAACCATTCATTTCCACAATTCTGTAAAAACGCACAACAATAAGTTAAAAAGATTGAGATTATACTTGGAATATCATAATCAGATTGAAAATGGTTTTCAAATCAAAATATCAAGATCACTTTTAAATATCTTTATCTATATCTTTAAATACTAAAATATTTTGTTATCATAAAATCATTTGTTATCATAGATTTGAAAATTAAACTTTCTTACCTTTCATGGCCATCTTTAATTTCTTTACTGTTGAGCGGTCGGCAGCGTATAACCACCTTGACACACTCATTATTTTTGTCCTTTTTCTCCTTTTTGGGAGGCTTAAAATAGGAAAATATAATAATGTCAGATACTTTATGACTTCAACCTTAAGCAGTATAAAACTTATCAATTTTCATATTACTTAAATCAATTCACAAAGAGCTATTTAAAAAAAATATAAGTACAAAACATGCAAAAAATCTCAAAATTGAATTTTATAAACTTACCATTTTCTTGTATTATGTTCTAAATTAATTTATATACTACAATATCATATATTGGATCCACATTTCTCTTAGCTTGGTTCTGAAAGAAAAAAAAAAGTACAAATGTTAACTATATATTCATTCATACCATTAAATATCTTTTGTCAAAATGAAGTTCAGCTGATAAACAGATTTGAGATAACATGGCTATGAATTTTATTCCATTCCCAGGAAGAAGTCATTAACATTTTGAAAGAAATCAAATCAATAATAATAAATAAATGATCAAAGATTCCCAATGAGTACCCAATGAGAACAAGAGAGAAAGATTATAAATGATTAAAGTCAAATTTATTAATGAAATCTCATATTTTTAAAAAATTTATTGATAATCTATATCAACTCAATGTGGCAGTTAAAATGATTGTGGTCGAATCTGTGAATTAAATTCAATATTTAATATTTTTTATTGAAAATCTATATCAGCTTGATGTGTATTTACATGGAGTCTGATGATAATAATAAACAATTAAGTTTAAGGAGATATTTATATACTAAAAGGAAAAAAGGTTTTATGGACCCTGAGTTGTGGCCAAAAGAGGCCTTTGTACGATGGTGGCGAAAGCCTCGTGAACTACACACAGTACAACCTATGGCCAGGCTACCTCTACAAGGAGATACTGCACCAGATGACATTAATATAGCACAGATATATAAAATGAGAAAAAAGATCAGATGTATAAATATAGAGAATGTCTGCTTATAGCGTTTAATAATAATTGGTTCGGATTCAAACCAGGATCCCAGGGTCTAGAGTTAAATGCTCTACCAACTGAGCTATTCTTGTCAGATTTATCCTGGGAGGAGTTTTTTTTAAATCAATCATATATGTCTCATTAAATGTTTAGTTATAATTATGAGTAACATTGTTTACACAAAAAAGATGCAGAATATTATAAATCATTGATTACTGAAGCAGTTTGTGCCAAACATTTTTGATATTATGTGAAAAAGAGTTGGGCATAAATTCGAAATTTAGTTGAGCTTTCTATAATTTGTCTTACATCCTTGGTCCCTGCCAACTAGTGGTCAAGCCAGTTGGAATGAAGCAAGTTCCTGGGACATGCCCTTTTGGAACAGTAATTTATTTAATAGTGGTCTATAAACTAAGTCATAAGTGATCCTTGCTTGTGTTTACAATAAATCTGTAAATTGGGTCAAATTGATCCTTAAAAATGTGTAAATCAATTTTTTTTTGGAACATGGATGGTTCCATTTTTAATATCCACTTCCTTTAATTTTTTTGGCCATTGGTATTATATTTGGAGAACCACTTTTTCTTATATATCACAACAATCATCAATGGATTAAGATCGAGATATCCAAGAATATCTTCTCAGAGCATGTGCAAGACCTGAGGGAGCATGGTTCAAGACAAAGCCATATTTCTATATATAGAGATATTAGGCAATCAGGCATGTTTTGGCACACACTGCTGTACTTGTGCAAAATACTATATTATTATCAGACATGTGATATGTTCCAGGCTGGCTCTCATAGAAGTTACAAAATATGATCTTCCTGAATTGAATTTTAATAATGTTTGTTCCATCAAAAAGAATATTTTCTCATCAAGTAAATGTTTCGAAAGTCTGACATCTAATGTCTGAATGAAAATAAACTATACTACATATACTGTACATATACGCACCGGGGAATATCCAAACATAAAATTAGATTTATAAACGACATTGCTATATTTTTGTTGATGAGTCATTTACACATTCCTGAATACATCAATAAAAATAGTGTCTGCTTCTTCTGCGAGTAGGAACATAAACAGACTTAAAGCTATCAACAACAGACTGTGACATCCATTCTGGCCTCTGAATCAAAGAGCTTGTCCATTCAGTAGGATTGACATATCCAATAATCTTTGTATGGATATCGTGTGCTTGTGAGATGTATTTTCATGGCATGTGTGTATCAAAACATATGCCTGATATGGATACGAGTTACACTGACAGTGCTCAACTGTCAGATTTGAAACTGTCATACTCCCTGTTAGAAATTGAACGTTGAGAGATGCTGGCCAACACTGATTTATCAATTTTAAGTTTATCATCTGGGATAAACGATATTTTATCTATTGTGACCATAGGTGCTTTCAATTACGTTTTAACATTCAAAACATTCTGTTCTGCAAAATGCCTGGTGATCCTGTCAAACTGGAAATCTGACAGCCACTGGCACTCTTGCAGTCTTGAGTTTACCCTCAACATTAGGACATAAATACCCAAAATAAGAAACAGGTTAGGACGCTGACATACGATCGAACCCAAATATAGTGTATTAATGCAACTTACCGATTATATAGTCATAATTCAGTCTCATTTTGATCGATACAAGAAAAAATTGTTTGATGTTTTCAATCCAAAGCTCCAGGAAATATTTCAGTTCAGACATGCGCATTCGCTACGCCACGCTCATTACAGCAACTTCAGTGAATATGTGCGCCACTGCTTAAATGTGAAACATTTTATTTGACAACAGATGTCGCTATCAACGTGCTTTCTGCACAGATAATAATCTGTGCTTTCTGTTTCAGTGGATTTCATAAGGAGTACATGTAGTTTCAGATACATTTAATACTTAATAATGTTTAAATATATCTGGTAGTTTGGACACTCAATCATTATTTTTCTGATATTTAAATGACCAATTCTTAGTTTTCTGACGACCTCGTCATTGTGTTTGTTGCAAATTTATTTGGAATAAGCCCTTAATATTTTTCGTAATTTTACATTTATTTTTGTTATTTAATGATTTATCAAATTATCATCACAGGAGACACTATTTAACTTTTAAATACAAAAACAAAATAACAATTTTTCTACAATATATCTGACAATACAATAATTTATTTCTCTCTCACACCAGTGAACAGCTGATAAATGAAATATCTTTAAAAAAAACCATAATGTATGGAAAGTATTCATGACATTTGCCTGACTTTTTTTCAGAATGTATGTTTTTTATTTCAACTGACCATGACATATAGTTTTAGAAAGCCATATTAAATTGTTTAACAAAAGTCCTTCATCATGTTAATGTGAGCCATCAAATTGACTCATAAAATATTGGTAATCCATGATAACTTGAAGGTCAATGAAAAAACTATTCTAAAGCAGAGTCTCAGATCTCAAAGTTCAGTGGTTCGGTTCAGGGCAGAGCCAAATTACAACTAACTTGAATGCACGTGTGTGAAGTTTGTTACCTATTCACTATTCACAGTTCATTATTAAGATTTCTTTTTCAAACTCGGTAACTCAGGTTGTCAATATGTCATATTTGCAATCATGGTTGTGGTCAATATGTCACTGGGATGTATTTTATATTTTATATTAAAAAAATCCTGAAAAACAACATACTCAACACATTATGCAGGACGAGTAGAAAAAAAAAAACAATCAGAGGTCAATTCAAAGGTCACCAAATTTTGTGTGAGGATCGAGGGGTGTCCAAATATGCTTGCCATGAAATATATTCCCGGTACAATGGACGGTTATAATAATTACAAGATGGCGCTGTGTACAACTTTAAAATTATCATTATTAAAAAAAAAACTTACCTTATAATATTTAAAGTTAAACGATGCTTCAAAATCAAAATCGCGCCTTTTGGCACGATGAGAGATGGATGAAGCCTAATTGATGGTCAATAGACCAATATTCAGATTCATATCATGCGCTCTCTCTCCACATCCACTTTCCATATGCCACTTTTCATACTCTTATATAAATTAATAAATTA
The DNA here is from genome assembly GCA_949316495.1 of Amphiduros pacificus. Classification (NCBI taxonomy): domain Eukaryota; kingdom Metazoa; phylum Annelida; class Polychaeta; order Phyllodocida; family Hesionidae; genus Amphiduros; species Amphiduros pacificus. The sequence continues at coordinate 1,446,100 of OX439003.1, forward strand.
ATATGTTAATATGATGTGGTTAAATCACTATGGTAACCAGCTAGATAAGATTAATCTTTTCTGGTAACCCTTCATTTTCTATATAATTTTGTAAAATTGGTCCATATGTATGTAAAACGTAAACATGTGTTATATATCTTATTTAATGTTGTAGGAAATGATTCATTCATTCATTCATTCATTCATTCATTCATATCCAAATTCAGACCCAAGTTATACCCCATTCACATTTGTGCCGATTTCAGTAAATATGCCCGGCATTTTTAAGCCCAATTATGGGCGATTAACTCTCGGTGCCCTCACGGCAATCTGAACTGCCGGCTGATTTTGTAAAAAAAAAAATAATAATAATACCCATCGGCCAGGCATCTTTACTGAAATCGGCGCAAATGTGACTGGGGTATTAGACGTCGGACGGGTCATCGGGAACTTTTAGCTGCAGCATAAAAGTTGCCGGCGTTTTCCCGATGTCTTATCACCAAATATCATCTTATTAAAACGTCCATGAAGCCGAAAATGAATTTTTATTTTGTCTACCTATCGGCGCTGGGTAGGAAAAGGTACAAAAACTTTATGGAGGTTGATATTAGTAAAATACTCTTTAACAAAATGGGAGCCGGCACTAGTAACTTGCTGAATACGTCATCTATATCAAATATAGAATATCCTGCCAACTTCGCGAATTTTGTAGAATAATCAATATAGAATATAGAATATCCTGCCAACTTCACGAATTATATAGAATATTCAATATAGAATATAGAATATCCTGCCAACTTCGCGGACGTCATCTTAAAGTACACGGCAGGCTCCCGGCAGTGTCCAGCAGGTATATCATAAGATTATCTTAGGGCTGCCGGTGGCATCGTACAGTGAAATTAGGATTTTTTTTGGAAAAAGGATTTTTTAAAGTTGATTTGTTCCCAGACAATCGTCAGATAATCTTTAGGGCTCCCTATGATATCGTACAGACGTCGGTTTCATTTACCAAACGTCTTCAGGATGTCTTAAAGATAGTTGTGGAACCCCGACTCGCGCGAGCAGAGCTCTGGTGGCTACGTCGGGTTGTGAGGTGTCCCCTATCACTCGTGAAGAGACAGGTCGCGACACAGTGTCGCGACCTCAGTGTAGAAAGCAGACACACTCTACACTTATTATTAAGATATCCCAAATATCTTACACATCTAATCTTGCTTTCTGGCGAGTTTCATGTCTGAATAAAATCATTTGAAGAAGTTATTTGGGGTCGCACTTCAGAGGCAGTGAATACCTCCCACTGATGAGCCATCGGAGGTGTTTGGAGTGTGCATCCTAACACCATATGAACACCTACGATTGGCTGTATCGTAAGTAGGTCAAGGAGAGGCCCCAAGTTTGTTGCACATGTAAAACAGTATTCTGTCAGAAATTTAGTTGTATCGAGCTCCCGTAATCTAAACAAATATAAAAGCACACCAGGTGATCAAATTTAAGTACCAGAAAATCAACTTTTTCCTTTGTCACCTCGTATCTGTCACGAGAATGTCACACTAGGTGTGTGGTTTGGAATCTCTTCATGGGTGAATGGGATGACACTGAAACGGTCATATAGCTCCGACCAGAAGAGAACAAGGAGGACCAAATGCCGTTTCTCTTAAACTATCTTAAAGACGTCTGTTAGATGATCGAGACATGCGTCGTTATGATGCCATAAAGACGTCTGTGTAATGTCCATGAGGCACCCCTGTATAATATGACCACAGCTACGGCATATCTTTATTTTCACTGATAAACTCCCCGGCGCCCGGGATCCTGTGACACCGGCCGATTTTTACTACCCGGCTGATGTAGTTGTGGAACCCCCACTTGCGCGAGCAGAGCTCTGGAGGCTACGTCGGGTTGTGCGGTGCCCCCTATCCCTCGTGAAGAGACAGGTCGCGACACAGTGTCGCGACCTCAGTGTGGAAGGCACACACACTCTACACTTATCATTGAGACATTTCAAAAGTCTTACACATCTAATCTTGCTTCCTGGCGAGTTTCATGTCTAAATTAATTCATTTGCAGAAGTTATTTGGGGTTGCACTTCAGAGGCAGTGAATCCCATCCACTGATCAGCGTTCGTAGGTGTCGGGAGTGTGCGTCCAAACACCTACTGATTGGCTGTATCGTAAATAGGTCAAGGAAAGGCCCCAAGTTGGTTGCACACGTGAAACAGTATTCTGTAAGAAGTTTAATTGTATCGAGCTCCCACAAAGTAAACAAAGATACAAATACACCAGGTGATGAGTTTTAAGTACCAGAAAATCAACTTTTTTATTTGTGAATCCATATCTGTAAGGAGAATGTCACACTAGATAGGTGGTTTGGAATCTCTTCATGTGTGAATGGGATGACACTGAAACGGTCATATTGCTCCGACCAGCCTAGCCAGAAGAAAACAAGGAGGACCAAATGCCGTTTCTCTTAAACTACGGCTGATGCCCGGCGCAAACGTGATTCGGGTATGAGGGATATTAAATGACATTGATTTTAAAATATGAAACGTATTTCAAGTGAATCATTTCAAAATACGTTATATGTAAAATGTCCATATTAAATTGAAAAATAAAATTTAGTAAAAACAGAGATATGAAAAACAAATTCGTTCTCATATAAATAATTATCGTCATCTTTACATTAAAAAAGTTACAGGATTATAAAAACCTGTTTTTCGCATCTTTTCTGGCGATTCCTGTCTCATTTTTAAAGGCAAGACCATGTGAGGCAGTATTCAGGTTGACAGTTCTGAACTCTCTGGGTTCATTTGGACCTGGAGCAGACGACATTTTAGATTTAGGTCATGGGGACCTTGAAACAAAGACAGGTGGATCCCCTGTTGGCAGAGATTGCAATCAATTGTGGGAATCTCGAAACTGATGGTCGTCCACCCAGCTGAAACTGACTTACACCCATTTCATATAGTGCTTTGTAGGTGACCCAAATCTAAAATGTCGTCTGCTCCAGGTCCAAACAAACCCAGACTTTCATGTTCATTTCCGAGAAATTAACACATGATTTGTTGAAGAATTGGCTGGACGCTAATTACATTTATCATATAATTGACAGCTTTTTTGACATTTGTACACAAATATCATATTTAATCAAACGTCTTGTTCATTAAAAAATAATGTAAATATAAAAAGAATCTTTAAGAAAAATTCAAGGAAAGTAGTTTGGCACAGGGGTAGACACTAGTTTAAGAGAAACGGCATTTGGTCCTCCTTATTTCTTTTTGGCAGGGCTGGTCGGAGCAATATGACCGTTTCAGTGTCACCCCATTCACCCATGAAGAGATTCCAAACCACACACCTAGTGTGACATTCTCGTGACAGATAAGAGGTGACAAATGAAAAAGTTGATTTTCTGGTACTTAAAACTCATCACCTGGTGTATTTGTATCTTTGTTTACGTTTGTGGGAGCTCGATACAACTAAACTTCTTACAGAATACTGTTTCATGTGTGCAACCAACTTGGGGCCTTTCCTTGACCTACTTACGATACAGCCAATCGGTAGGTGTTAGGACGCACACTCCAAACACCTACGATGGCTCATCAGTGGGAGGTATTCTCTGCCTCTGAAGTGTAATCCCTCATAACTTCTTCAAATGATTTTATTCAGACATGAAACTCGCCAGAAAGCAAGATTAGATGTGTAAGATATTTGAGATATCTTAATAATAACTGTACAGTGTGTGTGGTGTTCACACTGAGGTCGCGACACTGTGTCGCGACCTGTCTCTTCACGAGAGATAGGGGACACCGCACAACCCGACGTAGCCTGCAGAGCTCTGCTCGCGCAAGTCGGGGTTCCACAACTAAATAACTGTCCATATATAGATTTGGACTAGCACAGTCTTGCACAAGGGTGATGTGTGAAAGTAGTACCGCAGAGGGCACTGAGATCTGTGAGATGGTAAAAATTTGCTTTAATATCTCTTTAGAATATAAGTTAAGGGCCAGCATGAAATGTCATTACATGTTAATTCGGCCCTTAAGGGATTTCTGACATTTTGTTGAAATAATCATGCCATTGATGGTTTGTTTGTTTGTTTGTTTGTTTGGGGTTTTATATCACTTTCAACATTATTTCAGTCATTTCCTGACTGAAATTCAGAATAAAATTAATCTAAATATTTCAGTCATTTCCTGACTGAAATTCCATGTCGCAGGTCCTTGACATGACAATCCACCCAGTCACAGAATTACAAGGACAATGGGTTAACCCTTTGACAAAGGCCTCAACTCATTTATGAAATTGTATCATGAATTTAATCTCAGCCTGGCAGGGGATCGAACCAACAACCTTTGGATCATCACAGAGGAACTGGTGCTAATAAACTGGCGCTCTAACCAACTGCGCCACGGCCTGTGGCTGGCCATTGTTTGTTCAGGGGCATGAATTTGATTTTCACCAAAAGAAAAGTCTTTTTTTGATTTTCACAAAAAAAGTCCTTTTTGATTTTCACAAAAAAAAGTTTTTTGATTTTCACCAAAAAATCTTCTGATTTTCACAAATACACGTCTTTTTGATTTCCAGTGAAGGTTGAATATAAGAATTAAGAACTCTGAAAATGCTTATTTGTCCACTGAAAGACATGTTATATGGTCAAGTTAACCCCTAAGGGACTAGGCTATCTTAATTTTGTTGATTGGTAGGACTAACCAATTTTTTCTGGACTAGTGTATCTACATACTAAATTAATAAAATTTATAACCATGGTTATTCAATATGCTTAATAAAGCGCTGGGGTCAAAAGTTCATAATTAAGGCAGTTTGACGTCACTATGATGATTACAATGTAACAAGTTGCAGCCCTTCAGAATGTTACAAATGACGTCACCAAGTCAGAACAATGGGATCGTCCCTCCCGTCCGTTACCGGTGGTGGACGTTGCCGTCCCTCCCGTCCGTTACTGGTGGTGGACGTTGCCGACCCTCCTGTCCGTTACTGGTGGTGGACGTTGCTGTCCTTCCCGTCCGTTAGGGGTTAAGGTACACATTCGAAATTTCGACCGTTCTGCCACTAATGTCATTATTGAAATAACTAATTCTATGTAATTTAGCATGAGCCATCTTTATTAGAGACATGACCAACAAGAAATTACCTAAAAGTGGTGCTTAAAGGGATAACTAGATAATGACATAATATAAATGGTCTCTCAGATTTTTTTGTTAAAAATCAATATAATATAAATTCATTTGTTTTTCTTCTTCCGGAGAGCTTCATTTAGTTCATTAAACAGGTCAATTGCACATCTGCAAGAATAAAATTAATCTAATTTTAAACCACTTCTGATTTGTTTTTCTGATATATTTTTGGCATTATTAAAATGGGGATTGGTCATAATATATCTTGGATGCAGAAAAGGTAATGTATTAGGATATGCGTTAGAACTCGTTTCAACTAGTTTTGTCACATGGGTATATCCTTAAAAAAGGTTGGTTGGAACCAAAGTTCCATAAAAAAATGTGTATGTCCAACCACATGCTTTTATAAACAGGTGCGGGTGGAATTACATCCATTTCCTATATTATGATCATTATTTGAACTCGAATCGTTAAAATATATCAGATAATATTTTTTTCTTCACAGGTGCACGAATTGATGAAAAAATATGCAAAATTTAAAATTTAACCCACCGTCCAAAATCTGGGGCAGGCCCCCTCTGGTGAGGAATATGGACAACAAATTGTCCCGGGAGCACAGTGAACTGCAATCTGAAATTCAAAATACCCTCCAAATAATTTGAAAAATCCTCCTACTTTGTCATGATCATTTTGTGAATACTTATAAGAAATACCTTTTCGCTGACTCTAATCATCTCTTTTGAACTTTTTCTATGACTCAAGGTTACACATCAAGGTGTGAAATGGAAATAAAACTGATTCAAACTTATATGCTTATTGTCCAAGATTTACTTATATATGCTTATTGTCCAAGATTTACTTATATATGCCTATTGTCCAAGATTTACTTATATATGCTTATTGTCCAAGATTTACTTATATATGCCTATTGTCCAAGATTTACTTATATATGCTTATTGTCCAAGATTTACTTATATATGCTTATTGTCCAAGATTTACTTATATATGCCTATTGTCAAGATTTACTTATATATGCCTATTGTCCAAGATTAACTTATATATGCTTATTGTCCAAGATTTACTTATATATGCATATTATCTAAGATTTACGTAAATATGCATACTGCCCACGATTTACGCATATATGCTTATTGTCCTAAATTTACTTATATATGTGCATATAGATTTACTTTATATGCTTATTGTCCAAGATTTACTTTAAATGCTTATTGTCCAAGATGTACTTATATATGCATATTGTCCAAGATTAACTTTATATGCTTATTGTCCAAGATTTACTTATATATGCTTATTGTCCATGATTTACTTTATATGCTTATTGTCCAAGATTTACTTATATATGCCTATTGTCCAAGATTTACTTCATATGCATATTGTCCAAGATTTACTTTATATGCATATTGTCCAAGATGTACTTATATATGCATATTGTCCAAGATTAACTTTATATGCTTATTGTCCAAGATTTACTTATATATGCTTATTGTCCATGATTTACTTTATATGCTTATTGTCCAAGATTTACTTATATATGCCTATTGTCCAAGATTTACTTATATATGCTTATTGTCCAAGATTTACTTATATATGCATATTATCTAAGATTTACGTAAATATGCATACTGCCCACGATTTACGCATATATGCTTATTGTCCTAAATTTACTTATATATGTGCATATAGATTTACTTTATATGCTTATTGTCCAAGATTTACTTTAAATGCTTATTGTCCAAGATGTACTTATATATGCATATTGTCCAAGATTAACTTTATATGCTTATTGTCCAAGATTTACTTATATATGCTTATTGTCCATGATTTACTTATATATGCATATTGTCCAAAGATTTACTTATATATGCATATTGTCCAAAGATTTACTTATATATGCATATTGTCAAGATTTACTTATATATGCCTATTGTCCAAGATTTACTTATATATGCCTATTGTCCAAGATTTACTTATATATGTCTATTGTCCAAGATTTACTTATATATGCCTATTGTCCAAGATTTACTTATATATGCTTATTGTCCAAGATTTACTTTGTATGCATATTGTCCAAAGATTTACTTATATATGCTTATTGTCCAAGATTTACTTATATATGCATATTATCTAAGATTTACGTAAATATGCATACTGCCCATGATTTACGCATATATGCTTATTGTCCAAAATATACTTATATATGTGCATATAGATTTACTTTATATGCTTATTGTCCAAGATTTACTTTAAATGCTTATTGTCCAAGATTTACTTATATATGTATATTGTCCAAGATTTACTTGATAAGATATTCAAATACTAGTTGGATGTCTAAAGATCAATAATCCCTGATTGCATTACCTCTAATTTTCCCACTCACCCTGTGTGAAAAACTTGCAAAATGTGTGAACATTTATCCCTGTATCCTGCTAGAAAACCTTCATGGTATTTTGGAATCAGTTCCTTTTTGCCAATAATATAAGGTTCATATCCATCCTGATATTCAACCTGAAATTAATGAGCATTAGGCACTGAACTTACTTATTTGTAGACAACAACAGTAAGAGTGCACACACAGAATTAGTAAAAAGACATGTAACTTTTTTTTAAAGTGAAACATTTCTCTTTATCTGTAACCTTTTTGTGAAATATTTTTTGACATACCTGAGAGGTAGATTACGATTAAATATCAGATGATCCTCCAGAAAATTCTTAACAACTTTGACATGCACATATCACACGCAATCAAATATTGACTTACTGGTTATATATTTTGTATATTGCGATCCCTAGAAGGTTTTGACAAATACTTTTAATTATAATGCAATACATGTATTTTATAATGTATTAATTATAGTGCAATACATGTATTTTTCTACATATAAAAGAATCTACCTTATTTGAAAGGAGCTATTCAGGTTGGTATTAGGACTTTCAAATATATTCTAATATGGTGCCCCCAAAATAAAATGAAAATAAATGATGGTAAGACTGAATGAACTGCTTATATGTGGAAGAAACTCAAACTTTAATAATAATGAAATTCCATCTGGAATAAAGGTTGGAGAAACAAATATTCAAAGGTCACACATAAAGTAAAGTATATTGGTGTAATCTTGGATCAGGAACTCAACATGAAACAACAAATTAAAAAAAATGCATAAATAGAAGCATATCATTGACTAGAAACAGCCTTGATGAAAAAAAACTGCTAATAGTCTGGCGCATGCATTTGTCACATCCACCCAAGACTATGGTAACTCTTTACTTGCCGGGTTACCCAAATGCGACATAGCAAAGTTGCAAAATTTACAGAATGTTGCAGCCAGAGTTTATGCCAAATAAAAAAGAATGATCATATAGCAGACACACTAAAGGGGCTGCACTGTCTCCCTGTTGAAGCTAGGATAGACTTTAAGATTACATTACTAACATGGATTTGTTTGTTTGGGGTTTTACATCACTTTCAACATTATGTCAGTGATTTCGTGATGAGACCTACTTGTAGCAGATATAGTGCTGCCTCACTGAATTGTCATGTCGCAGGTCCTTGACATGACAACCCACCCGGTCACAGATTTACAAGGACAACGGGTTAACCCTTTAGGCACGGGCCTCAGCTCATGTGGGAAATTGTATCATGAGTTCAATACCGACATGGCCAGTGTTTGAACCCACGACCTTTGGATCACCACAGAGGAACTGGTGCTAATAAGCTGGCGCTCTAACCAACTGCGCCACGGGCCGTGGCCCCATACTAACATGGAAGGTACAAAATGGCAAATTGCCAGAATACCTATCACGACTGTTAATACCAAAAACAGGTACAAGACCTCTAAGGTCATCTGAAAACAATGAATACAGTGTCCTCAGAACTAACCTAAAAACATATGGGGATAGGGCTTTTAAGGTGTATGCGCCTGGAATGCCCTGCCTCTGGTGGCGAAAAATAGTAAATCATTAGCCACCTTTAAATCTAAACGAAAAACACATTTATACATGAATCACTATATAGAAAAAGCGCTATGAGCAGACCTAGTCTGAAATAGCGCTATGGAAATTGTTATTCTTAGTATTATATTACTAATGTATAATAACTGCTCATATTTACAGTGTATGGCATTTTGGCTGTCCTCCATTTAGAATAGTTTGTAATATGGTGACTATTCCTCCAATGTACACTGAATGAAATATGCAAATACAAACAAATTAGTAAATGTTTGTAGTCCAGTTGAATCATAAATGATAAACCTTAAAGATGATAATTTTATATATTTCTTTCAGAGAAATACCTGTCAGAAGATTTGATGATACCTATGTCCATTAAGAATACAACCGATGCCTTGTCTTGTGGGAAATCCCTGCCCACATGAGTATCATACTCCACACATGGAACCACCAGTACCTACATATCAATGCAAAAGTAGGGAGTATCAGCCATTGATTGTTATTGCTGTTCTATTTACACACATTGAGAAATAGAGTTTCAAATACTGGCAATATTTGTTATATTGCAAATTTTAAAATGAATTTCGACTATGCACTGCCACAAATGATTTGTTTAATAAGTATTCTTTTTCATTCTGAAAATAAAACTATTAATGTTCTATATTTTCTAAAAATTAAATCGGTTATTTAAAGAATAGCAAAGTGGTAAGAAGCACAATTTTCCAGTCACTCTATAGCACTCTACAAAACCATTTATGGACACATTGCTTACCTCTTTTGCCATGTTCCTAGTGGGTATTATCTGCAGTAATTCCTGATACATTTTGGGTCCAGGCATGAAATCAATGTCCAGGAGTAAAACATAGTCCGTTCTGGCATTTGTTAATGCCTCATTTCTTAACACATTCACTGGGTAGTAAGTCTAAATAACAGGAAATAAGGCATTATGAAAAATGTTTTGATTATATTCTGACATTTGATTTGTTTGGTACAACTAACCTTCACACAACTGAACCACCTTTAAACAATGATAGCAGATAAGAACACCAAAAGGAGGTGAGCTGAAAGATTTGAGGGAAAGTCAGAATCACAGTGGACTCAAAGTAAGAATGAAACACACCAACAGTAGGCTCAAAGAGTGAGTCACAGCCACAGAGGCTCAAAGTGGAGTGAGTCACCTCCACAGAGGCTCAAAGTGGAGTGAGTCACCTCCACAGAGGCTCAAAGTGGAGTGAGTCACACTCGTAGCCACGGTAGCTCAAAGTGAAAGTAAGACCTAGTCTCACCCCATTTTTAATATATCACACTTATCCCATTTTTAATATATCACACTTACCCCATTTTTAATATATCACACTTACCCCATTTTTAATATATCACACTTACCCCATTTGTAATATATCACACTTACCCCATTTTTAATATATCACACTTACCCCATTTTTAATATATTACACTTACCCCATTTTTCACCACAATATGTAGGTCTAAGCCTTCTCTCTCCAGAATGGCAGGATAGTGGGATAGCAAGGTGGGTGCGATGGAGGACTGCATCAGGTCAATATATAGGGCAACAGATAGAGGTCCTTTCCAATATTCTAATATACCATTCAGGGCACTGATCTTAATGAAGGAAAACTGTGTGACTAGTGTGACATCATTGCTGTGATAGGCATTACCTATATTCTCCCAGATGTGTGGAATTTTCAGATGAAATAGTTCCCCTTCCTTTTTATAAATTACACATGGTGCTTCACCGGTCCCATAGTAGGTTTTTGTTTTCAGCGTACCTATATTCTGAGCCAGATTTTGCATGACATGTTCAAACATCTGTAGTCGTTTCTGTGCATTCTCAGACAGGTCACCCATTGTCCAAATATATCTGATGATAAGAAACAGAGCAGTAGAACTCACTACTCCGAACACTGGCATCCTGGATAAAAAAACACGCCAAATGTCCTATTAATATCTTCTCAAATGATTTTCTCTAATTCCATTTACACTTTTTTCTCCCCATGTCTATACATTGTTATGCCCATTACTCTTGAAACATACCATTTATCTATCTTAAATTACATTTTCTGCCTACTTAGATGACTTAATGTAATATTCCTCTTAGTTTTTCTTCTTTTCTCGAATATTTAACTATATTCAAGACATTTAATGGAAGCATTTTGTCATCTTGTAAAAAAGACAAAATGGCCATATCTGTCTACAAAACCAGAAATTTTACTTATTTCCTCCATAAATGAATTGATTGTGATATGAAACAAACCTTCTGAAAGCCTGTCGCAATCTATGTAGTCCAACAATTGTAACCATCTTTCAGGAAACTCAACAATGCTATATTTATATAAAGTCGGCCACTACAACAATATAAAATATACACTATTACAACCATTATATTGAGTAATATAATATTCCTCTATAATGATACATAGTAGACCATTATGATAATATATTGTAGACTTCTATAATGTTATGTTGATATAATGATATATTGCAGACCTCTATAATGTTATGTTGATATAATGTTATATTGTAGACCTCTATAATGTTATATTGATATAATGTTATATTGTAGACCTCTATAATGTTATGTTGATATAATGATATATTGTAGACCTCTATAATGTTATATTGCAGACCTCTATAATGTTATATTGTAGACTTCTCTAATGTTATGTTAATATAATGATATATTGTAGACCTCTATAATGTTATATTGATATAATGTTATATTGTAGACCTCTATAATGTTATGTTGATATAATGTTATATTGTAGACCTCTATAATGTTATATTGATATAATGTTATATTGTAGACCTCTATAATGTTATGTTGATATAATGTTATATTGTAGACCTCTATAATGTTATGTTGATATAATGTTATATTGCAGACCTCTATAATGATATATTGTAGACCTCTATAATGTTATGTTGATATAATGTTATATTGTAGACCTCCATAATGTTATGTTGATATAATGTTATATTGTAGTCCTCTATAATGTTATGTTGATATGTTATATTGTAGACCTCTATAATGTTATGTTGATATAATGTTATATTGTAGACCTCTCTAATGTTATGTTGATATGATGTTATGTTGTAGACTTCTATAATGTTATATTGATATAATGATATATTGTAGACCTCTATAATGTTATGTTGATATAATGTTATATTGTAGACCTCCATAATGTTATGTTGATATAATGTTATATTGTAGTCCTCTATAATGTTATGTTGATATGTTATATTGTAGACCTCTATAATGTTATATTGTAGACCTCTATAATGTTATGTTGATATAATGTTATATTGCAGACCTCCATAATGTTAGGTTGATATAATGTTATATTGTAGACCTCTATAATGTTATGTTGATATAATGATATATTGCAGACCTCTATAATGTTATATTGTAGACCTCTATAATGTTAGGTTGATATGTTATATTGTAGACCTCTATAATGTTATGTTGATATAATGTTATATTGTAGACTTCCATAATGTTATGTTGATATAATGTTACATTGTAGACTTCCATAATGTTATGTTGATATAATGTTACATTGTAGTCCTCTATAATGTTATGTTGATATGTTATATTGTAGACCTCTATAATGTTATGTTGATATAATGTTATATTGTAGACCTCTATAATGTTATGTTGATATAATGTTATATTGCAGACCTCTATAATGATATATTGTAGACCTCTATAATGTTATGTTGATATAATGTTATATTGTAGACCTCTATAATGTTAGGTTGATATAATGTTATATTGCAGACCTCTATAATGATATATTGTAGACCTCTATAATGTTATGTTGATATAATGTTATATTGCAGACCTCTATAATGATATATTGTAGACCTCTATAATGTTATGTTGATATAATGTTATATTGTAGACCTCCATAATGTTATGTTGATATGTTATATTGTAGACCTCTATAATGTTATGTTGATATAATGTTATATTGTAGTCCTCTATAATGTTATGTTGATATGTTATATTGTAGACCTCTATAATGTTATGTTGATATAATGTTATATTGTAGACCTCTATAATGTTATGTTGATATAATGTTATATTGTAGACTTCTATAATGTTATGTTTATACAATGTTATATTGTAGACTTCTATAATGTTATGTTGATATAATGTTATGTTGTAGACCTCTATAATGTTATGTTGATATAATGATATATTGCAGACCTCCATAATGTTATGTTGATATAATGTTATATCGTAGACCTCTATAATGTTATGTTGATATAATGATATATTGTAGACCTCTATAATGTTATGTTGATATAATGTTATATTGTAGTCCTCTATAATGTTATGTTGATATAATGATATATTGTAGTCCTCTATAATGTTATGTTGATATAATGTTATATTGTAGACTTCTATAATGTTATGTTGATATAATGTTATATTGCAGACCTCCATAATGTTATGTTGATATAATGTTATATTGCAGACCTCTATAATGTTATATTGTAGACTTCTATAATGTTATGTTGATATAATGTTATATTGCAGACCTCTATAATGTTATATTGTAGACCTCTATAATGTTATGTTGATATAATGATATATTACAGACCTCTATAATGTTATGTTGATATAATGTTATATTGTAGACCTCTATAATGTTATGTTGATATAATGTTATATTGTAGACCTCTATAATGTTATGTTTATATAATGTTATATTGTAGACCTCTATAATGTTATGTTGATATAATGTTATATCGTAGACCTCTATAATGTTATGTTGATATAATGTTATATTGTAGACTTCTATAATGTTATGTTGATATAATGTTATATTGTAGACTTCTATAATGTTATGTTGATATAATGTTATATTGTAGACCTCTATAATGTTATGTTTATATAATGTTATATCGTAGACCTCTATAATGTTATGTTGATATAATGTTATATTGTAGACTTCTATAATGTTATGTTGATATAATGTTATATTGCAGACCTCTATAATGTTATATTGCAGACCTCTATAATGTTATATTGTAGACTTCTATAATGTTATGTTGATATAATGTTATATTGTAGACCTCTATAATGTTATGTTGATATAATGATATATTGTAGACCTCTATAATGTTATGTTGATATAATGTTATATTGTAGACCTCTATAATGTTATGTTGATATGATGTTATGTTGTAGACTTCTATAATGTTATATTGATATAATGTTATATTGCAGACCTCTATAATGTTATGTTGATATAATGTTATATTGTAGACCTCTATAATGTTATGTTGATATAATGTTATATTGTAGACTTCTATAATGTTATGTTGATATAATGTTATATTGTAGACTTCTATAATGTTATATTGATATAATGTTATATTGCAGACCTCTATAATGTTATGTTGATATAATGTTATATTGTAGACCTCTATAATGTTATGTTGATATAATGTTATATTGTAGACCTCTATAATGTTATGTTGATATAATGTTATATTGTAGACCTCTATAATGTTATGTTGATATAATGTTATATCGTAGACCTCTATAATGTTATGTTGATATAATGTTATATTGTAGACTTCTATAATGTTATACTACTGTAAAGACATTGTAGACCACGACGATGGTTTATACTGAAGGCTACTCTAGTGATTAATGAAATATTGTAGACCATTTTATTGATGTATTGTATATCATTATTATGATAAAAACAATAAAAAGATATGAGTCTGTAAGACTTAAAACATAAAATAAATTAATATCGAATTCCACTAAAGTAATAAGTAGTTTTTTAAACCTAACAATATGCAGTGCTAATAAATGCTACAGTAGATTAGCAATATATACAGTGCTAATAAATGCTATAGTAGATTAGCAATATGCAATGCCAATAGGTGCTGTAGTAGATTAGCAATATATGCAGTGCCAATAGGTGCTGTAGTAGATTAGCAATATATGCAGTGCTAATAAATGCTATATTAGATTAGCAATATGCAATGCCAATAGATGCTGTAGTAAATTATGTGATAGAGAAAATGGAAAATAATAGTGCAACTGTACCTTATCCACGTGTCATCACATCATCCAACAATGGAAACAAAATCGCTTCAGTAAAATGAGATAATCGTTTGTTTTCAAACATTTGTTTCATTTCATTTTGAACGTCATTTATACAGAACTGTTAGTTATATAAAAATGTGAATTATATATTGAGATAACTATATCTGATCATCAGTACAAAAACCAGATCCAACATAGTTGGCAACTCATGCCCTTGGCTCAACCTGCAGGGCTCCATCATATACCAAGTAGATAACTAAATATCGTATCCAAATAACTAAATATAGTATCCAAACAAATGACCTTTTGTTTTATAGTTCCATGCTCTTTAGGAAAATGTACAGTGTGAATATATGCCATGCCATATATCATGGTAAGAATAAAAAATAAATAACAGTATTAAGCCTCTATGAGATTTTGAGGAAAATTTAGACCAACTCACTGCATAATAAATGAACACATATGAACATAAAACGTGCGAATGCCAGCTTCAACTATTAAAGCTCTGACGATTGCAAATTGTGTTTTCGGAAATTATATGATTATAAATGGTTTTGAAAGCCTTATTATTCTTTAAAACTTTTATTATCAACACATAATTACATGTGTAACTGGTAAATTGCTTTTTGAAATACAGAATATAATGAATTACAAATATAACAATATTGTCAAATTAAAGAAAATTTCCCCCTTGTATTGAAAACGTTATTTACAATGCCCCAAGGATACCAGAATTCTACCTCATGTTGGTCATAAATACGTTTTTATTCATATCTCAAATATTAGAATAAATCAGAATAGATTAAAATGGATCACAATAGAATAAACTAAAACAGAACGATTAAAATAGAATAAATAAGAATTGAATAAATCAAAATAAAATAAATCAGAAGTAATCTTGTATCCACTGGTATGGTCTGTAAGGATGTAAGGCCTGTACCATTAGACACACAAACAGAGACAAACAGGCCTCTCGAGCTCAAAGCCAAATCACTCCAAATTCCCATTGTTAGCAAAACTATATCAAGCAGGTGTTACACTGGATTACTGGTTTGCTAAGCAAAGTGCACAATGGATGATTTGGAATTTAGCTGAAGACTCATCTTTTAATTTTGCATTCTTATAATACTTTTAATTCTATAAGCAGTGTTAAACCAATTACGGCTGTACACTAGGTATTTAAGATCAACACGTATGGATGTTTTAATTTCAAGGAATAATGAATTTTTAGATTTTAGATCTGATATATATTTGGGTCTTTATGGGCAATCAAAATATTCATCTCACAATGCTAATCTTATAACCATTTATAACATTTTGATATCAATGTTTTTTTTCAGTATTCTGTTTAAGTCACAGACATTTTGTCTAAATGCAAGTGGTTTCACATTTCAGATATCACGTGATCTTACATAACAAGGGCAGTGTATTTCTTTGTTGTTTGATTGAAAGCAAATTTTGTTGCCATTACCTTTTAGATAAGTGAAAAAGGAAATACCCATACAGAGCAACCGTGGCTTATGATCAAGTTATCTATATGTCTTAAGTATGTATGGATGTATTTCAACTGTATTCAGAGGAATAACATTAATAATAAAATATTGCTTTATTATAATACATTTAAAACCCGGATTAATTTACTGAGATTTTATAAGCCTAGATGATGCTCAGCTTTAATTTTATGCAAAACTTACAAATTGTTTTATTCAGATGTTGAAGCAGAAATTTATATTCATAGTCCAAAAAATTCCACAAAATCAATTTAAATTAATAAATTAATTTTAGATGTTGTTCCAACTTATTTATAATATATATATTTATAATATATATATATATATATATATATATATATATATATATATATATATATATATATATATATATATATATATATATATATATATATATATATATATATATATATATATATATATATATATATATATATATATATATATATATATGTATATATATACATATATACATATATACGTTAAAAGCAAATTATTGACAGATGTTTAAAATATGTTAATATAGAATTTATGTTTTACAAACATGTATATGCCAATATAACATTTTGTACCATATTCAAGTCCAGATTATTCTCTTTGAAAATATTTATCGTTTGTTTTTGCCCAAAATAAAGGGAAGGTCTTGTTGGCAGTATTCAGAGAACCCTCCAGACGTCCACGGATTGGTCTCCGGGAAGGCAGTACTCACTGTCCCATAATCTAGCATCGCGTTTTTGAGCGCCTCTTTGGCCTTGCCAGTGAACTGCGTGAGTGCAAGTTGCTCTCCAGAAGGACCCTTCAAAAACACATAGTTGTAGCCTTCAAGTGTGCCGTACTCAGATGTCATAGGATCGCTGTAGTTATTCAGAGGCACCGCCTGATCTAAGGAATCCACTTGGACCGCTCTGTTAGCCCTCACCTGGGGCATCCCATTGCTCTTTGCTTTGTTTTCTAGGTCTTGGATATACTGATTAAAGTCAACTTTATCATCAACCATAAACCCAACAATGTGGGTGCCATAATAGGCAGGACTTGTGTAATTCTGGTAGAAATGAGCACCAGCTACTCTCTGGCTTGGGGGACTGTGGAATACGTAAGGCTCAAAGTAAGTATTATCAAAAAGAAAAAATCCTATGTCAATACAAGCGACCTCTGGTGACGATATATTAACAATGCCATATTCCTCATTAGGGACCATACCATCTGCTTCTGCTTGCAAAATATCATCTTGGAAAAATACATTGTAAATAACACTTCCTGCAAGACATTTAGCTGATCGTTTTGTTTGTTTTCCTCCTAAAACATTGATGTAAAATCTAACGGCCTCATCATAATCTCGAACCGTCAAACTAACATGGTTGATCCCATCCATTTTCTTTGACAGCTCATTCTGGAATGAATTTTTGGCCAATGGTTTAAGAAGAGCTGGAAAAACTCCTTTGTCTTCACAAAATGGTTCAAAAACTTTCCCGGCTCTTATTCCCCGTCTATAGCTCAATTCAATCCTTTGACCAATGGTTCCCCGAGTACTTGCAACAGTGGTGCCATCTCCAAATGAAAGTAGGAAATCCTCAACCGGAAGTGAGTTTCTTGTGGTTAAAGTATCAACAGGTTGTTTTGAAATAAACCCAGAATATTGATAATTTAGACTTTTCTCCTTTGTCCATAAGTCTTCGATCTGTTGTAGAGGTACAACATCTGTTTTAGCAGAAAATGATACATGCCCATATCCAATCTTTCCTGTTCCCTTGTTTGACTGTGCCAAAGCAAAGGGCACGTCACTTAATTTGTAGGAAAAGTGTAATAGCTGTACCATGATATTTTGAAACAAGATGAAGTTCCATGAAACCTGTAAAAACAACGGTTATTTTAAAATCATAATATCATAATATTAAAGCTACCATAAAAGTTTCTGAGGATTGGAGAGTAATTTGATATTGCTCAAATTTGTACTGAATCAAACCTCCTCATCACACTTTAATATTATTTTAAACTTGGAGCATAATGATAAGAAATAAGCTAAATTAAGTAAAACTGTTTCTGATTAATAAAAGGATTAGAAAAAAAGATATTTAGCATCGAAAATTATTCAAGAAATTATAAGTGATTGCATGGATATCACCAAGATTAAACATGTTAAACATTCCACCGGATGCCTGTATTTCTATATTTAGTATGTGTGTATGCAAACAACAAATAACCTTGCACGATCCTGGACCTGTTCCTTGCCTGATGTCTGGTATGCCATAAGTATACTGAGTTTCACCAGCTTCTGTGGCCTCCAATATTTCCTTCTGGAACATGCGATAAAAATGGGAGTCTCCCTGCAGGTTTACAACACTGAGCTCATCAATCTTCTTGCCTCCTAACACATCCACGTAGAATTTGGTAGCCTGGTTCAAGTTATCCACAGTGATTCCAACATGGCTGATACCGAATATACCATACTCAGGAAATGAGTTTACTATATTAAACAATAGTATTCCCCCCAAAAACAAAATAGTTTGTATCACAATCCTGTTCATCTCTTGTATAGGTTTGGGTAGATACTATTATCTGCAACTTGATTCCTTGTTTCATAAACCAGTATTATCTATCAATCTAGAAACTCCCCTGGTGTCTTGTATGTGACCTCACCCTTCAAGGACAGCACACACACATATTGGATGTTTTAGGTTAGATTCTCCTATGACATTCATCATGATTAAACATTGAAGTGTATGTTTGGCATATAAAGAACGCATGACAAATGTTTACTTTGAGGAGATTCTCCTTATATTTGAATTGAAAATCAAAACACTGCATATATTTTCTTCTTTCATTCTCTGATATTACGTTTCACCTTAACAATATTAAAATTAAATAAGTATCCTTGTCTAAATTATACAGCAACCTCAACCTTAGATTCACAATGGTTTAAACCAAACACATCTTCTTAGGCAGTCCATATTTATATTAGTAAATAATCATCATCTCTACCTTAGTTAAATTTAGATTCTAACCATTCATATAGACATTGGGGATCTGAAAAGCAAAGAGAGTGCAAGACATTTTAATCTTTGCAATGTCCTGACTGCTAAATGGCTCACTTTTAATTGATTAGGTCAACTCTATCATACACCTAATGGGATGAATTTCTACTGATTTCAATTGATTTTGAGGTAGTAATTGATAAATAAAATGCTTATATACACACCCCTTGCTGTAATTACCAAAACTAAATATCAAAATTATTTCCCTGAAAATGTAACAATATCAAACTTTGTAAAACTAAACAATGTATTCTGGAAGTGTATGTATGATGTTTCTGTGTATTCATGTTTGTCTGTACACATGTATTCTATATGTATGTACGCACGCGCAAGACAATAGGTAAGATAATAATTTGGATTGATAGGGTAACAATATATAGGGTAACAATATATAGGGTAACAATATATAGGGTAACAATATATAGGGTAACAATATATAGGGTAACAATATATAGGGTAACAATATATAGGGTAACAATATATAGGGTAACAATATATAGGGTAACAATATATAGGGTAACAATATACTGGGTAACAATATACTGGGTAACAATATATAGGGTAACACTATATAGGGTAACAATATATAGGGTAACAATATATAGGGTAACAATATATAGGGTAACAATATATAGGGTAACAATATATAGGGTAACAATATATAGGGTAACAATATATAGGGTAACAATATATAGGGTAACAATATATAGGGTAACAATATATAGGGTAACAATATATAGGGTAACAATATATAGGGTAACAATATATGAGATGGAGGATGTACATTATTTGTAACATGGATGGTTCCTCTTTTGAGATTCACCGCCGACAGGCAAAGGATTTGAACAATTTATGCCACTGTAGAATGTGCCTCTGAGAACAAGAATAGGACTCTGATTTGCATATTTGCTATTGCATACAAATATATTCCTATGTCATGTAAAGATGTGATGACATCATGGCCTGAACAGAAACTTCAGCTTTGTAACATCGGCACTAATTCAGGAGTGAAATTTTGTTTTGTTTGTTGAATCTTTTGTTTTGTTTGGAGATATTTTTGTTTTGTTTGGAGATATTTTTGTTGTGTTGTTTCTATATCTTTCCTGTCTTCTTAACCAACTTAAGCACCTTATCAGTGGACAGAGGTGTGAACCTCTTTAGGAGGAAAGCTTCAGTAGCATCGACTGGCCCATTGTACATCACACTATCTGCTGGAGAAATCATACTATCAGAACTATTGTCCATATCATTGCGGATTTTCTCATTTTTTTCAAGAAAGAACTCATTGAACTTTTCAGTTACGATGTCATTGATAAGTTAGACTATGCTAGTCCAAATCTATATTAGGACTATCAAGGACCTCTCGTTGTGCAGCGGGCGAATAATGTCACTATTTTTGAGGGGATTGCTCTGATCAGTCTGATTGATTGACATAAATATAGAACAGGGTAACCCCAATCAACAACCACATATTTCCAGTGACGTGTGACCGGAGTTCAGAGCACGGCATACGGGCACATGGGAGGTGGTTTACTGTCCATATATGGACAGTTATTAGTGTCTATTGATAAGTGGCATAGGCGTACAGAGCTGATGCTTAGAGTTGATAGCCCAGTTGCCACACCTAGTCGCGTCTCACATTGACCCTGACACTGTACACCTCTGTACTACATGAATGTTGCCAATAACATGTGTTATTCTATGATCACTGTGTATTCTGTGCTGTGATTGGTCAATTCCTGGTCACATGAGCTTCTCTAAATTGTTTTATTGACCAGATGCATTATATTGCACGTCAATATACTTTCCACTGCACTGATGGGGAATTCCATGGCAGGAAATGTTGGGGAAGCCCTATAATGACGTCACCAGCTTGCTCTGAGTGACCTGCAGACTGGGAAGCAGACGACAGCAATCACAACAATGTCCAGGTTTGCCACACTAAATAATTAGAATTAAACCAACAATGGCAGTAATTAACACAGTGATCATAGAATAAAACAAATATGTACCTGGGTGTCGTGCAATATGACTTTTTATGGACCTTTGGAAAGTTATATTGCACTTGGCTGCGCCTCGTGCAATATAACTTTCCGAAGGTCCATAAAAAGTCATATTGCACGACACCCAGGTCCATATTTGTATAATATGCACTTTATACAGAGACCCTGCAGTCATCATTGGTAGGGGCCATGGGCAGTGGCACAATTGGTTAGAGCGCCAGCTTATGCCTCAGTCACATTTGCGCCGATTTCAGTAAAGATGCCGGCAGTTCAGATTGCCGTGCGGGCACCGGGAGATCATCGGCCACAATTGGGCATCTTTAAGACGTTGGCCGGGTCATCAAGAACTTTTAGCTGCCACATAAAAGTTGCCGGCGTATCCCCGATGTCTAATGCCTCAGTCACATTTGCGCTGATTTCAGTAAAGATGCCCGGCCGATGGGTATTTTTTACAAAATCGGCAGGCAGTTCAGATCGCCGTGCGGGCACCGGGAGATCATCGGCCACAATTGGGCATCTTTAAGACGTCGGGGAGGTCATCGGGAACTTTTATCTTGAACATAAAAGTTGCCGGCGTTTCCCCGATGTCTTATCAGCAAATATCATCTTAAAGTACACGGCAGGGTCCCGGCAGTGTCCCGCAGGGACATCGGCAGATTATCTTAGGGCTGCCGGTGGCATCGTGTGGTGAAAATAGGATTAAATATTTTTTTTAAGCCTACCCAGACGTCTTAAAGACATCTTGCAGACATCTGTGTCAAGAAACAGACGTCGTAAAGATATCCTACAGACGTCTGTGCCATTCAGTCTTGCACGTGCCGTGCCGTGCCCTTTAATAATGTGACCACAGCTACGGCATCTCTCAGATTGTTGGTGATAAACTCCCCGGCGCCCGGCAGATTGTGAAGTCGGCCGATTCTAACTTCCCCGCCGGCGCCCGGTGCAAATGTGACTGAGGCATTATCAGCAAATATCATCTTAAAGTGCACGGCAGGGTCCCGGCAGGGTCCCGCAGGGACATCGGCAGATTATCTAAGGGCTGCCGGTGGCATCGTGCGGTGAAAATAGGATTATATTTATTTCATGTGTTCATAGACCATCGTCAGATGATCCCACGGGCTCCCTGCGATATATCATAGACGTCTTTAGGATGTCTTTCAGACGTCTGTCAAATGAGACAGACGTCTTTAGGATATCCTACAGACGTCTGTCAATGATCTAGACGTCTTTAAGATATCCTACAGACGTCTGTGCCATTCAGTCTTGCACGTGCCGTGCGGTGCCCTTTAATAATGTGACCACAGCTACAGCATCTCTCAGATTGTTGCCTATAAACTCCCCGGCGCCCAGCAGATTGTGAAGTCGGCCAATTCTTACTTCCCGGCCGGCGCCCGGTGCAAATGTGACTTAGGCAATACTAGCACCAGTTCCTCTGTGGTGATCTAAAGGTCATGGGTTTGATCCCCGGCCATGGCGAGATTGAACCCATGTTACGATTTCCCATATTAGCTGAGGCCCGTGCCAAAAGGGTTAACCCATTGTCCTTGTAAATCTGTGATAAGATAAGAACACAGCAAGCGAGTCTCCAAGTTACTGCTAAGAAGTCGTGACCCAGTAATTAGTAGATAACAGTAGATTGTCTGGTAATTAAGGATGACCTTGATCATTTCATGGTCAGAGATATTCATCCACCAGGTGGCCTTCCAGCAGTTTAATCCCTCTGAAGGTGATTGGCAGATCAAGGGTATTCCTGAGTTTGTGGGTTGGTTCCTTGCTCCACTGAGTCATATCAAAGGTGGAGAGGATATCAGTGAATTTTATGACATAATTGATTGGTTTGTTTACATTAAACTTGTAATCACCCAGAAGTAATATTTCATGGATAAATACATAACACTGCATTACATATCCAATGGGTAGTATTCAATTACTACCTCTGCAGCATTGCCCTGTTTTTGAAGTTTGGAATTCACTGAGTCATAAATACTTGCATTGCACACAAAAATATCATCAAATCTGAATTTAACAATATTAGGACTAGGTCAGGAATCATAACCAGGTGTCTGGCACATATACTGACCAATCAGTACAAATGCCATGGTAAAGCATGATTTTTTATGTTTCTTTAAGTTATATAAGTTATATAAGTTGCAATTTAACCAGGATCAATGCACTACTTCACACTGATCAAACCTTGCTGAGGGAAATGAGCTATTGAACACAAAGTCCTTTCATGATAGAGAACATGACTTTTTTGAGATACCACTCAAAAGGAAGAAGTGTAGGATTGGCCTATTAACAGTGAGACATGTGGGTCATGTGTTGTCAAAGAATGAAGTTGAAGTTGACCCCAAAAAAGTTGAAGCAATATCCTACTCCAGAAGATAAGGAGAGGTTGTCAAGGTTATAAGGTATAGTGACTTATGTGTTTATTCCCAATCTGTCTGAGAAACAGCTGTGCTGTGGGAGCTGACAGATATGCAGACTGAAGCTGATTTCCAGCTCATGACGAGGCCATGGAGGCAGTGAAGAATGCATTGATATCAGCAAGTTGAAGTAAGTTTTATCAAAGGTCTTAGGATTCAGGATGAGAGGCCAGATGCTTTGTTTGTTTGGGGCTTTACATCACTTTCAACATTTTTTCAGTCACTTCGTGATGAGACCTACTTGCAGCACATATAGTGCTGCCTCACTGAAATGTCATGTCGCAGGTCCTTGACATGACAACCCGCCCGGTCATAGATTTACAAGGACAATGGGCTAACCCTTTGCACATGGCCCTCAGCTCATGTGTGAAATTGTATCATGAATTCAACCTCGCCATGGCCGGGGATCGAACCCATGACCTTTGGATCACCACAGAGGAACTGGTGCTAATAAGCTGGTGCTCTAACCAACTGCCCCACGGCCCGTGGCTGAGGCCAGATGCTTTTGCATCATGCACGTTAACAGATAGGATATACTCAGAGAAAGAGATTTTGACCATTCAGTAAGGTTGTAGTTGTTACCATGACAACATTCATGTTCACCGTGACGTCACTGTAGAGACAGACCATAAACCCCTGGAAGTACTATTTCAGAAGCCAATAGGCGCAAGTACCACCAAAAAGACAGAAAACTCAGAAATGATCAAAGTAAACTCCTGGCACTGACCTGCTTTGTTAGTTTTGCTAACAGTGGGGCACCTTCAGATTGGGACAATGGAGTGATTTGGCTTACCGAGTCCTGTTTGTCCATTAATGTTTGTCCAATGGTACAGGCCTAACACACTTACAGACCACAATATAGGTCACATGATTGAATACATAGAAGTACATAAGAGTACTAGCAGTACTTGGCTCTTTCAGCAAACCACAATAACCATGATCAGTGTATTTCAGTTGATTTTAGTGAGATAGCTTGCTTGTATCTCAATTCTATGGCCACATATCATTTAAGCATACCCCAAACCTCTGTCTGTCTGTCTGTCTGTCTGTCTGTCTGTCTGTCTGTCTGTCTGTCTGTCTGTCTGTCTGTCAATGACAGTCAATGACAGTTTTGCTCTCCTCTCTGCTTAGGAATGTGTTTTTACACTTATCCCTCCACTCACATAACTCTCTAATTTGTTCACACAATCGTATACTTTCAGTATCATTCTTACATCTTGCATCCCATGTTTTATACACATTGCATACTTCCATGTTAAATCTAGACATCATGGCTCTCATATTGCCCCCCATAACAGAGTGTAGTCCATTAAATCCCATATTAGTGATCGTTCATACAACAACATTTTCTGACTTCATTGCCATCTTAAGGAAGTTAATACATCTTTTGGCAAACCATGATTCAATATCTATACATTCTGCTAGGTGTGGCAATAATCTGTTACAATGTGTTCCAGAGGTGGACTTGTCATGAAGAGATATCAGCAGCTGATAGTTTGTTACTGAAATAAAAAAGACTGATAGTTCCCAAGAGTATGAGACAGGAAATGTTAGCCAAGATACACTTGGGTTTAGAGACAACATTGATTAGAGCCAAAGATATGTTTTATTGAGAATGAATACACAGGTTAAACTATGCAGACTAAGTCAAGAGAAGGCCTGTGTTGGGACATGTTATCCCACAGAGACCATGGCAGATAGTAGCAAGTGATTTATTTGAAGATAATGGGAAAGACCATGTGATATTGGCAGACTATTATTAAGTATTGTTATTATTGAGTGTACAGAGTTGGAGGAGACATCCAATTAACCTATTATAAACTGGATCAAAGAAGAGTGCAAGACAGAATCTTAGAAGAGATAGTTTGTTTGTTTGTTTGTTTGGGGCTTTCCATCACTTTCAACATTATTTCGGTCATTTCGTGATGAGACCTACTTATAGCACATATAGTGCTGCCTCACTGAATTGTCATGTCACAGGTCCTTGACATGACAACCCACCCGGTCACAGATTTACAAGGACAATGGGTTAACCCTTCGCGCACGGGCCTCAGCTCATGTGTGAAATTGTATCATGAATTCAACCTCGCCACAGCCAGGGATCAAACTCACGACCTTTGGATCACCACAGAGGAACTGGTGCTAATCAGCTGGCACTCTAACTAACTGCGCCACGGCCCGTGGCCTTAGAAGAGATAGTAACAGATAATGGCCCACAGTAGGTAAACAAACATAAATGGTTTGCTGAAAGTCAGGTAAAGATTTAATAAATTCTTAACAAAATCTACAACTAAATATTTTTTTATCATCTGTCCAAAGACCAAGTTCAAAAGTCTTCTTACATTCCCAAAATGCCTGATTATCATTAGACTTTATAAATGTATTTTACCCAAACCAGTTTTAATTGACTTGTCAAATAGACATTTTTACCATCTGCAGTCAGGCCAATGTCAAAACATCTAGTGTATTCTCGCCCAACAACGCATGATTTGCCAAAAATGGACATTTAGGAGCATGTATGAAGTATTTTCAAGATTACTTATTAAAATGAAAGTTAATTCATTTCAGGTGAAGATAAGGCCAAATAAAGAATACCATTGGCATGTCTTGATTGCATAAAAAATATCAAATACTATAAAAACTTTTTAAATCTTTTAATGAGTTTTACAGTTTTGTTTACCTCTAAAGTTAAGTCGCGGTCATCAAATTGCTGTTTGTTAATCACAGTAGGAGACACACTTAACTGTGTTCATAATAGATCAGTATTAATTTCATTAGTATTTGTCATAAAATATAGAAAAGATAACAAAATCACACATCATAACATCTCTTGCTGGTTTGAACTTTTAAGAAAGTTATGATAAGGGAATTGAGAAGAGTCCAAGGATTATTCTGATTATTGAGAAGTTCAAAATCATTTGCCAGATAGAAATCTATATTTCCTTCCACTTGTTGGATCCTCACACAAAATATCTGGGTATCGTCTGGTTCCAGGTATTTTTATAAACAACTTCCTCACCTGCTTTAGCCTCTTGTTGGTTGCTGGTGTAAAAGTTTTGGGTATCACACCTGACACTGCTGGAGGTAACTATGGACACCTTGACTCCACCCACTTCGGCATTCGGCCACTCGTATTCTGTAATTCGGTCCACCTGCGTCCTGGCTGAGATCGGATCATGTTCATCCAAGGAGCAAGTCTTGGTTGCAACTTCACTCACAAGAGTGTCAACCTCTGGAAAGTATGTGCTTCCAAGGTCATCATGGACATGGGCTGTACGGCCATTGCCAGAGGTCATCATTTCATATTTGCGGGAGTATGAAGGTGGTCTCCGTACCTCCTTACATATTGACGGTCCAAGTTTGGGTGATCCATGAAAACACTCCACGCCCTTCCCATCATGAACTGGAACAGACAGACTAGTTAAGAAGGAATCAGACAACATCTCGTTTTTCACTGGTTCCCTAGTTCCGGTGATAATTGTGATGGGGCAGGAATCCTTTGCAGGCCAAATGGTTGGCCAATAAGATGGGCTGACCCCAACACGCAGGCGATGACCAGCTGGTACGCGGTATCCGATAGAAACCATCTCCACAGTGACAGTATAATTCTTGCCCTTTTCTAGTGGTTTAACTTTGTTGGGCTCATGGCCGTCCCTGTGTGTGAGGTTCAGAACACCGTAGGTCACCAAACTGGACCTGTTGTCCGGAAAAACATCACACAGTCTAACCACAAGGATTCCAGTGTCACTGTCAGAGCAAAAGGTCACTTTCAGTTTGGGATTGCCCATGATCGAGAGGTCATTCTCCAGGACATCTGAGGTCCAGCACAGACTAAGACTATCATCTGGCCTCTGGTCTCCTGGCAGGTCTGGACTACCTATCGAATACCATTCTCCAAAAGCACTCCCACAATGGCCAGAAAAATGTACCTTCTCAGACACTGTCTCAAGCCTATATTCAGCATCTATATCAGATGTTTTCAGCTTTGACGATTGGTTGTCTGGTATGAAGGTCACAAGTCTGTCTGTACCCAAGGGTGGCCATGCCTGGTCAGTGACCCAGTGACCTTGTCTGTGGGATGTTTGAGGTGTTGGAGGCAAGGCATCTTGCATATACAGGCGTAGTAAAGGGGCTTCCATTGCACCATTAGGTGTTCCCTTCAGATGTTGGTCCCACCATTCCAAGCATAGGCCCATGAAATTGATATTTGGTTCTGCAAAAATATATGTTCGCTCTTTTTCAATATTTTGCCAATCCTTTTTTTATTTCCTTTACAGGAACCTTTTTCTGATGTGATGTGTAAGAATAAATTGGAAAAGATATAATAATCATTTTACTGAAAATAAGAATGTGGTAATGACCTGGTACTGAAGTATCAGGCCACTCATGAGCCCAGGGACCAATGATTCCTCTCATGTTTGGAAGGGTCTGGGCAAGTCTGAACACTCCGTCACGATAGACATCGCGCCATCCACCTGCATCAAACATTACATACATCGAGTTTACAATGCTTTTATATATTTCACAATTCCTTATTCACTCAATCATGTGAGTTTATTCCAATTCATAATTCACAGATAACACATAATGGAGTTTTTAACCCATTCATACTTCATTTTCTCCTTTTTATCATTTATATGTTTATAAAAAGAATTCTGAAATCCCATAAAAGATAACATAATAAAATTAGATTCAAATTACTCAATATTTCAAAAATGTAAAATAAGGCCTTTAAATTAATTGAAGCAAATATTCTGAGAAATGAGGAAAACGTTTCATTTGCTTGAAAATAGAAAGTATTATCACCTATGGCAAGTACAGGTATTCTAATCTTTGGTGGGTTAGCAGACACAGATGCCTCTGTCCAGTAGTCATCTTTTGTCTGATGTTTCATCCAGATGTTAATCCAAGGTGCTGCAAGGTATGTTTATTTATATAAATAAAATAGCATTATTCTGACATTTGGAAAGAAAGATAAATTAAGAAATTGATAATTTATAAATTTGCCTTGCAATATATACCTGCAGATTTCTGAAGTCTCTCAGTCCACTGCTGCTTCCAGTTTGGAACAAAGTGAGGAGTCGGGGGCCTGGCATTCCAAAGGAACATTTGAGATGTCCAGGAGATCATCTCGGCCCCCATCATGCACCCACCCTGGTGGTGGACATCTGTGCTGTACCGATCATCCACAAAATATAGTGTGATGATGCTCTGCAATGTTCATGAAGCATTCTTTTATTCCAGTTTGTTTGATATAAGTGACCTATTCTACAAATAAAGCTGAGCATGGTCAGATGGATGCCTGCTGATTCAATTTAATTAAGGCTTGTAATTATGCTAAATATTCCTTTAACCTATATATTAGGAAACAAAAACTAAGGAAAGTGTCATCATGCTTTCCGGGGTCTTTAGGGAATTTGATTGAAAATGCTTGGATTTTTTGGACTATGAAGGTAAGTGACTCAACTATGGCTTTTCTTAGCTGAACCTACAACATAATATTGTGACTAAGCATTAAATGCGAATTTGTAACATAAAGTGTAAATGGTAAGATTCTTATTGATCTGAAGTAGAAAACCTTTACTCTTCCTGACCATGAATATGAAGTGTTTAACTGACCCAGAAATGTGAGATTCAAGTTGATCTGGCAATAGAGAACTTGCTGGCTGCTAGTTGGCATGACTCAAACCTGGATGTCAGTTAGACCTCCCTAGCTAGTGATGAGGAACTTTTAGATGGTTACTGGCCTTTAAAGTAATTGATGAGGTTTTGACCAAACTATGAACTTCTGATTTGACCTTGATACAGTTGATCATCACTGGTGTTTAATTAAGAGTATATGAAGTCATGGGATTGTTGACCTTTTGAATTAGTTTTTTCTTCCAAATAGCTTTTACAGAAAACCCTTAATGTTTGATTGAGCCATGCAATATGATTTTGATTCATAGTCACTGACCTTGAGAGCTGGTGGTTGATGGTATGCCACCTGGAGGCCATTTGCACCTCCCCAGCTCTTGCCATACATGCCCACATTGCCGTTACACCACGGTTGCTCAGACAACCACTGGATGACCTCTACAGCATCTCGCTGTTCCTGTGCCTCGTACTCATCATAGTAGAAGCCCTCTGAGTCTCCGCTTCCCCGCATATCCACTCGTGCACACACATAGCCATGTGTACTCATCCACAGGTGGCGCTGATGGTCTCTCGGCAGGGTGAAGTCATCTTTCCGGTAAGGTAGAAATTCCAAGACAACAGGTTGAGGCTGAAATGGGGCTGGGTCTGAGGGAGCATACTGGACCACTGTACCCTTAGTATCCTTAAAGCAGGTGCCAGAGACATCAGCAGCCGGGACCCAGAACTTGGCAGACAAACGTATGCCATCCGATAGCTTGATGTAGAAATTGGGTATGACTGAAACAGGGTAGTTGCCAAACCCAGCTGTCTTTCCAACCTCCTCACTGATTGCCTGCAATAAACATGATATAATTGTGATAAATGTGACTTGATAAAGCCATTACCATTGTGGGACACCACATTACTAGAAATGACAGACATCGGCCTGTCACATTTTAACAGCTTAAGATAAATCAACAAATGATACAAAACTGAATGGATCCACAGCAAATTATCTGTAAGTTGTGTCCTTAAGATATTGCTTGTGATCTTTAACTGACCTTCAAATGACCTTTCCACAGATTTATGTTTATTTCAATCACCTACCCCTTTCACATACAAGCTCACACAGAGTCCTTATTCAACAAAATCCATTCACTCAATATTAGAGCAATTTAGGAAATGATATGTTGAGCTTTGAGCAATGTGCAGCAGGATAAATAAATGGGAGAAATTATTACTTGAGTTATGGGGAAACACAAATTAGATTATGTTTGAGGAAATTATAGACTTTTTTCATTACAACTAACAATATGTTGATTTTTCATAATGCTAATTTTAATAATGCTCGTGCACCTCAGTTATAATGGACCCTGTTTTTTGGTCCTGTATCTAATCTATTCCAATAATCAACGTCAGACAAAGTAGACTTGAAATCCTCTGACTTTAGAAATAACATGCACTGCCCATCCAATTTAACTCACGACTCCATTAGAACTTGACTTTCGGCAACTAACAATCAAACAATTATGTACCCTTTAAGTCAGCATAAGATTTGAGTCCTATCTGAAAATATTTATTTGTTATTTCAAGAGTGAGCGATTTGGTTTGCAGACAGCTCATGCATAGAAATATACCAAATCTTAAGTTAACAAATTGATAAAATAGAACAAAACAAGACATTGAAAGCATTCATGAAACCATGAAACCACAGAGGTCACAGGCAATTTTACAGAGGTTTGGAGTATGCTTAAATGATATGTGGCCATGAAACTGTGATACAAGCAAGCAATCTCACAAAAATCAACCACAATACACTGACTATGGTTAATGTGTTTTGCTGAAAGTGCCAAGTACTGCCTGTACTCATTTGGCCACACCAGCATGTGGCCACATGTTTACAATCATGTGACCTCTGTTGTGGTCTGTCAGGGTGTTGGGCACATTGGACAAACATAATTTGGTAAACATGCTCTGTAAACAAACTCACTCCATTGTCCCAATCTAAAGGTGCCCCATAGTTAGCAACACTTTACTAAGCAGGTAATTGTACAAGATTACTTAAACTAAACAATGCGTTGACAAAGTGTCCAATGGATGATTTGTCCACTTTCAAATGGCACAGAAATATATGTTGGGGTAATATGATGGGTAGTAACTTTTGATCGCAAAATTTTGGGTATAAACTATTTATATTATGCAAGGAAAATGTGCTTGAAAACCTCATTTCATGAATGCATTAAAGCATATTTAAACCAAGCATTTTTTTAATTCAATTATAGGACCCTGTCCGGGTTTACCTGTTCACACCACATAATAAGTGCATCTCTTGCTGCAGAATGTAGATCAGATACATGTTCATTCCAACCAGTCTGTGTTTATCTATACATGATTTAAAACTAAATAACGTCTCACTAGCCACATGCAGACAATCTACAATCTTATCATAGTAACTACTTAAATCATTAATATGATTAACATCCTGACAGTTTACATTTCTGCATTCACCAGCATCATCTGCCAACAGAACATTTTGCAATAAATAATCAGTTGATCTAGCACAATTATCAATATCATGTTTCTGTAATCGAGACCAGCCAGGTTTACATTTAGTATAATCATTAGCAAAGCTAGTTAACAATGGAATACAATTCATATTTAATATTTTGAACTAATGCAATGATCTAACCATGATGTTGTGTTCCAGACTTCACTGATATATGTAAAACTATCATTAGGTAATTTTAGCTTCCTTGAAAAGAATAATTATTTTCTTCACAAAAGTTACTAGGATGATTACCAAACATTGATCTGTGGTCTGCTATATCAGAATTATAATCGCCAAGTACGAAAACACATGTTGTATCAAGCTCTTCAGTAATACTAGCAATTTGTGCAAGTCTATTATATATTCACCTTCATTCTCATAGACTCACAATCATATAATCACAACAATATCTTCCAAGTCAAAAAGAACATTGGCAATATTTACAATAAAAACAATTTTATTTTGCAAATTTTATTTTGAAAGTTTATGTGATGGTTTGAGCAATGTACAATTTATGAACAGAGAAGCTCTTACTTATTTGTATATATTGGCCTACGTTTCTGTATTTGGGCTCAACAACATCACTAATATGACCTAATTATTGAGGTCCCGCTAGGTTTTGTACATGGGTGAAATTCAGACATTGTTAAGCCAACTCCACGAGTGTGTGAAACAGTCAAAACAGTAAGAAATAAAGTGAGAGATAGTTACAACAGTAAGATAGGGATAGCTGCAAAAATGAGAGAAAGCTGCACAAAGTGAGAGATAGTTAAAACAGTGAGAGATAGTTAAAGCAGTGAGAGATAGTTAAAGCAGTGAGAGATAGTTAAAGCAGTGAGAGATAGTTAAAACAGTGAGAGATAGTTAAAACAGTGAGAGATAGTTAAAACAGTGAGAGATAGTTAAAACAGTGAGAGATAGTTAAAACAGTGAGAGATAGTTAAAACAGTGAGAGATAGTTAAAACAGTGAGATAGTTAAAACAGTGAGATAGTTAAAACAGTGAGAGATAGATAGTTAAAACAGTGAGAGATAGTTAAGGTCTATAATCTACAATGAAAAATTGGGACAGACTTATGTTTTTTTGGCTTAAATGTTATTTGTTAATTTAGTAATGTTATTAGTAATGTTATTTGTTAATTTAGCACAGAAAAAGTAAACTTAACCAGCTAGTCTTATTTTTTTATTATTTAAATTAAACCCGTTTTAATGGTAGTTTCAACTCAGTTTTTGCAGCTGGCGACTTATATCACCTATCTGGGCTTTGCCGATGGGTGATTGGAGAACACTACTTATCAGTTGAAGAATGTTGCATAATATTCAGTCTGAATTCAGTTAGAGTTAGAGTTTATATACTGTACTAGTATGATATTGCATAATTATGACACTATATTAACATTTTAACAATATATGACAGAGGAGACCACCTGCCTCTGTTTTATACCTCAGTGATGCGCGTATTGATGCGATTTCGAATGAATATGAGCATGCCGATTATTTGTAACGTATTGATTAGTTGGAACTATTTTGCGTCGGCCATCTTTAGACTGGTTCCCCATCGAGTGTCAAGAACATCGTGTATATACACAGATGGCGGCAACCAGTCTATGGCTGTACGCGCCAAAGGCTCAGGGTATCCCTCCGCAATCACCAACTCACTGAATCTGCTCACCCAGCTTCCCGACTCGGTATGTTTTGTTATAATCTTTTGGTTTGTCCGCCATGTGTGCTGAATGGGAAATACCCCCCACTGGCGTCATAGCCTCACTCTCATCCTGGAATCACCCAGAGCCGAAGGCAGTTACGTAAATATACGAGACCACACAAAGTTCTCCCCAGATGCTTCAAACTGATTGTGGATTATAGACCTTACTTAAAACAGTGAGAGATAGCTACATAATACCTCAGTCACATTTGCGCCGATTTCAGTAAAGATGCCCGGCCGATGTGTATTTTTTACAAAATCGGCTGGCAGTTCAGATTGCCGTGCAGGCACCGGGGGATCATCGGCCACAATTGGGCATCTTTAAGATGTTGGACAGGTCATCGGGAACTTTTAACTGCAACATAAAAGTTGCCGGCGTTTCCCCGATGTCTTACCAGCAAATATCATCTTAAAGTGCACAGCAGGGTCTCGGCAGGGTCCCGGCAGGGTCCCGCAGGCACATAGGCAGATTATCTTAGGGCTGCCGGAGGCATCGTGAAAATAGGATTTTTTTATTTATTTCATGTGTTCACAGATCATCGTCAGATATCACATAGACGTCTTCAAGATGTCTTTCAGACGTCTGTCAAATGATATAGACGTCTTTAAGATATCCTACAGACGTCTGTGCCATTCAGTCTTGCATGTGCCATGCGGTGCCCTTTAATAATGTGACCACAGCTATGGCATCTCTCAGATTGTTGCTTATAAACTCCCCGGCACCCGGCAGACTGGGAAGTCGGCCGATTGTTACTTCTCGGCTGGCGCCCGGTGCAAATGTGACTGAGGCATTAGCGAGTGATAGCTGCAAAAGTGAGAGATTGCACCCCTTCTCAGCCGAAGGCGCTTGTATGTGCTTTCATAAATAGACTATAAATTTGGGTCTTGTTCAAATAGATGGGAAACACTGATGGGAATGCACCAATCAACGATTTTACTAGACATGAAAGAGAAACATTTGTCCCCTATATGTGGATTATCAACGTTTTATGCAAAATTGGTGCTCAATTCCTTTAATCTGGTGGTCCCAAATACTCTTAGGCGACAGTAGATAATAGAGCATTCTCAGCAATAGCACCAGAAACTTTAGAATGCCCTTCCTTATGGCATTAGGATTCAGCTAATGTCTTTAAATTTAGACTGAAGTCACAATTATTCAGGAAGAATCCCTTGATTGAGTGCTATGAACAGACATATTTTCAAGAAAACAAACTGTATCAAATGTAAAAAAGCCCATAGATTACTGTGTCAAATATATGAAATAGCCAGAATATATTGAGTGTAAGTATACCTTGAAGCTTGTCATCCTGCAAGTGCTCAAATGTCAGTTGTGATAATACCTCTGGACCTTGGTACAATGAGTGTTGCAATCAGTTGCAATGACCTATTACCAAAGTTTGGTATCACTTGACGACCTACATTTTAACTTTCAATCCTCACCATGCATACACTTGAATAAATATATTTTATTTCATACTTAAGTGGACATTTGTGAGTTCCACAATATCTGATATATGCACACACACACACACACACAAATATACATATATATATATATATATATATATTAGATTCTTGTATTCTGCAAACTGCCTGTCATCACTCATTATAAGGGGCACCACCTGTTTTTAGTGGAAAGACATGAGAGCTGTCAATGGCACAAACATGATTCAATGTGGAAAACTTATATTTTCTATCATATTTTTCCAAATTAAGACAGCTATTAACAAAGGAAAACTGTTCTGAAAACTGCAAACAAATACTATCATGTTGTTGCAAAGCAGATATTAACAAAGTGCTATATAATTTCATAATTTGAAGCTTACATTTTGTAGCGTTAGAAAATAGATAAGAATCAATGAGAATCATACCCATACATTTGGCAGCTGATACAAAACAAATTTATAGAAACAAAAATATGGTGTTTTAGTCTCACATTAAGTCTGCACAAGATGTGGATTTGTGAAAAAAAAAATCTTTTAGCATGTTTAGATGTCCCTGTAAAATATAGATATTTATGGTTGTAGCTTTGTCAATTGTAATAACTTGAACTTACCATTGTTCAAACCAAGAGGAGTCAATCTTGCCATGAATAATTTTGAGTTAATCTTCAGTTGTCACATCAGTTACGCTCATCTTCACAAAACTTTGATGTGCCATATATTGCCTCAATTTATTTGATGGGATACACCTGTGAAAGCCAGCTTCAAAGCTATCATCTCAGAAAATATGACTTATGTGACAGATGGCAATTGTAAGCAAAGTGATATATTGGAAACATATATTTAGCATAAAAAACCTGCAATAAATTAAAAATGCAAATGTAGATTTTTGGTGAAATAAACTTATTATGCCCTGATTTCCTTGTCATGACCAATGGTTGTACACTGTCTATTTTTTCTGATAGTTAATAGATACAAAAAATGATATTTACCAGACTCGCACACACATCCTTCTCGCCGACCAATCAAAGCAGTCGAGACAATGGTGGCAGACAATGGCAATTATTTAAACCAATGAGAGAGCCTTTTGATGCCAGCTGTATACCTCACAAATTACTACTTAGAGCAGCTACCAAACGATTAACAGAAGTGTCAATACAACTCTTTAAAACAACTGAGAAAAATTATTTTTCATAATAACTGGCAATGATTATGGAGATAAAAATTTTATTTCTCTGTTCCAAGAGTAGACAATTCTGCAACGTTTTAGAAATGTCCATGTCAGGGATTTCAACACCACCCGCCCAACCTGTAAAGAGCTCAATACAAATGCATTGATTTACCTATCAAACAATTCTGTCAACAAGCACAACGTTCACATTTAGTTTATACCACCAACACGTCCATCGGCAGACCCATACAATTTATCATTTTTTAAAGTGGGAAAACATCTTTCTTTTGATATTATTTTCAAATCTGCCAATATATGCGTCGATTCCATTCACATAGCATTTGCCCAGCAAGGTGATTTAACATTGATGAAACATTTTACCTACAGAATTTTGATATCCTAACAAAAAAGCTTGTTGCGTTTGTGAAAAACAATTCTTTCTTTTTACAAAAATGCTGTGTTAGGTCAAGAAAATATTGATAAACAATTAAGACAATTTTCTAAAATACATTATCTATACAATGAAAATCTCACCCTTCTATATCTAGAGATATTTGTCATATAGACTTTGTAGTGACTGAAACTCTTCTTTGTACATATCAACTTCAAGGGATTGCAAGGAAGTAACTGTGATGTTCATATAAACACAACAAGCAGTAGCTATAATGTGAACAACTAGACTGAACGAGCAGTTCGGTTATGATGTGTCAGGTTGTGGAATAACAGCATGGATCCAACTCTCTACATATAGTTTGTCCTTTATTTATGCCCAAACATTACATTCTGGCAACGAGGATGGAGAAACTAATGTAAGATGATGGTAAAGGAACATCTAGTGAACACACCGGCAGAAGATTGAGCCAGGTATGAAACAGGGAAGTGTGGTATTGCCTCTAGAACTCTGACCTACTTCCAAGCTCCACAAGCCTCACACAAAGGAACCCACACAAAATGGCTTCCCTCTCTGTCCCACTTGCCCAGTCAGCTCCCATTCCTCAATTTGATCCTGACCAAGAGCCTCAGAAAAATGGTCCGAAGTGGAAAAAATGGATAAGGAGGTTTGAGAACTATATTGTAGCTGCTGATATAGACAATGTAGACAGGCAGAAGGCCCTGTTATTGTTGCTGGCTGGGGAGAGGGTGCAAGACATATTTGATACTATGGCAAAACCTGATGACACAGATACATATGATGAGACCAAAACACTGTTAGAGAACTATTTCAACCCCATGAAGGACACAAACATGGCGGTGTACCGGTTCAGGGAGTGCACCCAGGGGACAAGCGAGACAATTGACCACTAGGTCACCCAACTGCGGCAGCTGGCCAGGGATTGCGAATTCACAGATATGGATTCTGAGATCAGGGCCCAAGTCCTACAGAAGACTTCCTCGAAGGCATTACGTCGGAAAGTACTCAAGCACCCCAAGCGGAAACTTAAGGACGTATTGGAGGAGGCGAGGTCACACGAAACCTCTGAGGTGCAAGCCTCCGACATCGAGCGGACGGCAGACTCGGTCCACAAAGTCAGCACCTACAAGGACAGGAACAAGGGCAGGGGTCAACCCCCAAAACCACAGAACCCACACACGCCACATGCAACTCAGAAGGCAGGAGGGTTCCGGTCTCACGCACGCAACCCCGCGGCACAAGGGCGCAACTCGCACAAATGTCGTCACTGCGGGAAATCATGGCCCCACCATGGTGGCATGTCCAATTGCCCTGCAAGAGGCAAGACCTGCCATAAATGTGGAATGATAAATCACTTCGGCTCGGTTTGTAGGGGTAGCGCACAAAACCCCACGTCAACACCACAAGGTGGCGCATGGAACAGCGACCGCGATCGCCGACGCGTGCACCAAGTTGACCATGACAGTGAAAATAGTGACTCTGAATATGCGTATCGCATCAACGCCACAGGCAGCGGTAGTTTGCCACACACAAAACTGACCGTACTCGGGAAACCGGTGAAGTTCCTGGTGGACACAGGTTCAAGTATCAACATCATCACCCCAGACACACACGCCAAGCTCGGCAAACCCCAGCTCACCCCCACGAAAATGAAGGTACTGGGATATGGCAGTTCAAAACCACTGGAGACACTGGGAAAGTTTGATGTGAATGTCCAGTCCAATGCCAGATCAGAGAAAACCCAAGTAATGGTGGTGAACGTGGACTCAGGAAACCTATTGTCGTACAGAACGTCACAGCGTTTGGGACTCATACACATGAGCTGCCCAGTGAACAGCATCCAGCAAGGGTCTGTGATGGAGTCTGATCGCCTCTGCGTGGAGTACAGCCATTTGTTCCGTGAAAAGATTGAGAAACTCAAAGATGCAAATGGCGAGGTGATCCAAGTGACGATCCACAAAGATCCCAGTGTAGTGCCAGTCGTGCAACGTCACAGGCGTGATCCGTTCCACATGCGACAGAAGATCGCAGACGAGATAAATCGCCTGGAGGACGCAGATATAATTGAGAAGGTCACAGGTCCCACTCCATGGGTCTCACCCATAGTTGTCGCACAGAAGAAGTCCGGTGAGCCCAGGATCTGTGTAGACATGCGCTAGGCTAATAAGGGTATTCTGCGTGAGCGCCACCCCACGGCCACGCTCGAAGACCTAATAGCTGACCTCAACGGCGCGACGGTGTTCTCTATCATTGACATGAGGGAGGGATACCACCAACTGGAGCTGCACCCAGACTCACGAGACATCACAACATTCTCAACACATCTGGGACTCAGACGATACAAGAGGCTAAATATGGGAATCTGCTCAGCGTCGGAGACCTTCAATCACGCGGTCGAACAGACAATTGAAGGTATCCCACACGTACACAACATCCAAGATGACGTGATCATCTGGGGATGTGGGCCACAACCGGAGGCGCAGAAGGAGCATGACGCTAGCCTGCGCAAGGTGTTCAAGCGATTCCATGAACGGAATGGGACATTCCGCCGCGAGAAGTGCAAGTTTAACCTAGACAAAGCCACGTTCTATGGTTTTCAATTCTCGGAAAAGGGAATGTCGGCCGACCCGAAGAAGGTAGCCGACATCGTGGACCTGGATGAACCACGCAACGCTGGTGAGATCCGCAGTCTACTGGGCATGACCAACTACTGCTCCCGTTTCATATCCCACTACGCTGACATGACGGAGCCGCTGAGACGCCTAATGTGTCATGAGACTGAGGGCGTGGAATGGTCATGGTCCAAAAAGCACGACAAAGCCTTTGACAGCCTCAAGACAGCACTCACAGAGAGCCCGACCACGGGCTACTTTGATCCCAAGAAGAAAACCGAGATCATCGTAGACGCTAGCCCGGTGGGAGTGTCAGGGATACTGACACAATACACAAGCAGACCTGAAGATGGGTACGTCGTCGCGTATGGAAGTCGCGCACTGTCCAGCGTGGAGCAGAGGTACTCACAAACAGACCGCGAAGCTCTCGCTGTGGTATGGGCCTGTGAACATTACCATTTGTACATTTATGGTAAGCCCGTATCTGTCGTCACTGACCACAAGCCTCTGGTCAGCATCTATGGAAACCCTAGATCCAGGTCATCTGCACGTCTGGAGCGACTCGCGCTCAGGCTAGATCCGTACCAAGCCACAGTCAGGTACAAGCCTGGAGCGGACAATCCGGCTGACTACTTGTCACGTCACCCCGCAAAGTGCTCGGAGATTGAGGCAGCATGTGATGAGATGGACGATCGGCACATTAATTTTATAGTCTCGCACGCAGTTCCCAGAGCTATGAATCTCGAGGAGATCAAGGGGGCTACGCTGGAAGATGCCACTCTCCAGGAGGTATCCAAGCGGATTCGTCATGGACGCTGGCGAGATCCTTGCCCACCCGGAATTGATCCAACTGCACTAGCCTCATTCAAGAATGTGTCGGAGGAGCTCACAACACTGCCTGATGATGACCTCATTCTGCGAGACCATCGCATAGTCATCCCAAGCTCATTGCAAGCCCGCGCACTCGCAATCGCACATGAGGGTCACCAAGGTCTGGTGAAGACCAAACAACTGCTACGAGAGAAGGTTTGGTTCCCCGGAATTGACCGCCAAGCCGAAAACCTGCTCAAGGGATGTCTGTCCTGCCAGGCGATGACGCCTCACAAGCGCGAATCTGAGCCTTTGAAGATGTCCGACCTTCCCAGTGCAGCATGGGTGAAGGTCAGCACTGACTTTTGGGGTCCAACACCAGACAACAAGTACATCCTGCTCGCATTGGATGAATACTCACGATTCCCCCTAGTGGACATCGTGAGCTCCACATCTGCTGAGACCATCATACCAAGCTATGAAAACTGGTTCTCAGTGTTCGGTGTCCCTGAAGAACTCAAGTCTGACAATGGCCCGCCATTCAATGCACATGCATTTGAAGAGTATGCACAAGAAATGGGTTTTAAGCACCGCAAGATCACGCCATTGTGGCCAAAAGCCAATGGCGAGGCGGAACGCTTCATGAAGAACCTGGAAAAAACGGTGGTCGCAGCAGTTCTCGAGAAGCGAAACTGGAGACGACAACTGTTCAAGTTTCTACGAAACTACCGAGCCACGCCCCACAGCTCAACAAATGTGGCCCCGGCAACTGTTTTCTTTAACAGACCAATGAGGATAAAACTGCCCACATACAACAATGACAACAACATGCAGAATGAAGTCCTAGATCCGTGTTTGAGACACAATGACCAAATTGCGAAGGAAAAGATGCAGTCAGGACGTGTGAAGATCGGTGACACAGTACTTGTGAAACTGAGAAAGAAGAACAAATTCTCACCCAAGTTTGATCCCAAGCCCTATGTGATTAAGCACAAGAACGGATCAATGCTCACAGCCCAACGTCCCGATCACCAGATCACGAGAAACGAGTCTTTCTTCAAGCCAATCACTCAGAGAGCAGCTAGCCAAGCTGAGCGCTTCCGTCCTGAAGTGCTTGACCAAGGAGACGAAGAGCCTGCAGCACCCTGCAACACCCCTGCAGCACCCAGTAGCACCCCCGCTGCAGCCCCCATGGCAAGCCAGCCATGCCCAGGAGGTACACCTATAACACCACCCCAGTCTCCAGTCACCGACCGAGTCAAACCAGTGACTCCTGGTCGCCCGCCCGAAGTCTCAGCCCCAAGCCAGGCGATGACCCCCAGACCATCGCGCACCCGCACCAAACCTAAATGGCTGAAAGACTTTGTGACATAGACACAATCTATTCCAAAACACTCACCATCATAGAAGGGACAAAATAAATCCCATGGTGTGAGTGCCAGGCAGGCAGTCTACCTAGTCTGAAATTTAGATAATTAGCGTTTCAAAAAAAAAAAAAATAATAATGATAATTCAAATACCAAAGGAACTCATTGAACGTATTACTTAGTATTGGTTCAAGTTACATGTAGGTTAATAGTTTACTGTTTCAAATATTGCAATCAAAAGACTGAATCAAAAGACTGTAGTTTGAAAAAAAAGAGAGACAATGTGAAATATTGATCTAATGAAGAAAATAGAGACAATGTGAAGTATTGATTCTAAACAACAACAACAAAAATTATAATTTTGACATCTTAAATGTAGAATGACCATTTGTAGCTAAATCTTTGTTCAAGAGTTTAGTTAAATGTTAACTCAGCAAGTATACCGTTACATCAGTATCTGATACTAGTTATATATCCTTTTGAAGAAAAATAGGGATGTGATGTTCATATAAACACAACAAGCAGTAGCTATAGTGTGAACAACTAGACTGAACGAGCAGTTCGGTTATGATGTGTCAGGTTGTGGAATAACAGCATGGATCCAACTCTCTACATATAGTTTGT
Source organism: Amphiduros pacificus (assembly GCA_949316495.1). Taxonomy (NCBI): domain Eukaryota; kingdom Metazoa; phylum Annelida; class Polychaeta; order Phyllodocida; family Hesionidae; genus Amphiduros; species Amphiduros pacificus. The sequence continues at coordinate 1,488,548 of OX439003.1, forward strand.
CCTTTATTTATGCCCAAACATTACAGTAACTATGAAATTTAAATTATCCAAAAGTACACCATAAGACCTATTTATCACGATATAATTTTTTTATATATTCTAAACATTTCAAAATAGCTTCCTTTATTGGCGGTAACACACATTGCTTCAAAGGGAAACTATCCCATTGTTACAAACAATGGGTTGCTATGGCATCATGTGCACAATCCACGATGTCACAACTCCATTCATTATACTCCAAGATGTGACAAACGCATGAGCCAGGGTGTTAGCTGTCTCTTTATCTAAACAGTCCCTTATTAGTGATCAAGTAATTTTTACACATTTTCTGAATTTGTCTTTGACATTATCAGATCTTGCAATACAAGCTTCTCCTACTCTGATTACGCCAGGAATGGCCCAATAAATTAAACACATTTCCAGGATTATATTTGATCAATCTCCAACCTGCACAATACTTGAATTTATTTCATTGGGGTTCTCATTATTACATAGTCAGAACTATTGAATTCATAACATGTGTCATAACAATATGTCAGTAACATTAGAGTATAAGTGATGGATGTTTCCTCCCAAAGTGATAACTTTCATTCCAAAGACAAGACATGATAATTAGCAAATGATGTCATGAGAAAGTAATCCACATTTTACTGTATTTTGCTCATTTGAGACCCAGCAGATGAGCAGAGGGAAGTATTATTTTATGGGATGTCATAGAGTTGCAAGTGGAACCTGGTCAGATTACTTCTGTTATCATGTTTCTTATCTTTATAAGCACATGATGCATGCACAGAGGTATATGAATGCTTTGATGCAGGCAATTAACTTGAATAATTTAAACAAACATACCAGTATATGCTCATAACATTTTCATACACAAATACAAAATATATATATATATTTATTTCAAATGCAGCAGCATCGCCTGGCAGGCAATGGAAGGTAGAAGTCAATTCTTACTGGACATGAAAGATATATTTTCAGGATGGAGTTGTCCTTAAAGATTATCCTGTATGTGCTTTCCATATAGTTTCATTGAGAAGGTAAGAATAATGTCATACAGTAAAAACATTTATGTTGGAAATGTTAGAATATGAGTGTAGGAGGTCATATTTTGCTTTGTTCATAATCGGTCACATGTGTCACAAGCAGCCAGCAGTATCAAACAGGGAATAGGAAAAGATTACACATTATACACCAAAAAGAACATCAGGCTGTCAGACCTTTTGGGAGCTAAACCTCTTTTGTTCATTTTTGTTGTTGCTCAGACTGCACAGCAGGGGATCATGGTTAATTAGATTTCTGGCTGGTTTGAACTTAAGGATGTTAGGATAAGAGAATTGATAAAGGTCCAAGAATTATTCAGTATTTGCGAGACATACTTCTTTCCATCTGTCTCACACAAAATATCTGGGTATCTCCTGGTTCCAGGTATTTTTATAAACAACTTCCTCGCCTGTTTTAGCCTCTAGTTGGTTACTGGTGTAGAAGTTTTGAGTGTCACACCTGACACTACTGGAGGTGACTATGGACACCTTGACTCCACCCACTTCGGCATTCGGCCACTCGTATTCTGTTATTCGGTCCACCTGTGTTCTGGCTGAGATCGGATCATGCTCTTCCAGGGAGTAAGTCTTGGTTGCAACTTCACTCACAAGAGTGCCAACCTCTGGAAGGTATGTGGTACCCAAGACATCATGGAGACGCACTGTGTGGCTGGTACCAGAGGTTATTGTTTCATATTTACGGGAGTATGAAGGTGGTCTCCGTACCTCCTTACATATTGGCGGTCCAAGTTTGGGTGATCCATGAAAACACTCCACGCCCTTCCCATCATGAACTGGAACAGACAGACTAGTGAAGAAGGAATCAGACAACATTTCGTTTTTCACACCTCCTGTTTCTCTAGATCCGGTGATAATTGTGATAGGGCATGAATCCTTAGCAGGCCAAATGGTTGGCCAATAAGATGGGCTGACCCCAACACGCAGGCGATGACCAGCTGGTACGCGGTATCCGATAGAAACCATCTCCACAGTGACAGTATAATTCTTGCCCTTTTCTAGTGGTTTAACTTTGCTGGGCTCATGGCCGTCCCTGTGTGTGAGGTTCAGAACACCGTAGGTCACCAAACTGGACCTGTTGTCCGGAAAAACATCACACAGTCTAACCACAAGGATTCCAGTGTCACTGTCAGAGCAAAAGGTCACTTTCAGTTTGGGATTGCCCATGATCGAGAGGTCATTCTCCAGGACATCTGAGGTCCAGCACAGACTAAGACTATCATCTGGCCTCTGGTCTCCTGGCAGGTCCGGACCACCCATCGACAACCATTCTCCATAACCAATCCCACAATGGCCGGAAAAATGTACCTTCTCGGACACTGTCTCAAGCCTATATTCAGCATCTATATCAGATGTTTTCAGCTTTGACAATTGGTTGTCTGGTATGAAGGTCACAAGCCTGTCTGTACCCAAGGGTGGCCATGCCTGGTCAGTGACCCAGTGACCTTGCCTGTGGGATGTTTGAGGTGTTGGAGGCAAGGCATCTTGCATATACAGGCGTAGTAAAGGGGTTTCCATTGCACCATTAGGTGTTCCCTTCAGATGTCGGTCCCACCATTCCAAACATAAGCCCATGAAGTTGATATTTGGTGCTGCAAAAATACATAAGTTTTTAATACCTATATAAATTTTTGGTATTTCAAATTTCTATCATTTTCTTTGAAGGGATTTTGCAGAGAGCAATTTGTCCCAAAACTTTAATAAATAGACTAAAGAAAAAAATATAATAATCATTTTACAGAAAAAAAGAAACTAATGTGGTAATGACCTGGTATTGAAGTATCAGGCCACTCATGAGCCCAGGGACCAATGATTCCTCTCATGTTTGGCAGAGTCTGGGCAAGTCTGAACACTCCATCACGATAACCATCACACCATCCACCTACAGCATATACATAATTATGTTATTAATGTCTTGATTGTAAGATCCCTTCAAAGATGAAATTTATATTTAGATTACAAATCCTTTACAAAATTTAAAACTAAAAGAATTATATTTCCTTATAAATGTTTAATTTGTTTGAGAATAGCAAATATCAGCACCTATAGCGAGTACAGGAATATCAATCTTTGGTGGGTTAGCCGACACAGATGCCTCTGTCCAGTAGTCATCTTTTGTCTGATGTTTCATCCAGATGTTAATCCAAGGCGCTGCAAGGTAAGTTGTATTATTTTAAATAAACAGAAAAGAGGGCAAATTCCTGACAGGTACATTATGAGAATAAGAGAATAAAAAAATAAAGAAGAGAATTGGTCTTATATACTTCTGTAATATATACCTGCAGATTTTTCAAGTCTCTCAATCCACTGCTGCTTCCAGTCTGGAACAAAGTGAGGAGTTGGAGGCCTAGCATTCCAGACAAACATTTGGGATGCCCAGGAGATCATCTCTGCCCCCAGCATGCACCCGCCCTGGTAGTGAATATCTGTTCTGTACCGGTCATCAACAAAGTATAGTGTAATGATGCTCTGTAATGTGCATGAAACTTTCTTTTATTCCAATTGCTATCAACAAAAATATTTTTTTCATCATTAGGGCTCTATATGGTAAGATCGAAGCATGACATGAATCGTAAATGCTTCATAATAAATGATTTGAACTGACTTTGAAATATGGGATTGTTACTGGCCTTTGAAGTAAATGTGATAAATGTGACATTAACAGTAAATCGTGACACTCTTATTGACCTGCGGTGTTGAGATATTAACTGACCTTGAAAGTAAATGATGAAATTTTGACAAAACCATGGACTTTAGAACTGATCTTAAGACATAAGATTGGGACTAATTTTGGAAGAGTAAATGAAGTCATGTTACTATATCTGATCTTTGGAGGACATTGTTTCCTTCTAGCTGACCTAAATAGCCAACCTTGGTGTTTAATAGACCCTTAATTGAACATACAACAAGTATAATTCTGAGATAGTCACTGACCTTGAGAGCTGGTGGTTGGTGGTATGCCACCTGGAGGCCATTTGCACCTCCCCAGCTCTTGCCATACATGCCCACATTGCCGTTACACCACGGTTGCTCAGACAACCACTGGATGACCTCTACAGCATCTCTCTGTTCCTGTGCCTCGTACTCATCATAGTAGAAGCCCTCTGAGTCTCCGCTTCCCCGCATATCCACTCGTGCACACACATAGCCATGTGTACTCATCCACAGGTGGCGCTGATGGTCCCTTGGCAGAGTAAAATCATCTTTCCGGTAGGGTAGAAATTCCAAGACAACAGGTTGAGGCTGAAATGGGGCTGGGTCTGAGGGAGCATATTGGACCACTGTACCCTTAGTATCCTTAAAGCAGGTGCCAGAGACATCAGCAGCCGGGACCCAGAACTTGGCAGACAAGCGTATGCCATCTGATAGCTTGATGTAGAAATTGGGTATGATTGAAACAGGGTAGTTGCCAAACCCAGCTGTCTTTCCAACCTCCTCACTGATTGCCTGTAATAAACATAATATAATTAGCTGGAGGCAAGCATCTATTTTGTCATGGAAAACGTGACTCAATAAAGTCATGACCAAGCCGCCGGCCGGCTCAACACGTGCTAAACCCCATTGTGTAAACATAGAGGGCGCCATGAACAACAACACACAGTCATCACAATGCAATCCTAGCAACCAGCTCCTAATTGGTTCATGCAAAACTCAGAGCATCTCGGGTTAGGTCCTACTTGTGAAAGACTATTTCTCTGAACATAACCTGGATGCCCTCTTCATAACTGAAACATGGTTGCAGGATACCAATGAAGAGAAGATTAAGAGGCAACTTGAGGATGGTTCCCTCAAATTTCACTCTTTCCCTCGCAAGGGACGCTCGGGCGGAGGCCTGGGTCTATTGCATTGTGTGGAGCTTCCCTTTGAAACCAATAGGTTTAACCAACCAGTGGTGACAACAATGGAACTCCTAGAAGCATCCCTTCTAATCAAGGGTAAGAAGTTCACCTTTGTAACCATCTACCGACCTGAACCCTTAGGCAGGAATAGGTATACCTACTCTGAGTTCTATGATGAGTTCACTCAACTGGTTGCACACTATGGGTCGTTCAGTCATGAAGTCATCTTCCTGGGTGACTACAATTTTCATGTCAATAAGCCAAATAAACCTGATGTCATGAGGTTCAATGACATTCTATCTACCTTTGACATGAACCAATGGGTACATGAACCGACCCATAAGTTGGGGAATACCCTTGATCTTATCATCAGCTTCAAAGGGAACAAGTTTCTCAAGAGCCACCTGGTGGATGAGTACATATCTGATCATAAAATGATTACGATATTCCTAGGCATCTCACCCCCCAAACCCCCCAAAAATTGATCAAAAACAGGAACTTTTTTTTGGATCTTCAGTCCCTAAGGGTGACATCAAATCCCTAACCGGTACACCTGCAACATGGGAACACTTATCCTTGAGTGACATGGTGGATTACTATGACAAGGAACTCACATCACTCATGGATAAACATGCTCCTACTAAGTTTGCCAGCGCAAACCTGTACCCTGGATGAGCGCAAACCTGTACCCTGGATGATAGCAAACCTGTACCCTTGATGAGTGATCAATTAAAGCTGGAAAGATCTCTTAAGAGAAGGCTTGAGAGAAGAATGAACAAGACTGGCTCTTACATTGATAAGGAATTGTATAACTGTCAGAGAAACAAGTACAATTCCATGCTGAAATCAGCTCAATCAACATACTTTTCTAACCTGGTTGAAGAAAACAAACATGACCCTAAAAAGCTTTTTAGAGTCATTGACACAGTCATGCACAAGAAAAAGGACACCCCTATGCCCCAAACTGACTGTGAGGTCACTCAAGCTGAGAAGTTTAACACATTCTTTCTTGAAAAAATAGAAATAATACGCCTAGAAATTGACAAGGCTCCACCCTGCCAAACTTCGCCACCAGGTGACACTATGAACAATGGTACAACATGTCTGGAGGGGTTCACACCCCTAACCATTGATGACGTACGAAAATTGGTCAAGAGGTCTGCAAAGAAGTCATGTGAGCTGGATTCTATTCCAACCTGGCTCCTACTTGACCTCCTGGATGACCTCTTACCAATAATTACTTCCATCATAAATAAGTCACTGAAAATATGAAGATAGCCATCATAACACCCTTGCTGAAGAAACTTGGTCTAGAACTGGTTGAGAAAAAGTACAGGCCTGTTTCCAACCTGACATTTATCTCTAAACTACCTGAGAGGGCAATTGCGGACCAATTAGTCCCTCATCTTGTAAGGAATGACCTTACTGACAAGTTTCAATCAGCCTACAAGGAGTATCATAGCACTGAAACTGCTTTGCTAAAGGTGCAAAATGACATCTTGTGTGCTCTGGACAATAAAAAGTCAGTCATCTTGCTGTTGCTTGACCTCTCTGCTGCCTTTGACACTATAGACCATCAAATTCTATTTGATAGACTGGAGACTAGATGTAATGTCAAGGGTCACGCTCTCTCCTGGATTCGGTCATATCTAAGGAACAGGAAGCAATGTGTGAAGGTGGGGACCCATAGGTCCTGTCTTAAGTCCATAAAATATGGAGTGCCACAGGGCTCAGTCCTGGGTCCCATACTGTTCACCATCTATATGACACCCCTTTCTGACATCCTGGCCAAATATGGACTGAGCTATAATATATATGCAGATGATACTCAGATCTACATCCCTGTAGACCACACTACCCCCCATCAAGTTGATATAAGCAGACCAAACTGAAGGAGTGTGTCTGTGATGTCAGAAATTTCCTTATATCAAATAAGATGAAGATAAATGATGGAAAGACAGAGATGCTCATATGTACTGACAAGGTACAATTGTTACAAATGGTTTGTGAGTATCCGTCGTTGGGGAACGTGGATGGGGATCAGATGCTAAACTCGCTGGCTACCTGTGAGCGGGGCTCTTAACCTAGCCTACCCTATCTACCTGTATGGGTTGGGAGGTAATAAGGACTGCAGACACAGAATATACAATGCACAAAGATCTCCTTTATTCGGTGCTGTACACTCTAGTCTTGCTAGGTCGGCATGGCAATGAGCGAGGTATATGAAATACCCAAATGCATGATACTAAGGATGCCTCCTAAGGATGCATAAAACACCCAAGTCTACATAAGTGTTGCTGTCACGATGCTGAGAGTCGTGGATCTTCTAGGCAAGTGGATGCTGGAACCTCCCGTCTGACAGTTGCGGGGCCTTTTAAAGGAAAGCTGAGCATCTGTGTGAGGGGTTGCCTACGTGGCATCTTCTCCTGCTTCAGGATTACGCATGTCCTGCCTGCGTAGCATGGGGGATCACGTCATCTCTATTTGCAGCAAGTGGGGCATTGCATCAGCCTGCACTAGTTGGCCTCACGTAGCACTCAGTAACTGTATATGGTCTCTTGCCAAAGATCGTGATTGTCTATGATTGTCTATATATGTTTATAAGAGTCTATAGTTAGGTAATCTATATCCTACACAATATGTACTGGCAGGTACAATACTGCCACCAGCGGTAGTATCCCAGACACAATCAGAGTGGGTAGCTCTGATATTGCCCCTAGTGAGTCAGTAGTAGACCTTGGCATCACATTGGACTCCAACATGGACATGAAGGCCCAGATCAGAAAAATGTGCCAGAAGGGCTATTACCACATTAGGAACTTGGCGGCCATTAGACATTGTCTAGACAAGAAGACTGCTGTAACACTTACCCATGCTTTGGTTACATCGACTCTGGACTATGGTAATGGTCTGCTGGCTGGTCTTCCTAAAACTGACATCAGGAAGCTACAATACCTCCAAAACTCTGCAGCACGTGTTGTAGGAAAAATCAGGAAATTTGATCACATTTCAGGAAAACTACAGGAACTGCATTGGCTCCCTGTTCATGCGAGAATTGATTTTAAAATCCTTCCCTTAACCTGGAAAGCCCTAAATGGTAAGGCTCTGCCTTACTTATAACGTGATCTACTCCTGATCAAACAAGGGGAACGCTGTCTAAGATCCAACGATGGCACCCATCTACAGGTACCTAATACCAGGCTAAGGACTGTGGGTGACAGGGCCTTTTTATCTGTCGGCCCTAGACTTTGGAATTCCTTGCCTACTGATATTAGGACAAGTACTTCAGTCTCCTCATTTAAGAATAGACTCTAAACTCATCTCTTCAGGATGCACGTCCTGAACACAGCGCTATGAACAGACTTGTCTGGTATAAGCGCTATACAAATTTTATTATTATTATTATTATTATCATTATTATTATTATTATTATTATTATTATTATTATTATTAATATTATGACCATTGTGAGACACCACATTACCAGAAATATGAAGTGGAAAGAAGTGTGTTTTTCGTAATTCATATAGAGCTGATACCAGACTGGTCTCCCAGCTAACAATTTTACGTTTTTTCTATGTTGTGAGCACGTTGTTTTTTGGTGTTGAGCACGTTGTAACATGACGTTGTATGGACGTAGATCTGTGAACACCACATAACGTTGTGAGGACTTTGTTGTACAACATTGTGTGCATGTGCTCAACACATTTTTTCTACTTTGTGAGCACGTCCTCAGCATGTGCTTAGAATGTTGTGAGGACGTAAACTGACATTATGTTTTGAACATGTTGTGAAAAAACGATGTAAGCATATGCTCAGCATGCTGCAAGCACATGGTACATAAACATCCAGCTATTAACAAATTCAGCTATCTTTGGCCAAATCTAGTTACTCAGTTGGGATTGTCTCATCAGCAACCTCGTCTAGCATATCAACTGGCATGTTATGCTGATTTTTGACATTGTCTGATATTGTATGGATTTATTTTGCAGTAGATAATAGCAATAAACTTCTATCACAACAAAAGACATGATCATTTATTTTTTTATTATAATTTAGTCATCCATTACATTCATTATAACTTTGAATTACCTAACAACTAAGCTGTTACAGGTCACCATTTTCTGTAGTACTGTAGCCACCTATTGGCCAATTTAATCACCACCAGTTTTCTTCTATGTGCTCACCACGTTGCAAGCACGTAAAACAACAACGCTGTTATAAGGTCAGACCACAACGTTATCCTTCTACGTGCTCAACACGTTGAAAAAATGTAGAAAGTCAAATATTCCTTATTTCTACGTGCTCACAACGTTGTTTCTACGTTGTGTGTTACCTGGGCTGTTCATAGCACTTTATTCAGAACATGTTTTCTTTTAAAGGTAGTAACTGAAGTACTAGCCCTAATGTCAGTAGGGAGGGCATTCCTTAGTCTGGGGCTAATGGAAGAGAAGTTCCAATCACCAACTGTTTTCAGATGGATCTTAAGATCTTAAGATCAGATAGGTAAGTACCATCGTTAGATCTCAGATACCTCTTTTTCACTAGGAGTAGATCACCCAAGTATGGAGTTGCCTTACCATTTATGGCCTTCCAGGTCATAAGGAGAATTTTGAAGTCAATTCTAGCATGTACGGGGTAATTCCTCCTAACACTTTTGCCAGACTAAGGAATGCCCTCCCTACTGACATTAGGGCTAGTACTTCTGCCTGAGAAATATCACACTCTGATTTGGGCATTGGTGTATCCTTAGCCTTGTGCATGACTGAATCAATGACTCTAAACACTTTTTGGGTCATGCTTGTTTTCCTCATGCTTGTTTTTGATTGGGATGACTTCAGCAAGGAATTATACTTATTTCTTTGAGTGTTATATAGTTCCTTATCAATGTGAAGATTTTTTTTTTTTCATTTTTCTCTCTCTTGAGAAACCTCTCGTGCTTTATTTGGTCATTCATCCAAGGCACTGTCTATAAACTGAACTTTTGCCTATTTAATTTTTGTTTACTAAAACTGACCATATTCCATTTGTTTATCATATGAGGGTTATATGCAATGTGTTATGATTAAAAAATGACTCCTGAGAGCAATTTAGTGCTCAAAAATGGTACTCGAATGGATATTTTACAATTCTCAGATGTCAGCAATTTTCTGAAAATTGAAGAAAAAAATAATTTTTCCAGATTTTGTTACGATGGCAACCATATATTTAAAAATTGTATGATTTTAGTGTAATCCTAGGACAATGTGTAAGCTAATTCCAAGGTCCAATAACATCGGGTTGGACACAATCAAGGTCTGAATGTACATTTGACAGTGTTACAATGCAATGAAATATTTTTTGACATCACCAAACATTCAAGATGCCACTTATGACAACAAGCTGAATGATACCTTTTAAATAAAAAAAAGAAATCATGAATCGGTGCATTACTTCCAACACAGTGAATATTTTAACGTCCGAAATTTATGAAAAATCAACTGTTACGAATGTTCATTATGTGTTGTACCTTTCTGTCAAGGTAAATTTCACAATTAATTTAAAGGTTACATTGCAAAAATAAGTCATATTTTGACTAATTATTTCTCTAGTTTTTTTAGATTGTCTGGTGTATGGTATCACCGCAAATTGCATATTCCACGATACCACTGAAAAATATGTGTTTTGTTACGGAATTTCTGGTTTAAAACCCCAATAATAAAACACTGTCTACATTTCTAATATTAATAACACAAATGGATTAATAAATACCTTCATTTGACAGTATCATATGAAGGAATAAACAAATAAATATTTTAAGTTAGTCAAATCATTGTTATGTGAATATTATGCCATATCATGTTTTAAGAGAATTTCAACAAAAATGCGTAGAGTACGTACCCCCATGTGAATTGGTAGTTCCAGAAAGATAACTAATTCATATTCTACAGTCACATTGAGCTACTGTTGAGTATTATTAGTGAGATAATTATTTGTTGAAAGCATGCTCCCAAAACCAGAAAATGAGATGTGAAGTCTGTATTGTAGTGTACGTACCCCCTTGTAGAGTACGTGCCCCCTTGTTCACAGAGGTGTTAGTGTTGGACTTGATTGACTTTAAAATCATTTATATTGTTTGTAAAGTGATGAGATGTCAAGTGCACATCTCTGTTTAACAAAACAACAGTTTTAGAAATTGTTTAATAATTATGTGTTTGCTCTCTACACAAAATTTCTTACAATAATTTTGGTAATATTTGAATTTCTACCAAATTCATACGCCAGACCAAGTGAAACTTTGAAGTTAATTTTGAATAAGTATATAAAAAGTAAATACAAATTGTTTGATAATTATTTAATTGTAAAATGAGTATCATAAAAGTCTGTATAGTCTACTCCATGAACTTACTAAAATGTAATTGCTTCTGGGGTACGTACACTACAACATTTGAGTAATATTTACCAAATACTGATCACCCTTGGACTAGGTGGCTCATAACAATTTATGAACTAAACAGAGCAAGGAATCCATCAAGTACAAAAGTTTGTGGACTTCTTATTCAAAGAACATAGCCAAAATGAGTAAATTAAACAAGAATACAATTAAAAATATGGAGGCAACGTCATGTTTCATATCTTTAGAAATTTTGTGTTAAAAGGCAAAACATAATTATCAAACCTGGTTTTTTAAATGATTTAAAATTCTATCAAGACCAACACTAACATCTCTTTGTACAACGGGGTACATATGCTATGATGGGGGTACGTACACTACAAACAGACAAGACATCTCATTTTCAACCAACAATTATTTCACTTACAATACTCAACATTGGTCAAATATATTTTTGTACCTATATTGTACGTGTATAAACAACTATAAAATATAATCAATCAATCATTATTAGAAATGTAGATTTTTTTATTACAGGGGTTAAAACCAGAAATTCCTTTAAAAAAACACATTTTTTTCTGAGGTATTGTGAAATATCCAGGTTTGCCATGATGTCATACATCAGACAATCCTAAACAAACTAAATGGATAATAATTAGTCAAAATATACCTTGCTTGTGCAATGTATCCTTTATATTAGTTGTTAACATTAACTTGACAAAAAGGTACAGCACACAATGCACATTCATAACAGTTTATTTTTAATAAGTATAGGACATCAAAATATTTTTTGTTTTGGAAATAGTACACTGATTCATGGTTTATTTTTTTATCTAAAAGGTATTATTCAGCTTGTTATCATAAGCAACATCTTAAATGTTTGGTGACATCAAAAAATATTTTATTGCATTGTAATACTGCCGAGTGTACATTCAGACCTTGATGAAGCCCATCCCAATACTGTAACAGAATTATTTGATGCTCAAGAAGATATCTAAGTATTAAAAATTTATGGAATGTCAATTGCAAGTCAATTCAAAATAAAAATCAGTTTTGTAAATATTTCAATTTCATTTTTGTTGTGAAAATCAGTGTTGTTTCTGTGTTAGTTTATGTGTAGAGTACGTACCCCAGGTAATGTATCAATTTTTTCAAAACAATAAGAAGTGAAATACTTAGGCAGTTGCATATTATATCTTTCACAAATATTCTTTCTTTATCTGCAGTTGATAAGCATTATGAGTCGAGATTCATTTGAAGTTAATTTGTCATAATCTTTGCTTGGAGCAGTACTGAAAATATCAAAATGTTATTTCCCCATCTCAACATTTTTTCTCTATATATTTAAAACTTTGGTTGTCCAAATTAAGTTTTAACTATGTTAGAACATTATATACACTATATTAAATTATTTGCTTTATATTTGTTACATTAATATAACTAATTTGGATAAGATTTCTTAATTATCCAAAATCAGTGTATACAGTTTGTAGAGTACGTATTCCCCTGCAACACACGTATGTTAAGCAGCCATAAAATTTTAATGGTATGTCCTTGTGCAAAAAGATTTTGGATTAAGGACATGGAGACCTTGCATTTTAATAAAACATAAGTTAGAAATGCAGGTCACAAGTTTGATTTTTCATGTTAAGTGACTGCCTCTAGTGACCTTGATTGTGTCCAACCCGCATGTAAATTTGTAACATATATTAATATTAAAAGCTCAATCATACCCTTTACCCCTAAAAAATGACTGTTTCTGCCATTTATGCTTCAAAGTCTCCTTTTCTAAGAATGTGACCATTTCAATTTTCTTTCTAAAAGCAATCATCTCTATAGTGCGAGCATATTTTTATTTTACATTATTCGTGAAAATAGTCTATATTATATAAAAATGAGGAAAAAAATTAAGTTCACCGCAGGTTTTTTTCCACAAATTTTCAATCTCTGACCATATTTCTTCACTTTCATAATCAGGTCCTTGGTCAGGTATTTTCTAATATTTTGGTGGACAAAAATGGCCACCATTTATTAGTTTTCCAAAATATTTGGATAAAAATTCTTACAAAACTATAAAATAACCCATTTTATACAAATAAATGGTAAAAAATTATTTTTGAAAAATACTGTGCATCTATATCAATTAAAATGATGTGATGAATTGTTCGTAGTTTTGAACCCTTTATCTTCAGAAATAAAGAAATGAGAGCAATTTGACTTCATATATGAATTCTTTGACACTCAATTAGAAAAGCCCTTAATTTTGCAAAACAATGGATTCATATAAAATGCTTGGTTTTTAAAACGTTAATGGTATCTCAGACATCAACAAAACAGGGTAAGCCTAAGTGGTCATTTCGTTAGCACTGGTAGGGTCCAACTGTAGTTGCAGTGGGTAAAATTATAAATATTTCTGATTAATCAAATATTAGTTATAAAATCCTGTCTTATTTGTAAATAAGAATTGTTTTTTATGTATAGTTTGATTCACATTATTATTACAGTCTACTATCCGAGTTTAATAAAGTACAATGCTTTATGGGTACAAAGAGGCTATCGGTGTGGGGTTTAGCTTCTAAAAATGTAAAAGATCTCAGAAATAGCTATATATTGTATTAGAATATGCTTAAATTTCAAATATATGCATTAGGTCTGGTTTATCTCTCTTTGTACACATATTTTGCTAAAAAATAATGTCTTTTCCATAAGTCTGTGATGAAAAACTTTTTTGCCCGGAAGATTTTTCATAGAATTACCATTTTTTTTTCAATGCACAGTATAATCCAATGCGCAGAATTTCTCATTGATCCCTGTGAAAAAAAGACCCCGGGCAAAAATTTGTTCATTGATATTACTGTATTTGATACTTGATATCTACAGGAGAAGGGTGTACATTAATAAACAAACCAGACCTAAATGATAGTTAAAGTTCATTGCCAGTTATACTGATTTGAATGAGTTGGAATATTTTTTTCCCATAGACTTTACATTATAACGGCCGTAACCTTGAGGTCACAATCTTTAAATGCTTATAAAATCACTAGTATTTAATATTTTTTCATGCAGTTTGCATTGCTGAATTCATATTCACTCACAGATTCAAACAATATTGGTTAAAGCTGAAGAACTGTTGATTTTCTCAGTTTTCTTTGTTTTTTTTCAATGCACAGTATAATCCAGTATAATAGGTCATTTCAAGGTCAAATATTATTTTCAAAATATTTAGTATTTTAGGCATATTTGAGGGTGCTGACATTTCTTTTAGCCTATCCCATGTATTTTTAGAGCTATATGACATGTCCATTAAAGCTCAGGATGATTACTTTACTGTGTATGCTGGATTGCCCGTGGCACTTTTATAGATTTAGGTTAAATTTTAGCAATTCCCATTATATTCAATGTAAATATTTTAGGGTTAATGTACAGAATTTAAGTGGCCCGGGCAATTTTTTTACAGCCTAACAACTAAGACTGATGCACCACAAATGATAAACGTCAGCTCGGGTCATAGATTACATATCTAAATCAACAAAAGTGATAAATAATCTTAATTTGAAGATATGTAGGTTGTCCTCTACTAGGCTCTAGACTATAGCTGCCACTGATACATAAATTCTCCCAACCATGTACCGTGGGGAAACCAAACTCCCAATTATTTCTGATGAGAGATCAAGCTCAATATTTTAGAAAACAGGCCATACCAAACTTTAATGATGTAACATTATCTTGAAAATGTAAAATATATGTTGAGTGTAATGTATTACCTTGAAGCTTGTCATCCTGCAAGTTCTCAAACTTCTTTAACATGTAACACAGTGAAGTGATAAACCACTTGGGGCTTGCCGTGATCATGTGCACAGACCTATTACTACACAGGTTGTTATACTTGATGACCTACATTTAACTTATACCATTTAAGGATGGCCGATCCTCACCGTCACTTAAGGATGGTCAATCCTAACCGTCACTTAAGGATGGTCAATCCTCACCGTCACTTAAGGATGGTCAATCCTCACCATCACTTAAGGATGGCCAATCCTCACTACTCTCATAATCTTGAATAAAAAGATTTTTTTATCATATACAAATGTGTGTTCCAAACAAATGTTTCAGTTAATCATGACAACATACGCAACCCACCAAATATCTGAAACACACTTAGTGACACTTCTGTTAATTGTTTGTTAACTGCTATCTGATTGGTCTAAATGATTTTATTACACAATTTCTGGCGACATTTTACAAGTTACATATATTAAGGAGTGAACAGGGGTCAAAAATAGAAAAAAAGACATTCCTAGAAAATTGTGTTTTTCATCGAGATTTGAATGCTCTAATTAAAAAAATTTTAATAATAAAAGTGAATCTTTGATGTTCTAAATCAAGACCAATGTACTGCCTGTGTAAAAAGAAACTGCAAAAAAATCCTGAATTATTTGTTACCACCGTAACTAAGGAGACAAAACGTCTTGTCAAATTTCATAAAAATGCCAATAAATGCCCCCAAAATGCCAAATATTGGATAAACATGACAAGATGGACTTGCATATTTCAAATTATCATAACTTCTTTAATAAAGATGTCAAATACCATAAAAAAGGTATGTCAAGCACGAAAATCTCAAGTTTAATGTATTAATAGGACATTTAAACGTTTTCTTGTCTCACCTGCTGAAAATCAATACATGGCACTATTTTTTCTCCATAAAAGCATTATGGAAAAAAAACTTCACTTGTTTAGACAATTTAAAAACGCATTCTTCATAAACGGTCCAACTGTACCAACCTTACATAATTTGTATCAATTAAACACTGAATAACGATCAAACAAAGACAGAATTATTTGTTTAACTATGTATGACTTCTCTACTTTTACTCATAGTAACACATAATTACTGGGATGAGACCATAAGTACATGTATATATCTTAATAATACTCAGAAAACATAACATAAGTGGGAAAAATGCACTGACATAGATATAGTGTATTTAGTGTTACTAAAAATAAATGAGGGGAAAAATTTCTTTCCATAATATTTAATTCATTAACAACTTCAAATATTCATGTTGAGCATAATATTTTCATATTAGCATAGTCTTAATATACAATTTATGTTATTATTAAGGACATTCATTCCCACAGCCCACATCTGAAATTGACCATTAATGTATGTATATTCTCAAGGAGTTTCTTTTGGAGAACTTTGTATACTTATGTGATATCTGCTATAATAGATGACCACTTGAAATAGTTTTATCGACGGGTAATCAGTGTAAATAAAGCATTACATCATTTTCTAAACAAAATATGGGGATACCTTTAAGTGCGAAAGAAATACTGAGAATGCATAGAACATAGAAAAAAAACGGCATATTTATTTTCCTCCACCTCAGAGTGATTAATGGTCCATTACTTACTGGTCTAGCAAAAACCCAGAATAAATAATAACTATAACTGTGACTACGATGGTTTATGGTGCCATTAAGCATCCTATGTTTATTATTCACTTTAGTTTATTCTTTTATAAACACGTTTGACTCAGGTTGTGTAAAAATAAATAATTTATTCTTCACTGAGTACAAGTTCAAATGAATGTTGTTGTTGTTTTGTTTTTTTAAACTTTTAACTTATGAATATACCAAGTGTATATAACTGGTACATGTTAATATCACATGACCATATTAAAATATCTAGTACATATTAATATGAATAGTCCCTTTATATATACCTAGTTCATGACAATACACTTAGTCTATGTCAATATAACTTACAAAATACCTGGTTCATGTTAATGCAAGTCCATCATAATGTAACTAGTCCATATTAATACCATTTGTTCATGTCAATATCATTGGTCAGGTCAATAAAGCTAGTTATGCATACATATATGAAACTACATAAATAAAACTGTTGATATATATATAATTCATGTTAATACAGCTTGTACACGTTAACACAACTGGTCCGTATTAATATACCTAACCCAGGTCAACATAACTAGTCCGTGTAACCTGAGAGCAATATAACTTATTATTGCTCTCAGGTATAATATAATTAGCCCATGTTAACATAAGTAGCCCCCATTAACATAACCAGCCCCCATTAACATAACTAGCCCCCATTAACATAACTAGCCCATGTCGATATAAGCTAGCTCATGTTTTCCAGTGTCAGCATATCTTCTCTGGCCTCCTCGTAGTCACATATCTCGTCTTCACTGTCCATGTCCTGTAGGTATTTCTGCGTGCTGGAGACGACGTCCAGTATTTTCTCGGCTTGCTTTATTCCGAGCGGAGTTGCGCATCTGGACAGCGCCGTTGATGCATGGCACGCCGATCTCGACACTCCGTTATTTGTCAGGGATCTGATGTGTTTCATGACTTTTCCCCTGTGTTCTGTTATTTGGTCTTTAACAGAATCTATTGCTTTTACCAGAAAAACCAGAAGCGCGATGTCTTCGTTGTGTGTTTTGAAGTACTCAAGTTGTTCAGATAGGTTATGGCTTTTGGCGCTTAAGGTGATGTAGGGATCGTCGCGGTCGCCAGATGTCGTTATGCAGTGAAACCCGGCATCTTGGACACTCTTCTGAGCGAGGTCATACCTCTGTTTTGTCGGGATGACAATTGTTCTCATGATATCACTACTCTCCACAGGAACCCCGTTTCTATGCCGCGGAAGGTGAAAATTTGAGTTTCTTGGCGCGTGCTTAGCCTTTTTGGGTGGAAAGCTAAACGTTTGTGTCAATCCTAATGCGTCATCGTTAGCTAAGGTCCATTCTTTGAGGACGTTGGGATGATCTTTATCCCTGTCCTCTGCTGTCATGGATGGGAACGCCTCTATCCCTCTCCGGATTATATGCCGGAGCTGATCCTTGACTTTAAACCTGATACACGATACTGACTCCTTTAACGCCTCCAAGACTTCCATCTGGAATTCCAGCCCTTCCAGTACAGTGCACACCTTTTTCTCGGAATCTTTCAGAGCTTCCACCGCATCCAGTTTTACACATACTTTTATCTTGGATAGAGGAACCGACTTCACGTCTGTCCCAAATATGTGGCGGAAGTAGGCGTGGTAATAGACTTCCGGTTCTAATACGTACTGCATCAGGGTCTTGGTACCGTGGTGTGACCTTGTCGCGTGGTGTGACCTTGAGGCCGGATGTTCCGGTTTTGTACCACGTGACCCTCTCACCTGACTACCATATTGGAGTGTCTCGTCCTGACTGTCTCTTGTTTGTTGGAGGATCGTCTTAGACCTGGCCCCAGTTTGTTTGTAAATTTGATTGGTTCCAGGAGGTCTGGTGGCGCTCCTTTTTGTTTTGACTTGACCTTCTTGGTCCTTGTCTAAGAAACGATTTGGTCTGGCAGCTTGGTAATCATCCTCAACATCTTCCAAATTTATGTCATCATAATTCCTGTCGCTAGTTGGATGATCAGTAACTTTTATAACTTGAGTATCAGCCGATCTGATGCAAACCTGCCCCATTTTGCACCGTGGAGACTCGATTGTGTCGTTGCTATGATACTACATCACGTGACCGGCACAAAGAACAATAGGGTCTAGTGGCGCCACCTGGTAACATCCACGATTCTGTGCGCACCACGTGTGGAGTATGGAGTATTGTGTTCAGTACATTGTAATATTTACGATCCCAGATATTTTGAGTTGAATTTGAAGAGTTTTACCCTATCGTGTTATGTTGAGGTGGTTATGTTGAGAGAGAGTATAAAATGTTCAACCTTCGTCTCAGTATATCACATGAAGATTGAATACGTTCAAGCATACGATTTCAATAGTTTAGTGTGGTTAAGACCCTATTCCCTATTTCCGATTTCCATGTTATGTTACAATGGCGGATCCAGACGGGGGGCTTTGGGGGCTGAAGCTGTGATATGTAACTTTTAATTCAAAGCGCATGATAAATAAAGTAAATATGTATTCCCGAATTGAAACATCCACTTTTATAATTTTATTTTCTTTACCATCCCAGATATTTTGAGTTGAATTTGAAGAGTTTAACGTGTTGTGTTGGGCTAAACCTTCGTATCAGTTAGTAGATTGAATACGTTCAATAATAGGGCTAACAACCGTCAATTTCGCGCATTTTGGTCTTCATCAGTCATTATATTAACCAACAAATCATGGTCAGTAAATTATATGTGTGCTATATAGTGACATTAATTAATTCAGTTAATTTTATAAAGCGATGATCGTATGTTATATTCTTGCCAGATTTACAAGTCAAAGTTACACCTTTGCGCATACAATCTTAGCCTTCGCGCACTGATCTTTCTTCTGTGCCAAAAGTGAAAATTAATATATCGATAATCTGACTGACATAATTGAAGAGAGGAGCCCAATACCTAATTTTTGAGTTGTCAATTAATGAAGAATATCGGCCAAGAACTGACTGAGCAGCGCCAAATTGTATGTATTTGTAACAAGCTACTCACGCACGTGCACATTGTGACGAAATCGGGGTCAATGGATGCAATTTTCAAAGCAATTTATTCATATCATTCAAATCAACTTTTCTGTGCAAAAAATTCACTGTTCTATTTATTTTACGTATACAAGACATTTCTCTAATTATCAGCAAATCCTATGGTTGCGCCATAGAGAAAATATATTACTTTCTCTATGGTTGCGCGAATCCTATGGTCATTAGCTCTACTATTTTAATAGTTTAGTGTGCCGTGGTTAAGACCCTATTCCCTAATTGGTTGGTTCAAATCATTTGATATTAAACTGTCATACAATAGAGAACATGAAATAAAATCCCCCGGTAATTACAATAAATTGTGTTGAACTGTATTACTTTTTTTGTCATGGGAAGTATATCACACGTGTCCTGAATTTGAAATAAACTGCCAACCGATATAACTACAGAGACCTTCAAAGAAGCAAATTAGAATTTGTTTACTTTCACCGTGAGACATTTTAAACTCTATAAATAACAAAAGATTTTGTATCCATGCGCTGATAAACTAACCTGTTTTAGACAAACGCCGTATAAAAATGAACAGTCTCCGTCCACGTGAATTGTAAGTGGAGGGAGCTTACATCCACTCATCTTCTCCATCCACGTTAATAGATATATCTAATTATTCAACTCTTTGATTAGAACTTTGACGGGTTTTAGAGTAAAGGCCGGTTAGTAAAGGTTTTCAGGGTAGCTTTCTCGGTGAGATTTCGTGAGTTTTGAGCATGCAGTCCTAGAGTTTATTTTTCTGCACGTGGATTGAGATCATGTTCTATTTTTCTGCACGTGGATTGAGATCATCTTCTTTTGTCAGCTGCTCATCTGTTTAAATTGCCGCGATCTCGCCAAGACCTTGCCAATATTGCAAATGTA
Source organism: Amphiduros pacificus (assembly GCA_949316495.1). Lineage (NCBI taxonomy): Eukaryota > Metazoa > Annelida > Polychaeta > Phyllodocida > Hesionidae > Amphiduros > Amphiduros pacificus. Next base: position 1,509,182 of record OX439003.1, read on the forward strand.
ATTTAGTAAGTTAGTATTACTACCGGTACCTCTAAAAGTATTTTTGTCAGAATCACATGTCAAAAATAGCTACATTCACGTTTCAACATGTGACAAAGGACGAGTTGGTTGGAGCTTGGAGTAATAATTACTCCAAGGTTGGAGCTAGGTTGGAGCTTGGAGAACAATGAATTGTGCACATGATGCCATAGCAACCCATTGTTTGGAACAATGGGATAGTTTCCGTTTGATGCAATGTGTGTTACCGCCAACAAAGGGAGCTATTTAGATATGTTTAGATTATGAAAATACATTTATCACATCTTAATGAATAGGTTTTGGGTCTTCTGATAGTGTAGTTTTGAATAATTGTAATTTTATAGGTAATTCCCTGCAATCCCTTGAAGTTGCTCTGGACAAAGAAGAGTTTAAGTCACTTCAAAGTCTATATTTAAATTATCTATGGATATAGAAGGGTGAGAGTTTCACAGTATTTATAAATAATATAGTTTAGAAAATTGCCTTATTTGTTTATCAATATTTTCTTAACCCATCTCAGCATATTTTTTTCACAAAACAACAAGCTTTTTTTCTAGAATACCATAATTTTGTGGGTAAAAATGCTGCATCAATGTGAAATCACTTTGCTGGGAAAATGCTATGTGAATGAAATGAAGGAATATATTGGCAGATTTGAAAATGATATCAAAAGAAAGATGTTTTCACAATAAAAAAATAATAATATGTAGGCCTGCCAATGAATGCGTTCCTAGTCCAACCTACATGTAAATGTGAACGTCACGGTGTGAGTTGATAGAATTGGCTAACGTTTCAGTCATTGATCAATGCATTTATATTGAGCTCTTCATAAATTCAGGGTGGGACAGCTCTGAACCAATCTGTGCAGTAAATCTGAACCATTCTGGGCGCTCGCAACACATCTGGGTGCTAAATCGCAACCAATCTGAGTGGTTTCTAAGCGTTCCCGTTCGGTGAACAATGGCCAGACTGAAAAAGTTGTTTTCTTTATTCTTTATATATCAACTATCATACTCATTTAAAAAAAAAAATAGCATGCTCATCAGTTACATATAAAAGTATATGATCATCTGAAATTGAATTTTAACAAGGTTTTTGCATAATCTTAACACAGGAATGTGCACCAGTTTAAGATTGCATGACAAGGAGTAATTCCCGCCTTGGGGGCACAACTATTACCGTAAAAACATTATACGTTTATCATCAAATTTACACTATCATTAACAAGACACTATTACACACTCTACTGTGATGATATTTATACAATTTTTTGTGTGAAGATTATTATATGATTTTGATGCTTTTTGTTAGACTTCAAAAAGTTGTTATATAACAGAACTGAGAGCAATAATAAATAGTTAATAAATAGTTATATTGCTCTCAGAACAGAATCATCCATATTGGTTCAGAATTGGTGTCATACCGCCCGGATATGTTTCGATTACCGCCAAGATTGGTTCAAAGCTCTCCCACCCCTGAAAGTAGAACATTTCACTCGCGATATGTATTGGTCTATCTATTTTCTATGGTGAGTGAAAGTTTTGGTCGGTCTCCGAATGGTTGTTTTAGATGCTACCTTATAGATACTATATATATACTCTTACATTTGTTTACATTTGCAGTTTCATAATACATGGATTTTACTGTTATTTTACTGTGCTGTTTCATAAAGTTGTCAGTTTTTGCAAACTAGACTTCTGACACAACTTAGTACAATTAATAAGTAATTTCATTGAGTTGTACATTTATCCACTGCTTAATCTTAAAGTGATGTCAGTTTCTGTAAACTTGATCCTCGCATCTCGTCCACTCATTCGTAAATTTAACAAAATTAGGCCAAGGACCTCAGAGCTCTGATGATTATAACTTTTTTTGTCATGCTTGTGAACATTTTCTGGAATGTCTGCAAATTTCTTCATAAATGAACATTTAAATAGTTTACCAGAGCAAACTTGAGCACACCATATTTTCTCAGTTGAAATTAAAATCAATGATTTGATTTGATAAGAGGGTGGCGCCACCTACATCTTATGGACTTGATCAGGTGATGCAAATCATTTATTTTTGTCATCTTGGAAATGTAAATTGAAAACAAATCCTTTTTAAATATATGCTAAGGAAATTTCTTTGAATAATTGAGTTGTTATTTTCAATACAATGTTAGTTACCATCTCCTTCCCTTTTCTCAAAGTTTCAAACTGAAGCAATGTTGAGATTACAAGAGTGAGGCACTGGATGTTCCAGGTGATATTTCAATACCAAGGTGGAGCCACCGGTAGTGCATGCTTGAAACTTACTGATAGGAACTATTTTAAATGATGAAAAATCATTAATAAAATTGGTCCGCTGAAAATACAACATGTTACCTATTAATAGCTAAGAACTCCACCCAGTCATTTAAGCAGTGATGAAAGTCAGCATTCAGGAAAAAACCTGAAACCCTTAAAAATTAACCTGAATATACCCCTACCCCCTTTCAGAAATGTCAGTTTTGGATGTTTCACACTGAGTTCAGACCATTTTGAATTTCACACTTGAAGAAAAAAACCTGAATTCAGGTTATTTCCTGAAGACTTTCATCACTGTTTAACAGAAGATGAAAGTTGACGGACAAACAGAATGACAGAAAATCCCCCCTCACTGTAGAAGCTATTCTGACAATGGTAGCAGAGCTAAAAAAGAAAACAATGACTTGTCTGCAATTGTCTTTATTCTGGTTCAAAATTGCTAATTCATTACAGAGTTTAGAGATTTTATACATGATTATTTTTTAAATAGAAAGCACATTAAGGTAAATTACCATGACACAGAAAATAACTTCAAAATAAAAAATATTACTGATTCCTGATGAGATTACTGATGAGGAGACTTGAATAAACTTAAAGAATTATTTTTATAAGTTTATCAATATTAATAATTAATATTGTTATATGCCAGTATCATGATTATGTTGAGTTCTGCTATTATTACACTACACACTTCTCAAGGATCCTTTTGAAAAGTTCTTATGTGTTTACATGAAAAACGTTCTGACGTGTTTATATTTAAAAAAAAGTGTATTGTGTTTACATGAAATTTTTTTGATGATTTTACATGAAAAAAGTTCTTATGTGTTCATATGAAAAGAAAGGAAATTCTACAGAAGGCAACAAAAACATTACCTTTTCAGTTTTAATGAAAGTATCCTTAAATCTCCAGAGTCTGGTTCCAAGAGATTAATCAATGAGATTCTCAAAAAAAATTAACAAAATTACAAACACCCATGCGAGTATTGGGAATGGACAAAGAGACCAACTGGAAACACTGTTATATATAGCATACAATCTTCTGAAAATAATGATAAAAATCATTCTTATAACAAAAGGGAATAAAAAGTCAAGTTTCGAGGCATCGTAAACCAATTCATACTTATTGCAAAAGTCGGTGCATACTCTGATGATTTCAATGATAGAAGCAAAAAATAAATAGAATGAAAAATAAAGGTAAAATAAACCACATTTTGTTATCTGGGTTGAGATTCTTCAAGAAACATCACAATAATAATTTGTTTATCACCATTATTGTTAACATTATTTGCATTAATTTGAGATTTTACACATTTATTAACTTAATGCATTCTATGTTAATGTTTTTCACTTCATTTTTTAATGCTATTTATAAACAAAGAAACGTTTTAAAAAACATTCTTGGTCATAACATACAATACTTTTATTGTACAATAAAAATTGTACAAATATACAATACAAATCTGACCCGCATAATGACAAAAAATGCAATTTAGAATGTATAAAGCTTTATAACACAAAGAATTATCTCCAAGAAGTATCGCAAAGAAGCTTCTCAAAGAAGCTTCTCCAAGAAGTATCGCAAAGAAGCTTCTCCAAGAAGTATTGTAAAGAAGCTTCTCCAAGAAGTGTCTCAAAGAAGCTTCTCCACAAAGTGTTTCAAAGAAGTATCTCAAAGAAGCTTCTTCAAGAAGTGTTTCCAAGAAGTATCTCAAAGAAGCTTTCCCAAGAAGCATCTCAAAGAAGCTTCTCCAAGAAGTATCTCAAAGAGGTATCTTCAACTCCAAGAAGCTTCATCAAATTTCCTGCATTAAAAGCAGGGAAATCAAGAAAACAAAAAAGAGCAGTGGCCAAAATGCCATAAATACTAAACAAGTGTTTGAATTTAGGTGAAAACCTATATAATTTTGCCAATATTCCTCTGATATATTTACATCATTAAAATAACATTTTGGTGGAATGTTGAGATTCAAAAACGAGAAAAAGATGACATAAAAAATTAAATGCTGGAATGTTTTAAAGAGGAATAAAATTTTCTTTAACACAGAGATTCACTGAGCTAATATCTTTCATGGTTCAGAATCATAATCACAAATGAAAACAGATGACATAAACAATTAAATACTGGAATGAATAAAACCTTTTTTAAAGCAGAGATTCACTAAATTGATATCTCTCATGGTCCAGAATTATCATGACAAATATGGAATGCATATAAAAATGGAATGGTCCACAAAGTTGTTCCCATTTGATAATTTCTGGAATGATAATACATCTTTGTCTGATTATATATACTGTCCATGTAAATATGTCTATCGACATCTTTTTACTAGATATTTGAGATTCATCCATATTTTGCCTTGATATTGCATCTCAAAGCCATTAAAATATTAATATACTTGCAGATCATTAAGGTGATATATTGACAGCTGAGTCTACCACATGGGGGCACCACTGATCTTTTTACTTAAAATTGCAATTAAAATGGCCCTATTATTCCTGAAAATGACAAAAAAATACATGATTCACTACTTCAAAAATACACCTCTTTCCCCCATTTCTACATTCATTAAAATTCTGCTATTCGTATGCATTTCACCAATGACCCATTAGGAGATGACCTTGAGTCACCAATGACCCGTTAGGAGATGACCTTGAGTCACCAATGACCCCTTAGGAGATGACCTTGAGTCACCAATGACCCCTTAGGAGATGACCTTGAGTCACCAATGACCCCTTAGGAGATGACCTTGAGTCACCAATGAGCTCTTAGGAGATGACCTTGAGTTTCTTGCCAATGTCAATGAAGGCGTCGACGGCTTGGTCGACGTCCTGGAGGCTGTGAGATGCGGACAGCTGCACTCTGATACGAGCCTTGCCTACAACAACACCAAACCAATGTCAAATCCTTCAGTAACTGCTCGAAAAACAAATTTGATGAGTGAAATATTTTATTTTTAATTTTGTAAATGATGAGAGAAAAGATAACTCCAAACCTTTTGGAACAACAGGAAAACTGAATCCAATTACGTAGATGTTCTTCTCTGAAATATAGTTGAGAAAAGGTGTATGATATAATTATATAAAGATGTGTAGGACTGGAATTATATTTCTTTTTTTTCAGATCTTAAGACCTGTAATACATAAGATATAAGTTGCAGTTACTCTATGCCATCATAATCTAAAATGCATATTCCATGTATAATATGTTTAAAATTTAATAAATTCTGATAAGAAAACATTGACCTATCCTCAGTTTTAAGAGGCCAAAATTGCACTATTGATATATTTGTTTGTGTTTGGATATATTAATTGAAAATATTGGCTTTTAGGGGTAAACTTCAATGCATTGATGTAAAGATCAAAGCACTGGGTTAACAGTGAATATTTACCTAACATTTCGTCAGCAAACTGGGCAGCCAGTTTGGCATCTCCCAGCATCACAGGACAGATCGGATGCTCGGGGTCGCCCTGCAACACAATCAAAGGAGACAGTCACAGTCAAATATCTACATTAAACACAAGATCGGATGCTCAGGATCTCCCTGCAACACCATCAAAGCAGACAATTGCAGTCAAATATTTACACTGAACACAAGATTTTGATAAAATCATTTTAAAAACATCACATAATTTTGCTGATAAATGCCTGAATTAGTGATAGAAAAGTTTCACAAAATATATATTTTTCAATGAAATATAGATATTCTGGACCATCCGCAGCTGCCCCAAGTGATCCTATTGTAAGGTGATTTGAACTTTCTACCATTAACATTAAATAATTATCAAATTGAATGTTAACCATTTTTTTCTCATTTGTTTAATGTTTTTTTCTATCATTTATTCAGAGAAAGCAATCTATGCGATGTTGAAATGTAAACACGTGATGATCGCTGCTTCCCGGTGTTGTTCCTAGAGAGAGAGAGAGAGAGAGAGAGAGAGAGAGAGAGAGAGACAGGCCTAGATTGCTGTTATTTACTTAGGGGATGTACTTACGGCCACGTTGAAGCCAGCCTCCGTCATGCGGGTCCTGAACTGCTTTGTGTTCGCTGCTAACTTATCTATCAGCTCTGAAGACTCCATCAACTTGTCAAAAACCTGAAGGTCAAGAGGTCAAGTTTTATTGTATTAATGCCAGATTTTGTAAGGCTTGAAATTTGACAGTCATCCGTCTAAAATGCATTTTTTTAGCCTAAATTTGATATGAATTGTTTGTATTCCGGAACTTTTCTGCACTGTTTGGACTCAATGCCCTTCTCTCTTTTAAGAGTAACAGGGATATTTGTTTTGCATTATCACATAGACATGATAACACACAATATGATGGCCAGTTGTGGTGCACTGGCTGAAATGAGAGAGATAACTCAATACCAGATATCCACCTTTCTCAACTATGCAGCATGACCGAAGTAGCTGTCTCAACTGGGATTCGAACCCCAGACCTTTAGCATGGGAGCTACAATCTGAGCTACATCCCACTCCATTTATATTGCTAAATTCTGAGAAAAGAATGATTGGAAAATTGCCCCATAGACAACAATCTGTAACTAATAATCAAATATTTGTTCTACCAAAAGCTTTGAATCTTTAAAATTTATTTATTATTTTTTTTCACAAAGAGAGCTATTTTACCTTGCTGGCACAAGCCACCACTGGGGGGGGAAGGGTGTTTGAGAAGAGGTAAGGTCGTGACCTATTTCTCAGGAGGTCAATGAGCTGTTTGGGTCCTGTAGTATAGCCTCCTGCAGCGCCACCTAGCGCCTTGCCGAGTGTTGAGTTGATGATGTCTACGCGGTCTTGTACACCATGATATTCGTCTGTTCCCCTATCATTCCAATCAAATATTCAATTTCACATTAAACACTCAATATTTTGAAAAAAATCAATGATTAAAATACAGAAAATCAATGATTTAAATATGGAAAAAAAAATTTTAAATGCATAAAGCTATATATTCACTCTAATCTTAATGTCACAAAACAAAATTTGTGTCTCTTATCCATTGGACCAAAAGTTATTTTCAGAATTCTCACTGCTCGAGTGGGCCCTGCTCCCATCTGGTATGTTTAAATCTGTCATGCACAGGTGATTTTTTTTACATTTTTTGTAACAAATGTCATTTTGTAACATGTCATTTTCTTTCATTCAGTTTATTGCATCTTTCTGTTCTTCTCAATAATCCAAAACTGATTTTTTTTCCGGTACAGAATTCAATGCCGAAATATTAATGTATTCCCTTCAAAGCATACAGAATGGTAGTCACCATATCAACTGTCATGTCTACAGCCCTATCCCAGCATGCATTGTAATGACATAAGAGACACCTGGTGGATAACAAATTTTGAAACTCAAGCAGTAAAAATTGGATGTGAGCAATTAAATGTAAACTGTCAACCTACCTGCCGGTTTTGCCAAAGAATCCTGTGGCGTGGCACTCATCTATGAAGACCAGGGCATTGTATGCATCCGCCAAATCACAAATCTCTCTGAAAAAATAGTTCTCCTCATTATTCCTGCAGTCTAGATATATATATATATCAATCAGATTATGTGTCATAAGTTTACCTGGTTTGCAAATTATAAAATAATTTTTCACAAGTTTAGAGCCTTATGCTTGTGTTCCTGAACTGTTTAATTTGTTTTGGATGTACAGTACCAAAGACAGAACATCTGGAGTTATTATTATGCTCATCATAGCGCCATCTACCTTAAAAATCTAAATGCTACTGAGAAGCTGCTATCATATTGGAGAAGTATAATAAAAGGCCAAGAAAAGAGAAGAAGCTGAAAAATCAGAAGTGAGAAATTCTTTAAAATAATATTCAAAATAATATGCGACAAAATGTTAACTTTCTCTTTTCCCTTTTATTTTTCCCCAAATAACATATAACATTAAAATTAAGAGAGTGCCTAAATTTTAATCTCCTTCAATGGAGTTTGGGCTATTTTTTTTTATCCAAAATATAGGGGCAGGCAGTGATGAGAAACAAGCTCGTTTTCCGTGGCCTAAGTCATGGAGTGTCCTACTTGAGTGGTGAGACGTTGCCGTCCATGCTGAACACTCCGTCAGTGACTATCAGTCTCATCCGGCTGGACTGACGCTCCTTCAACTTGGCCTCTAAATCTGAAACCAAAAACAGCAAACTTCTAAACAAACACTCCGTCAGTGACTATCAGTCTCATCCGGCAGGACTGACTCTCCTTCAACTTGGCCTCCAAATCTGAAACCAAAAACAGCAAACTTCTAAACAAACACTCCGTCAGTGACTATCAGTCTCATCCGGCTGGACTGACTCTCCTTCAACTTGGCCTCCAAATCTGGAACCCAAAACAGCAAAGATGGCTTCGAAACAAACAATGCGTTTGTGAGTATTGGTGTGCATCAAGAGAAAACATGACATTTGAGGCTGAGATATGTCAAGAAATATTACTATAAATCTGCAACATGTCGCTGAAATAAGGAAATACAAAACTCTCCACGCTGATCAATAAATAGTTCCAAAAAGTGACATTTTATAAATGTAACATAATTCAAACATCTTTTTGGTCATGTATGGGTGTGTCAAAGTGAAGTCATGCAGGGGTGAAATATTAAGCTACACCTAAAGTATGAATGACAAAATCGAACTAATCAAGCTTGACTACATCGTCATATAAAAGTTCACTTGAATGGCCAAATATGATAACGGATAGAGAAATTTGTTGTTGTTTTTTTGTTGTTGTTATTTTTGTTTTTGGAGCAAATGGTGCATCAGTTTTCTTCTTTGCCTCCAAATATTACCTTGCATGTTCCGGTGCTGATACCGGTGCTTCTGGGCTTTACATAACCGGATGCCGTCGATGATGGAGGCGTGATTGAGCTCGTCAGATAGCACGGCGTCTTCCTTGCCCAGCAGCGTCTCGAATATCCCGGCGTTGGCATCGAAGCAGCTGATGTACAGTATGGCATCCTCTCTCTGGTGGAACTTGGCAATCTTCGCTTCCAGTTCTTTGTGAATGTCTTGAGTACCACAGATGAATCTCACGGAACTGAGTCCGGCTCCATAGTCTGTCAGGGCCTTCTGGCCAGCCTCTATCACCTCCGGATCACTCTGGAAGAACATAAAGATGATGTCATGATTTATATAATGCAGTCAAACAGAAAAGTAGTGTTAGTGCAGCCACATGTAAACTGCCTAAAATTAATTAATTTAATATGATTAATTAATCATATCAACTGTGATTGATTGTGATATCATATCTTGAGAGATGTGACATCATTACCAGATTGACATCATATAGGCTCATATGACATCACAGCCAGATGTGACATCACAGTGAATCATATTGATATATAGAGTTAATGTACTACATTGAGATACACCCTATGACCTTTCAATTAATATCTTTAATTAATTCTCACAAATCAAATGATAAATAATGTCAAATTACATTTACGTAAGACGATTTACAAAACTAAACACTGACCGAAAGTCCGAGGTAGTTGTTGGCACAGAAATTGAGGATTTTGTCTTTCCGGCCCTGGACCTGGATGACGGAGCTCTGCTTGGAGGTGATGATGCGTTCGTGTTTCCACGTGCCAGCGTCTCGGATACCCTGGAGTTCTCCATCCAGGATCTCCCGCATGGCCGCGACACTCACTGACGTCGCCCTCTGCTGGGCGTGAACCACCCGACCTGCCAGTCTCTGGCATGATGCCAAGCTCCCTGTTGTAATAAAGAAAAAGAAACAAAATTAATAAAAAATCATTCATCAGATTGGTGATGTCCATCTTAATGTCCTGAGTGAAGTACTTTCCTTGTGTTTGTTTGTTTGTTTATTTGGAGTTTTACATCACTTTAAATTTATTTCAGTCATTTCATGATGAGACCTACTTGTAGCAGATATAGCGCTGCCTCACTGAATTTTCATGTCGCAGATCCTTGACATGACAACCCACCCGGTCACAGTTTTACAAGGACAACGGGTTAACCCTTTATGCACAGGCCTCAGCTCATATGGGAAAGTTATTTGTTTCATGTAAATTTGAGAGCCAAACCTGCTCATTATCAAATATTCATATATGCATGATAAGAGCACTGCATAAAGTGTGGGTCCAGTAAGGACAGCTTAATTTGCACACCTTCTTCTGAATACAATACGCACTGGCTTGTCTGCTCCTGCAGTTCATGTTCCTTTTATTGAGAAAGTGGTCTTTCTGATTGAGGAGACATTGGTTGGGGAAAATATAAATCTTGGGGTATTCTAGTATTGGGATGTGTCTAAAAATGGTACAATCTTTGAAACTCTCCCATTCCGTGTTTGAGCCTCCCATGCACAAAAGGGCTCATAAGTGATGGAAGCAGTCAAGCCATCTCTATGCAAGCACTCATTTACTTGGGACACAAGAAATCAATTCCAAACTAATGAAACTGATTCTTGAACTTCGCGATATATTCGTAAATTTACAAAACATTGATCTTAAAACATTTTTCCACTTAGGATATATACCCTCTTGTCTTTTTTTCAATCAGAAACAAACAGTTATGAAAACAATGTGGAATTAAAATTTGTTTAGGCCTTCCATTATAAGTCAAATGCCTGACCTTATCCCTAAGCTATATACCTGTGACTGATCTGACATGCAAAATTAATTGGCATCCAGCCAAGAGTGTAACATTACACCAGCAGTAAACGCTTGATCATTCCAACTGCCGACACGAGTCAATCTTACATATTTTGAATCTCCTCCGACCCTACAACTTATGTGGGTTGTCATCTTGCCCAATTGAAAACAACAGACCAAAACTGTTCACAAAAATATGAACCTAAATTGTAACTGTCTAAAATCTAATCGTAAAAAAAAAAGAAGATAAAATACTGAAATTGTAGCAATTGAGATCTGCATAAAATATTCAATATGTAGAGTGCGCTACTTGAATGAGAAGGGCAAACAATGCTCAACATTGCTATACCCAAAGCCATTGGCAAAATAGACTTGAAATCCACTGTTTTCATAAATACAAAGCACTGCCCACCCAATATAAGTCCTGACTCCAAAAGAACTTGTGTTCCGGCAACAGGTTTTAAAGAAACCATTTTTCCATTAATTCAACATTGGATTTTAGGCTTGTTAGAAAAAATTTCTTTGTCTTTTCTTGATCTCAGCATCGTTTCGCCATTGTTTACGAGTTTGCGCAATCAGGTGAAAGTGGGTCAGTCTAATTATAGGAGTGACAGCAATGATCAGGAGCTCCACAACGCAGTGGTGCTTCTGACGTCATACAAAATTTCTCCCTTGGTGTTTCCATGACGTCATCACTTGGACTCTTCTAAATGCCATATCACGTTGTTAAGTTTGATATTGGGAAAAAACTGAGGAAAAGACGCTACAGATAACCCCCGGATTTGCATTTACAGACATTATGACTGGGAAAGATGATGACATGGGTCATAACTGCAACAGTCAATCAAAAAAGCAAATAAATCAGATTGAAATATCAGAAAGTCAGGGCATGATAAAAAGTGTGTTAAATACCTTTCCCTAATGCAATACATGAATCTGATGATCGGCATGGCCTGACGTGAAAGTGGAATATTAATGTCATGCGCAAAGTAGGAATTTTGCACAATGTAGGAATAATTCCTACATTGTGCAGTGCAGAGTAGGAATTCCTACATTGCGCAAATAGGTAGGAATATCAGAGTCAAGAATCCAAATGTCAGGAAGCTGAATGAGGTCATTGAGGAGGTTTAGGCTATATGAATGTTGGACTTTATGAACGTAGGACTGTTATAAAAATAATTATAATGATATGAGCATGCACTGATATGAGTTGTGTGCATAATAAAATATGATTTTATCAGTTTGACCTACATTTCTAATTGGCAAAAAGGCAGATATCTGGATGTGAGCCTGTAAACGTATTATTAAGACATAAATATTTTTAAAAAATGTTTGTACATTTTTTGTAAAATTAAAGTGACAATCAACATTTCTATTTCCAAATATGTCATATTTCCATTATAATGTACGAGTCAATCCAAATGTGAAACCACATTCTCCAATGCCAATAACGTCCAATTAAGTAGGAAGTGTCTATTATTTTTTTAAATACAAAATTTAATAGAAAACTGATAAACATTGTAATTATATTGGCAGCATCCAGTGATCTCAGATTGATATATCTTAAAATTCCTACTTCTTTGCACAAAGTAGGAATTCCTACTTTGGGCAGTTGCACAATGTAGGAATTCATACTGGGCCACGATTCCTACTGGGTGCAAGACAGCCTGACGTGAAAGTGGAATATTAACATGCATCGGGCCTGTGCTCAAACCAAACAGTTTTTTAATGCAAACATTTATTTTTTTCAGTACAGTAAGTGAGGTTCCTTAACAGAAAAGGTGACTTGTCTGTCATTGTTCACTTCAACACCGGAAATTGTCCAATGGCATCAACCATACCTGAGAGCAATAATAATAGTTATATTGCTCTCAGACCATACAAATGGGAACACGTGAACTGCACTGGTGACAAGTTGGTTTGGCACGGACACTGGCGACAGTATCATGTTTTTATAATGTATGAAACTCTATAAACTCGTTCAATGTTTGCTAATTATTGCAAATATCAATAAGAATTATTTTGTATAAACTGTCTTCGAAAATAAAACACTTACGAGAGAGAAATGCCATACTTTCACAAACAATGTTGACCAAACTGTAAACGTCAACAGCGAACTTGTCAACTTCAAATATAACCTAAAACGCAAAAGCTCCGAGAAATGTTAAAATATTTTATATCAATCTAGTTTTTTACTTGTCTTAAATAATATTTATATATAAATAACTTTGCACAATTAGATAGTCAAAAATTGTTCATATAGTATTTGTTATGAGGAAAATTAAGTAGATAAATTTTAACTGGACTTTTTAGCTTCTTGCAGAGGTTATTAATGCGCACGCGCAAAAAGCGACATGTGATCGCGCCAAATTTCAAGTATGGCGGACATCAATTCAACTGTCGATGTTCTCAACAAATTAAAAGCTGACCATTTGGAATCAGGTAAGGAGAGGATAATGAAAATTTTACAAATGTAATTCTCCAATTACATAGTTTCTATGGTTATGTAATGGTCAATACTGGTAAGGGAACTGTTTCACATCTCTCAGTCTCAGGGTCTGAAATGGACAATGTTTTGGTTTTTTTTCTCAGCACTGAACATCTGAATCATACGGATTGTAGGGATTGTTTTTGTGGACAGTTGTTTTCAGGATTCCTCAAATCCTCAGAATTGTGTCATGGATATTGGATTGTATCAGTATTATTTTCAGAACGGTGAGATATTATCTCAACAATTTTGTCTTGTTTACAAACTTTATGTATCTTTTATGTTTTGCCATTAACTTTTTAAAAATATAATACAACTTTTGCCTTAAGATTTGAAGCGGCCTAATTCCTCCCAATTTGCTCTTGAGAATTTTACTGGTGCTGGAATCAACTCCGACCGTACAACTCTTGGAGGCAGCCATCACTGCAGAATTATGGTCAAAACAACCGTGATATCAAGTGGACCGCAGTATTGAACTGGCACATTGAACCGTGACCAAGCTGCTGAATTTGGGCAGCTTATCAAAGTAAATTATCTACAAGTGAAATTTAGAGAAAATTTGAGCTAATCTTTGCTTAGAAATGCATTTCATTTACGTTTAACATGATTAAAATGGCTGCCAAACTTGAATGCCTAGTTCTAATGTCGGGGCCTGAGTGAACAGTGAGAATATTCACAGAATTATATGCCGAACATGAGGTCTAATTACAGCAGAAAGTAGCTTATCAATATTAAGATTGGCAACTGACACTTGTAGATAATTTACATTGATAAAATATCCAAATTCAACCGGTTGACCGCAGTTATATGTGGCATTTCAATACCGCGGTCCACTTGATATCGCGGTTGTTTTGACAAGGTACCTCACTGCACAGGCATTTCCATCTATCTCTTTAATGACTTTATTCTCTCGCTTTACGCCAGGGATGATAACAGAAATATCCAAATATTGTCAATAAAATAGCATTGTGTGATTGCAGGTTTTTTAATGAATAGATTTAAAGAGTTTTTTTGTAACACGGATGATCCTTTTTTGATATCCACTGCTGACTTAAGTGGATATCAAAAAAGCTGAGAGCAATAATAAATATTGCTTTAAAAAAAAGGACTATCCATGTTATTCTTTGATCCATGTTATTCTGTGATCAGTGTGTCGGAAGACACTGGAGTGGTCATCCGTGAACACGTAAGGCTAACAACCATCCATTTCGCGCATTTTGGTCTTTGTCAATAGATAAATAAGCTGACACAATATGAACAGTCACCTGTATGTGTGCTATAGTGGGGTATATCCATCAGTAAAACTTTACATTACTTTATCATATAAAGGGATTGTCGTATGTTATATTCTTACAAGATTGACAACTGTAGGTCACGTCTTTGCGCATTCAATCTTAGCCTTCGCGCACTTATTTTTCTTCTATGACGAAAGATGAAAATTAATATTTTGATCATCTGACTTACATATTTGAGGAGAAGAGCTAAATAGCTGAATTTTGAGTTGTCAATGATGTAAATCGACCGAGAACTGACAGAGCAGGCCAAATCGTATATTTTTGTAACAAACTGCTTCTTCCGCACGTGTGCATTATGACGAAATTGGGGTCAATGAGTGCATTTTTCATAACAATTTATTCATACCATTTAAATAAACTTTTCTATGACAAAAAATTCATTGTTCCATCTGTTGTCTGTATACAAGACAATTTCATAATTATCAGCCAATCCTATGGTTGCGCGAATCCTGTTAGCTCTAATAGGTTCTTATATGAGCATGTGTATGAATGATGTTTCTATAACATCTAAACAAAGATAAAGATAGAAGTGCATGATGACAAAGAGTTCAAGATGACAACATCGTCTTTGCCCATCAATGCACAAAATATCAATTCATATTACTTGTCTTCCAATCAATAGAGCATGGAATTATGAGTAGATTTATTTCAAATTTATTGTAAATCAGACAATTAGAACAGAAATGATGAGCAAAATTCTGATTGATGATTTGCAATGATTGTTTCATTTTGGTGTTTTTGTCTGTTTTGTTTCATTTTGGTGTTTTTGTCTATTTTGATTATTGTTTTATTTGTTGTAATTTTTGTTTTGTTGTAACTTTTGTTTTGTTTGTTGAATTTTTTGTTTTGTTATTTTTTCCCCATCCGCGTTACATGTGGAGCACCATTATTTCTTTATGAAGTTCCAGTATATTTTCAATGGGACAAAATATCGACCCACAATCAGCCTATGACAAAAAAGAAATTGCACAGACATAGGGTTGTGGAGAATTGTGATATATGTGATATTATTTGCATGTGAATTCTAAAAAAAAAACCTTTTCTCTTTTTCAGATTGGGTAAAGGATGTTTGGGACAAGGACTTTACCGATTTTGAACCCCTCCCAGTCAACATTGAAGAGGAGATCAAAGAAGCAGATTACTACCGCGAGGTGCTGAAGCAGGCCAGAAAAATACTCCAGCCATGGTCCACTGGCAAAGAGGGGCCGGGCGGAGAAGGTGAACTCGCGTTACTCAGTTTCCATCTATAGCCGACAACAACTGACCTGCGATTCCATTTTCAAAGCTTGTAAAGTACACCTGTACTCTCGAAAATATTCACATCAGGTCATTCTCTGACGTGTGCATGTGCCAACAAGGTTAAATGGTGTGATAAACATCGATAATCATTTGATAAACTGAAACACAGCTCTGTTATCGTCCGCAGCTCTGTTGTCGTCGGCTGTATATATATATTTTTTATAAAATGCATTCTGGTAGCTTTCCTTTGGAAATTTCTTGCTATTAACTGGCAGATTATATCTCAATGTTTTTATATTTCAGGATTCTGGACTGTATTAGTTGAAAATGAACTGTCCCACAAGAGTGTTGTGGCCTTGCTGTTTTACATTATGGATGTAGGCATAAAGGTAAGAGGATTTAACTGAGAAATATCTCCCTCTATGTAGGCATAAAGGTGAGAGGATTTTATTGAGAAATATCTCACTTTAGTTATTTAGTTTGTCAAATTTTACACATGACATTACAAAAAAGAGGAAAATTAAGATTGTGTTTCATTGCACAAGATTCAAACAAACAAACATTTTTTTAAGACCTCAGTATTAAATAACCAATCTGAAAATAACCCATACAAACACGGTTTTGCAGGCTACATTTTATATTAATTTATTTGGCACTGGCAAAGAGAACACTGAATGAAAATTTGTACAAAATCGATCAATGTGTAGCCCTATCTTTGGATTAAAGTCATGATATTTTAATTTATTTTTGCAGAGACTATCCAATGCAGTTCAGAAGGAGGCTGGGTTGGCGGCCGCTGGCGTCTACTTCCACATCATCACCGTGCCCGGGAGCGGTGCCTTCAAAGTCTTCCATCCTATGCTCTACCAAAAAGCTGTAGACTACTTCAAAATGTGGAACCGGCTCGGTGAATACACACAAATATACAAATAAAACTTTTCCATCTTTTACATGTCTTATCTTTATTGTGTATACTATTCGCGATATATTCTGAAAGAAAAGTATTGCTTCTTGTTTTAGGAGCGGAGACCAAGAAGAGGAAAGCGTCCCCAGTCCGTGCCAGTCAGGGAAGGAAAGGCAAGTCTCGCAAGTCCAAACAGAACGCAGAGCCCGAGAGAAATGAGGTATTTTTTTTTTTTTTTTTTTTTTTTAGGTAATTAATAACAACAGTAACAACCTTGTAGTCTAAAAAAAGGAAATGCTATATTTAAATGCCTAGATTGAGAGATTTAATAATAAAGGTGAAGTACAGTGACAAAAAATAGAATGGAATGCGATATTAGGTCTGCACTATCCGAGATTCAGAGCTTTGTTTGCTTCACAAATAGCTTTGAAAAAAATCCTGGTTTTTATGCAAATGAACATTTAAGATGGTCCAGATTATGGTTGATTTGACTAATTGGGCGGCCTTTCAGTTCAGTGCTCATAACCCTCAATTTCTGTTTTGCAATTATAAATAATATGCTTAAAGGAGAGTTTCTCTTTGATCAATTTAAAATCAAAGATATTAAAGATGGCAAAAAAGAAATCCTTGCTTTTTTGTAGAATGAAAAGTTGCAAAATCGTATGATTCATTTACAGCAAATATTTATACCAAGAGAAGTTCTGTGATAAAAAATAGCCAAAATTAACTGTTTTGAAAACAAGTGTATGCATCCATTCTATTTCATTTGCTTGCAGGAAGATATATTTAGTGATGATGAAGATTCGCAGATGATGACGTCACAGGATATCCGCAAAATACGCACAGCGCTCCTCACTCTCCTGAGAGTATGTTCCTCCTTGTATTTATTATGCCATATATTTATAAATTATACACAAAATATCTGTAAATGATAAACACATCAAAGACTGGGAATATGCCACAGAGGGCTACATAATCATTTCATGTGTACGTACATCTCTATTCTCAATATGTTTGATCACATTCAAGAAATAAAAATGAAAAATAAAATCTACCCCCTTATAGATGGGAGTATGTTCTCAGAAAGAAGAAAATTTTCTTTTTCTTTTTTTTTTTTTTTTTTTTTTTTGACCCAGACAACCTTCATTGACTTTGTTAATCAGAAAAGCAGCTACATATTAAATATCAGAACATGAAAATTGAAACGGTCATGCTGAGATTGAAGGAGCTGATATTTTGTTTAGGATTTGGTGCATTTGCTGGAGAACTCTTCTCTGGCCGATTCTGAGGATTCCGTGCAGCATACCTTACACATCCTGGCTGAACTGGCCGGACTCGAACCCGAGACCTTCACGGCACGATTTGAAGATGACATGTACTCTTAATTTACTTATTCATTTTTCACTGTCAATTTTTAACAAATAATCTATATTGACAGGTGAGATTTTCACCCAAAATAATATTAACATTGCCCATTAATAAACGGGTTTGTTTCAAATGGTAGTTACTTTCACCAATAAAGTAAAGAATTATTTTTTTTGTTAATTTGATGTTAATTTATTCAATTTGTGCAATATTTTGCCAAACCTTTTTATGAAAAACCCAATTATTTGTAATATTTCAGACCTGTGGCCCTGATGCAGTCAATCCCACAGTTAGCATATAAGGTAATTTGTTTTTCATCCTTCAAAAAAGATTTTGCAAACGGATTTGTTTAAGTCTGTTTGTTCATCTGTCTGTGTAAAGATGTTAATGGTCCATCTCGTGAAATTTAGATTTTAAAAGTGGTTACAAACCGTGCTACAGAATTGTGTTAATAGAAACAAAAACATAAAAAAAAGACATCTTTCATAGGTCAAATTTTCAATCTTCTGAACTTTTTTCATCATGATGTGTGTACCAATGTGTAAATCACTAAGTGATTGGCTTGATTTTCATTTATGCTTCAAGGGTTTGACATATTTGAGCTCCAAACATGGCGATGTTACTACAATGGTCAATACAGTAAGTAAAATGAAGATTTCACAAGCGTAAAATATAAGAATGTTTTCAATGAATCAAACAAAATTATTCAAAAGTGGGAAGTCCTTGTCTCAAACATCTTTTACCCAGTCTGACAAAGAAAAAAATTAGCTTTAAAATTATTGTGCAACGGTATAAATCTAAGCAAAAACAAAAAGCAACTTGTGCTTAAGACCAATATATTTGTGTATATTATAAATATACACAGGGAGATACGACATATGATCGTGTTCTTGTTGCTGCAGACTTTCAAGTTCTTGTTGCCACGTATCCTGATGCTGATAGGTGAGAACAAGGTGGCAGCACCGCAGACCATCCCGCGCCCCGTACAGATGGCCAAGGACCACGCCAGGGACTTCGTATGGTTGGTATTCTGAACAAAGTTTTAATCTTATCCTCCTTTTTGACCACGCCACAGACTTCGTATGATTGGTATACTGAACAAAGTTTAAATCTTATCCTCCTTTTTGTCTCGCCTGCGACAGTTGACGGGGAGACAATGTGTCACTTTTCATCTGGCTGTCCGCACATAATTTCGGTTGGATTAAAACAACTTGTCAAACGTTATTGGTATACATGAGGAATTTCTTGCTTCAGTGAGCAGTCACGCATCAGTTAACACTTTGTGAAAAAATGAAATTAAGTTATTCTGATTGATGAAATTGACATCATTGTTTGGAAGATTAATCTTGATGTCCAGTTGTTTAAAGGATAAAATGATTCATGCGAATTAAATTTATCTTTGAAGCTTTCACTTTCAACCTTGAATATTTTGATTTCGAATCATAACAGACTTAACAACTTGATAATTTCGATCAGGAAGATTTATTTATGATATATGTTTGCAGTTATCAGATGCAGCTCCATGGAGACAAGGTGTTGTCGTGTGTCCGAACTTTACTGCAGCACATGTGTGTCAAGGTCCCGGACAAATCTGACTACAGGACCAAAGTGGCGGAGGTAAGAGTTCTGTCCTGCTTGACTGTGTCATTAATTAAAAATGAATCTGCATCTTAGATTCTGTGATTTCTATCTTTAAAAGTTAAAAGGCATAAAATTAAGAGCATTTTGAATATTCTTAAAACAGTGATGAAAGACCTCAGGAAATAACCTGAATTCAGGTTTTTTATCTTCAAATATGAAATTCAAAATGGTCTGAACTCAGCCTGAAACATCCAAAAATGACATTTCTGAAAGTAGGTAGGGGTATTTTCAGGTTTATTTTTAAGGGTTTCAGGTTTTTTCCTGACTGCTGACTTTCACCACTGTTAAAAACAAAAATAATTTTGTTCATGAGAGGTAAAATAAAAAGGAGACGTTAAATTACAATTACCTTTCTGATGGTGATCGAAGCATAACTTGATGTGGGGTAAACAAAGCAAATCTAAGAAACCAAATCAGAAGACCATGGATAAAGATTTTGTTTTAATAATGTAAATTTTACTTGTATATTTTGCAACTTGTAATATTTTGTGTATGTTTTAGATTCTGTGGTTGAGGCTGTCTACCTCTCTCATGTAATATTTTGTGTATGTTTTATGTTTTAATAATGTAAATTTTACTTGTATATTTTGCAGGCCATAGTTCACATTCTGAGCAAGATGCCAGTTGGCTCTTACGCCCGTATGATAGAATGGCTGTACAGATACTCCAGGAATGCTAAGGTATTCACCACGCCATCTTATTATCATCTTTATTTAATAACCTAATAATTAATGTCATTATTTCTTGTTGCATCATTTATCTGACCCATAGGCAAAAGTAATAATAATAATAATAATAATAATAAAATTTATACAGTGGTGATACCAGACAAGTCTGTTCATAGCACTGTGTTCAGGACGTGCATAGCACTGTGTTCAGGACGTGCATAGCACTGTGTTCAGGACGTGCTTCCTGACCTGAATAGATGAGTTTTCAGTCTGCTCTTAACGGAGGAGACTAGTCCTAATTTCACTAGGAAGGGAGTTCCAAAGTCTGGGGCTGACAGATGAAAAGGCCCTGTCTTCAGCCTAGTATTTGGAACTTGTAAGTGGGTACCATGACAAAGGAAGACATTTTTAAACTCATATCATAGCAAAATTGAAAAGTCAGAGGTACAATTATAACAAAGTAGTTATTTTTTCAAACATTTAGATGCTGTTTCTTTGAATAGAGCATGATATTAAGGTTCTGTTTTTTTTGTAGATTGGTTACCGTGTGTTTGGGTTGGACGTTGCCGCTCTGCTATTGAATGAGCCAGAGAGGAAGACGAACGGTGAGAATTATCATCTTATATTGATTAATATTCAATTTACAATAATATTGGTTCATTTTTTTTACTTTAATGTGATGAATAAAATGTAATTAGTGTTCAAATAATTTACATCTCAAGATATGAAATGATATTTTGTGTATGTTTTAGATTCTGTGGCTGAGGCTGTCTACCTCTCTCATGAAATATTTTGTGTATGTTTTAGATTCTGTGGCTGAGGCTGTCTACCTCTCTCATGAAATATTTTGTGTATGTTTTAGATTCCATGGCTGAGGCTGTCTACCTCTCTCATGTAATATTTTGTGCATGTTTTAGATTCCGTGGCTGAGGCTGTCTACCTCTCTCATGTAATATTTTGTGTATGTTTTAGATTCCGTGGGTGAGGCTGTCTACCTCTCTCATGTAATATTTTGTGTATGTTTTAGATTCCGTGGCTGAGGACGTGGCTGTCTACCTCTCTCATGTAATATTTTGTGTATATTTTAGATTCCGTGGCTGAGGACATGGCTGTCTACCTCTCTCATGTAATATTTTGTGTATATTTTAGATTCCGTGGCTGAGGACATGGCTGTCTACCTCTCTCATCATTTTCTCCTGTTGGAGGTGATGCTCGCCCGATGCTCAGACATTGCATCAACGTAAGGCATTTAAAAATATTTTAAATTAAAAAATTTTTTTAATTTAATTTTTTTTTTTTTTTCATTTTTCATTTTTCCATTACACATTTTAAATTGTCTGCTGCAGATTATAGATATTGTTCCAATAAAAGAATATGGTATCAATAAAAGATTTCCAAGTTTATACTTTATTTTTGGAAGGTTGCTACACCTCTGGTATATTTTCTGATATTCGTTGGATGCTTGTTCCAGAGTTCGTTCCCGAGCTATCCAGGGCTTTGCTCAGTGTTCGTCGTCCACGGAGCCTGTCATCAGGGATACGATCCGTTCCATCGTGACGCCCTACAGAGGGGGCGCCAGAGGGCCGCTGAGCAGAGTCATCCCAACACCCGACGCACACAGAACGGCCCCCGTCATAGGTTAATAGCTAGTTTTTGGCTCTTTTTTTTGTTTTTGATTTTTGTTTTTTAATAGCTTTTTTCATTTTGGTTAAATCTCATTTGTGGTAAATTATTTTTCATTTTCTTTTTTTTTTCATTTGGCCAAGTATGTTCCATAAAAATGATTTTTGGTCAGAATTCGAGAAGATATAAAGACCATTAGGCAAGGAAAGATAATAACCTTGTTCTCGCCAAAATGCCCTGAGGAATAGGAGGGGGCGGATTTGTATTTTTTCGTTAAATGTGATCAGATAATTGAGATGTATATTTGAAAGTATTACTGAAACTATTTCACTGTGAACGTCTGATCAAACTTTAGGGTAGCTGGTTTGAACTAGGTCGGAGGAGAAATTGGAAACAACCTTTTTTTTCGACCTTAACGTTAGGGGGAACAGGGACACTTCATGCAGAGGATCACAACTGTATGAAATGAGTTGTTGACTGTTGCTAAGATACCAAAATAGCATGACGTCACTATTTCATTGATAAATAGCCACACCACCATTATGACGTCATTAATCCTTCAACTGCATGAAATAGTGCACCATTATAACCCACCAAAACCAACTAAATAAATACCATATATCGGTTCAGATGGTATCAATGCTTATTAATACACATGAAAACATCATGTATTGATCTTTTATGACTAATCCATTAGCCAGTAGTTGCTGCATTAGACCTCATCACTGCCCAGTGATACAAAATTAGAAGTAAACTAAACATCATATTTCTCAAAATTTCCCACGCCTTTTATGACAAAATTGAGAAGTTTTGCAAGTTTAATTACCAAAATTTAAAAGCAGGTTTACTCCAAATATTATTCTATTTAGTTTAAACAGAGGGAATTTTGATTAATGGTCTATATTTTGAGATATCTAACTTTCTTCAAATTCAAGTTAAAAATTACCAAATAGTGTCAAAAACTTTCTTCAATTGTTACCAAAAAAAACATCTTTTTCTGATTTTTGCTTCAACTTGGAATCTACAATGATTAAAAATGAGAAAATTTTAAAAACAAATTAAAAATCTAATCAAAAGAAAAATCCATCCCTGAGCATTTGATACATTTAAGATTGAAATCAATTTTGTAGTTATTTTCATACAAAGCAATTATCTTGCATCATGTAATATTTTGGGGTTCAAATGACTGTTTTTGGCGGGAAAAAAGAACTTTAAAAGACACTGTTCCCCCTAACGTTAAATAATTGACATATTTAATTATTGTAAATATAGGTCAGAAAGACGCAGTGGAGGGACAAACCACAGGAGAGACAGATAATCAGACAATAGAGGGAGCCACTGCATTAGATAAGTCCTCTGATGGCCACCAGGTGGCAGACCAGGCCAAATCTCCAGCAGCAAATATCCCCAACATCATCCCAGGCACAGTTAAACTGACACCTGGTGGAGAAATTAGTAAGTTAAGAAAATATTTTTTTTTAAGCAGATTTTATTTCCTTTCGCCCAAGTGGTGTGGGAGCAATGGTATTGGGCTCTGTCTGTTTGTGCATTTGTCAACAAAAACTTCAACATTTTAAAATTTAAATAGCGCTGATACCAGACAATTATGTTCATAGCACTGTGTTAATAATACCCTGACCTGTTTTTAAAAGGTCACATGCTTCAAAATGTTACCAAAAGATTTTGATATTCTTTCAGAATCACTGCCACGCTTTAACAAGCTACTGGCAGAAGCATATAGGGCCCGTCAGTTTCCTTGTATTTTTTTATGAGAATTATAAAAAGTCTTGTTTCAGTAAAATAGATATATTTGGAATTATCTGTTTAATTTTCATGCCATTTTATGGTGATAGAGTTAACTGTGAGGCATTGTTTGACAGCTTTAGCAGACGGCCGGGGAGTGGTATCAATGCTGAGAAGACGAGCGGCGGACGAGAAAGTCAACGTCCGGAAGTCTGCCCTGATGGCGCTGGAAAACGTGATCCGGTTGACCGGAGACGACCTGAACAAGGAGGACCTCGCGGCGGTGCACGACCGGTGCCTGGATCCGGCGCTGTCCGTCAGGAAGCAAGCCCTCGTCTGCCTCACCGACCTCCTCCTGGAGATGCCAGAGAACGAACTCCTGCACATGGCCTGGCTGGACGGAGCACTACCCATGGTGCTGGACCGCGAGACCGGAGCCTCCGAGAAGTGCCTGGAGATCCTGGAAGAAACCCTCCTCCACAACATTGTGCCGTATCCGAGGTGAGACGCACGCGAAAGCCACTGCCTCCCTGTCAGAATAGACAACTCTACTGATGGGATCAACTTAATAGCTCTACTTAATTAATTACTATTATCTGATATTACAGATAAATAATAAATGCCATCCAGATATCATTATATTGATGAAGATCTTTGAATTGTCGATGTTTTTTCTTGGTGATTTAGCCTTAATATTTGAAGTTTGTATTTGCACTTCATTTCAGATCCAAGGATGAGAGTCATAAGTTGGTGTGGTGTCTCCTGGAAGTCCTGGCCAGCAACAAAGGGGTCGATCTCAGGTAATATACCACTCGTCAAAGGGACGGGGTCGATCTCAGGTAATATACCACTCATCAAAGGGAGGGTGTAGATCTCAGGTAAAATACCACTCATCAAAGGGAGGGGGTGGATCTCAGGTAACATACCACTCGTCAAAGGGAGGGGGTGGATCTCAGGTAACATACCACTCATCAAAGGGAGGGGGTGGATCTAAGGTAACATACCACTCGTCAAAGGGAGGGGGTGGATCTCAGGTAACATACCACTTGTCAAAGGGAGGGGGTGGATCTCAGGTAAAATATCACTCATCAAAGGGAGGGGGTGGATCTCAGGTAATATACCACTCATCAAAGGGAGGGGGTGGATCTCAAGTAACATACCACTCATCAAAGGGAAGGGGTGGATCTCAGGTAACATACCACTTGTCAAAGGGAGGGAGTGGATCTCAGGTAACATACCACTTGTCAAAAGGAGGGGGTGGATCTCAGGTAGTATATCATCTTATCAAAGGGACGGAGTGGATCTCAGGTAACATACCACTGGTCAAAGGGAGGGAGTGGATCTCAGGTAACATACCACTCGTCAAAGGGAGGGGGTCGATCTCAGGTAGTATATCATCTTATCAAGGGGTGAGATCTCTGCAGTTTTTGAAAATTACTTTGGATACATATTTCCTTTATTTGTATGTAATTCTTTTTTTATCACGAAGGAATTATAAATTTGTGCATGTATTTGTGCAATATATTGGCAAATCAAACAGGTGATACGTAGTGTGGTTGTGTGTGTTTATAGGCGGTTTCTGCAGAAGGCGTGTCAGATGTGGGGCCGGGCGGGGAAGCTCAAGTCAAGCCTGATCAGCTATCTACAGACCCACATCAACACCGAGAATAACGCCGTGAGTAACTAGCCGACAACAACAGAGCTGCAGACAACAATAGCTGCAGACAACAACAAAGATGGCAACAATTACAGAGCTCCGATATAGTTTATAAATTTATTGTTGATGACGCTATTTGACTTTTTTGTCACATGTGCATTTTAGACAATCAGACAAGAATGTTTTTTTAAAGTGCAGATGCACTTTAAATGTTGTCAAAGTGGAACCACAGCCCTTTTGTCATCCACAGCTCTGCTGTCGTTTGCTGTACAGTATTTCAAATGCGACAGTGAATTTTACTGATTTTTTGCTGATTTATTTTCTTATTGCTTTTAAATGTTCTGAACAAATATCACGAGACTTAGGTGTATTATTGTGATTATACTGACAGGGGGCGTGGATGTTGCTTGCGGAGTTGGCGCCGTTTGTCTCCAAACTTCCCTATAATTTCGTGTTGGAATATTGGATGGACCACGCTTCAAAGGCACCCGGTATGTGTTAAAAATATCCGGTCTTGAACTCACAGTTAATGATTTACAGGTAGTTTATAAAATAACATACATGGTGTTACTTACAGACAAAATTTTTTTATCAGAAACAGACACTTTACAACCCTCTATGATTTTAATGTTGTGGTAATAATAAGTAGCCAAGCAGACAAATTAAATCTGATTTATAAGTGTTTAAAATGTTTTTTGTTTCTTCAGAGAGCGAGTCGCAGATGGTGCAGAGAGTGTTGACGGTGATATCCTACGTTGCTAAGAGTATCCCGGCGGAGGAGATTGCTCCAGTCGCAGGTCAGCGCCCCCACCTCAAATACACTTCTGCATTTAAACCTTAAAAAATTCATTTTATTAGGCCTAGAAAAAAAAGGAGCTTGTTTCCAATTTCCCACCTACCCCAGTTCAAACCAGCTACCCTAAAAAAATTTCTAGACTTTTTGGATGAAAACGCATAGCTTTTTATTTTTTAAGATTTTATTTGCTTTTTATCAGATTTTATTCTGCAGTGATGGGACAGGGGGCTTAATATGTAGGTTAAAAAGTAAAATTGACAAACTTTGTGTAATCTTACAAACAAACATTTAACCTTTCTGTGGGAAACAAGAAGTTGAGTAATGACTGATCCTGTTGAATGCTGCAGGAGAGTTGAAGGACCGCATCATGAGGTTTGATTCTCCGCCAGACCTGGTGAGCGTGACCGTCAGCACATTGAATAAACTCTGCCACTCACAGATGTCGGACAAGCACGCCGCCAAGGAGCTGACGGACACCTGGTTTGAGGACCTTCTCAAAGCCTGCGATTCCTATCTCTCACGGGTCATCCTCGAAGAGGATCACTGTAAGTTAACCACATGTAGGCCACACAATACATTTTTAAAAAATTGGTCTAGTTTCAAACGGGGGGATAGGTCTCAGGTAACATATCACTCATCAAAGGGGTTAATTTCGGGTAACATACCACTCATCAAAGGGTTAATTTCGGGTAACATACCACTCAGCAAAGGGTTAATTTCGGGTAACATACCACTCAGCAAAGGGGTTAATTTTGGGTTACATACCACTCATCAAAGGGGTTAATTTCGGGTAACATACCACTCATCAAAGGGAGGGATCGCTCTCTAGCAACATGCCACACATCATAGCTTCAGTACATTTGCTTTGATTTCATGAGTTAAATTTAATTCCAAATATTTTATCTACTATTTTGTTTTTGCAGACGAGCCTTTGGACCAGGAAAGGATCGTGCGGCATTTATTCACGCTGGGAGAAATTGCGCAGTTGTGTCCGCAGAAAACCCCGAAGCGTGTCTTTATGTTGGTGCAGTCTCTGATCGCAACTCCTGTTATCACCACAATAGGTACGTCCTCTGACACATGCGAAGAACCTCTAAGTTAAAGCAGGTCCTTGAATACAGTCAGTAAAATATCATCGGATAAGGGTTTATAATAGTTTGTGGGGGAAAAAGTATTTGTAGCCTAAAATTTGATATCTATTGGTCTAGAAATGAAATTGCGGTTAAATGGAGAAAAAATTCTTTAATTTGACATTTATTTTGACTTTTTGCACCAGATGGCAGCACTCAGCGTGAGAGTAGCGGATTCCCATCGGAGGTACCAACTGCAGATAATTCTGAGGAATCTGCTGAGGTGAGCAAAGGCAGCCAAGAAGAATCCGACTCCAAGCAGAGCAGTGATGGAAAGTCCCACCAGGGGTCTCCACCTGCTAGCCACTCCTCCCACCAGGGGTCTCCACCAGCTAGCCACTCGTCCCAGTTTATGCCCTCCAGCCAGTTGACGCAGTATTCTCAGGGCCCGCTGTCCCAGTTCCGAGGATCGCGCATGTCCAGCAAGGTCCGGGCTCACGCCTTCCTCACACTCGGTAAGTGATATCGTCCTCACACTTGGTAAGTGATGTCGTCCCTACACTCGGTAAGTGATATCGTCCTCACACTCGGTAAGTGATATCGTCCTCACACTCGGTAAGTGATATCGTCCTCACACTCGGTAAGTGATATCGTCCTCACACTCGGTAAGTGATATCGTCCTCACACTCGGTAAGCGACATCGTCCTCACACTCGGTAAGTGATGTCGTCCTCACACTCGGTAAGTGATATCGTCCTCACACTCGGTAAGTGATATCGTCCTCACACTCGGTAAGTGACATCGTCCTCACACTCGGTAAGTGACATCGTCCTCACACTCGGTAAGTGACATCGTCCTCACACTCGGTAAGTGATGTCGTCCTCACACTCGGTAAGTGACATCGTCCTCACACTCGGTAAGTGATGTCGTCCTCACACTCGGTAAGTGATATCGTCCCCACACTCGGTAAGTGACATCGTCCTCACACTCGGTAAGTGACATCGTCCTCACACTCGGTAAGTGATATCGTCCTCACACTCGGTAAGTGAAATCTGTGGCAGCCAGCTGCAAGGTATTAATGAAATCACAAATACTTTATTCACGAAAGGGTCACAATTGTTTGTTTATTTGAAATTGTTTCTTTGCTTATTTTGAAGATATAGACACATTTGAACATAGACACAAATATACAAATTAAAATCAAAGTGGTCGATTGGTACATAAATACTCAATTACATTTCTGCACATTGACCTATTGAGAGATGATGACCGCGTGTCATCTTTCCACCTGCAGAGCTCTGCAATTTGAGCAGATACTCTGCACTCTTGTTCTTCCGAATTTATATTTTTACACCAATCATTACCGTATTTACTCGTGTATAAGACGAGGTTTTTTTCCAAAAACTCTTAGTTAATGTTTAGGGGGTCGTCTTATACACGAGAGCAACCTGTGGACGAGGATTTACGCCAAAAAATTATGACACTATGAGTTTTCATTACGAACATTCTTATTTTCGAAATAACGAATATCGGACATAGCGGGTCGGTTTAACAGTCTTATACTCGAGTAATTACGGTAAAACGTAAATACGATCTTCATATTTTCGAAATAACGAATATCAGTCGCAACAGATTGATTTTAATTGCGTTTTAAATGATAAAGAAAGGTATTTACCCAATATTATTAGTCTATTATTCGAAACGCTTTGTTTTGACTTTGTTCTCACTGATTCCAATTATCAGCGTTCACAGTTTTGCAATACGTCTTTGTTTCCACTGCTTTGAGTCGTGTCTTCCCGCTTGGAAAGAAATGCTTTCACACGTGGATCGATTTTAATTGCGTTTTAAATGATAAATAAAGGTATTTACCCAATATTATTGGTCTATTATTCGAAACGCTTTGTTTTGACTTTGTTCTCACTGATTCCAATTATCAGCGTTCACAGTTTTGCAATACGTCTTTGTTTCCACTGCTTTGAGTCGTGTCTTCCCGCTTGGAAAGAAATGCTTTCACACGTGGATCGATTTTAATTGCGTTTTAAATGATAAATAAAGGTATTTACCCAAATTGTTCGAGAACAGAACAAAACCATCAATCCATTTAAAACGCAATTAAAATCGATCCCCGGGAGAAGGCATTTCTGTCAATTTCTTAAGATCGTCAACCCGTGGTCGCAATTTAGAAAGGCGGAAGTGACAGGAAGAGGCACTTGTTTTTAGCTGAAAACGAGTTTGATATTTTAATTGCATTTTAAATGATAAATAAAGGTATTTACCCAATATTATCACAAATTATGCTTCGCAGGTCGAGAATTTATCCATGAAGTAAAACGTAAATATCATGTACGTGACGTCGTTAATTCACGTCCGCAACACGAGGAGAAGCCAGGGATCCATCATTGCGCAATATATTAATATTTCAATGCGAGTTGATACACTCCATTTGTTTTCGCACCAAAAATAAGAGCTTGTCCCCGTCACTCCCGCTTTCTAAAATGACGACCTCGTATTGCGTAATGCATGTTAAATGGATGAATGGTTTTGTTCTGTTCTCGACCTGCAAAGCGTGTTTTGTGTTTATAATGGGTATATGATTTTATTTATCATTTAAAACGCAATTCTCCTGCAAATCTGCAAAGTCAATGATCACATGACTTGTGAGTCACGTGGCCAATCGATCCGCTACGTCACGGACATCGTATTTACGATTTACTTCTGTGTCTATTAAAATTGCGTTTTAAATGATATATAAAGGTATTTACTTAATATTATCACAATTACGCTTCTCAGGTCGAGAATTTGTGATAATATTGGGTAAATACCTTCATTTATCATTTAAAACGCAATTAAAATCGACCCACGTGTGAAAGCATATCTATCAAAAAGGGAAGACACGACTCGAAGCGGTGGAAACAATGACGAAATGCAAAACTGTGAACGCTGATAATTGAAATCAGTGAGAACAAAGTCAAAACAAAGCATTTGGAAATAATAGACCAATAATATTGGGTAAATACCTTTATTTATCATTTAAAACGCAATTAAAATCAATCTGCTACGTCTGATATTTGTTATTTCGAAAATATGAACATCGTATTTACGTTTTACCGTAATTACTCGTGTATAAGACCGTTAAGATCTTGTATTGTAAGCATATTTAGGTTTCACTTTAAAAATGGCCGCCAAGCTTCAGCTGAAGCTTGAATGGTAGCAGAGCCGATATGTCAAGAAAAACCAACTCGACTTATATTCGGAAATTGTTTTTTTTCAAGCAACATAACCTCAATTTTGGGGGTATATAAAACATTCACATCCATATTATATTTATTTTTGACATAAAAATCTCCATTTACCGCCCATCACTGAATGTAGGCCAGACAGACCCATATTTCTTGTAGTTTTCACATCTCCTAGACTTCCATTTCCATTCATCACTTGAATTCTATACATCCATCGCTGAAAATTATATACATTAAAAAATATCACCTTCTAGAATAACTGCTCACAGTTTAATAAATCAACTATTTCTTAAACATTCTCACAAATATAAAGATAAAAAGTTTGCTTTCAAATACCTCTGATCACGCGCCAAACTTTCTGGTTCATGGTCAAAAACGGCACATTTCATCTTATCAAGTAGAAATCTGATATATCAGGCTCCATAGTGACAAAAATATGTTAAAATTTCAGGATTTTCTGAGAAGCAAATATGAATAATATTAATTATATGAATTGTAGTCATCCACAGACTGTGGTAGGGCTATGGAATTGTTCACAAGGATATTAAAAAATTGGTTATGAAAAGTCTTTCCTTTTTTCATTGGTTATGAAAAGGCCATACATAAAAAATATTCTGGTTCTGGTTGGGTCTGGGTTGTTCACATACTCACATATAGGTGGCAGCACTGCAAGGCTCTAGGCAGTCCCTTCGGCAGTGGCCTTAGATATAATAATAATAATAATAATAATAATAATAATAAAACTTATATAGCGCTGAATACCAGATAATTCTGTTCATAGCACTTCATCTTACATTACATCTTCCCTTTTTTGATATTTTCAAATTCCTTTCTCTAACTCTAACAATAAGATATTACACTTATCACCTTTCCTTAACAAGACCAGCTTGTTACACCATTATCTTCCCTGCAAAAGCTTTCTACACGAGGACTTGCTTTTTTATAGTAAATTTACCAAAATCAATTAAATAAATTATTATGAAGATACTATGAAAATTAGCATACTTTAGTTATATGATCATGTTGAAAAAATATGATTCAATTTAAATGTAAGGTAAACTGTAGATAATGAATATCATCATAATTATAGTCCTTGAAAATTGTCCCAATAACCATACTGCAAACTTGTACGTTCTTGAACACTCAGCTTTTCACTAGAAAATATTATATGATCTGAAACAATTTCTGCATCACCCTCTCCATTTTCATGTTATAATTTCTTGATAGCATATCTCACATTTATGGCAATATTATTGTCTATGGCAAAAAACCTGATGTTGTTTCGAGTTGTGAGAGGAAGGAATAGTAAACTGATGGTAAAAAGGAAGCAAAGATATGAGGATTAAATGGGGTTTCTGACAAGCCAGTGCGTATGTCAAAGCCTGACCAAGGAAGGATCTTGACCCATCTCGACCCATCTTGACCTATCTTGACCCATCTTGACCTATCTTGACCTATCTTGACCTATCTTGACCCATCTTGACCTATCTTGATCCATCTTGACCTATCTTGATCCATCTGACCCATCTTGACCCATATTGACCCATATTGACCCATCTTGACCCATCTTGACCTATCTGACCTTGAATATTAACAGAGGGCGCTGCTTATTTTCAGGGAAGCTGTGCCTGCAGAATGAAGATATTGCCAAGAAGTGTGTGGCGGCCATGGCACGTGAGCTTGAGATCTCCCCAGATCTGGCCGTCAGAAACAACGTGGTAGTCATCCTCTGTGACCTCTGTGTCAGGTGAGGCTCTCTACTTTAATTAATCATGACCTCTGTGTCAGGTGAGGCTCTCTACATTAATTAATCATGACCTCTGTGTCAGGTGAGGCTCTCTACTTTAATTAATTATGACCTCTGTGTCAGGTGAGGCTCTCTACTTTAATTAATTATGACTTCTGTGTCAGGTGAGGCTCTACTTTATATATCTGTGACCTCTGTGTCAGGTGAGGCTCTACTTTAATTATCTGTGACCTTTGTGTCAGGTGAGGCTCTCTACTTTAAATATGACCTCTGTGTCAGGCGAGGCTCTCTACTTTAATTAATTATGACCTCTGTGAGGCTCTACTTTAATTAACTATGACCTCTGTGTCAGATGAGGCTCTCTACTTGTGTCAAGTGAGGCTTTCTATGAAAAGTTCTCTGACCATTTTAGCTATACGGACTATGAGCCGTGTTTACATCATTATTTTTTTTTTTTTTTTTATAATTATGAAAAGTGCTTTCAGCTGGGAGGGGTTGCAAACTTTCAATTGTGCAGCTATCTCACTGTTCTAGATATATCTTGCATAATGTGATTTTCCAGTACAAGACTTACATTTATTGAGCAGACAGAAGTTTATATAGGAACTCCAGTTAGATAATAGGAATGGTGGCGTGATGTGTGGTGATGACCTTTGAATGATTCGTGTCCGATGACGAGATTGACCATGAGTGTCTTTCTCGTGATTCCATATTCTGTAAAGAGACTTGTTGTTATCAGGTAAAGAGACTTGTTGTTATTTGGTAAAGAGACTTGTTATCAGGTAAAGAGACTTGTTATTAGGTAAAGAGACTTGTTGTTATTAGGTAAAGAGACTTGTTGTTATTAGGTAAAGAGACTTGTTATCAGGTAAAGAGATTTGTTGTTATCAGGTAAAGAGACTTGTTGTTATCAGGTTAAGAACATTGTCCTTCAGATATTTTGATCATCACCACATGAACTGTTATAAAAGATGGTAACAAATGTTCCGGAGTTCACTATATGACTACATTAAAATAATTATTAATTATAAAAAATATAATATAATGTTATAGTAAAAAATATATTATTAACAACAAGCAAGGAATTCAGGTTTGTGGAGAATAGTTGCTCCATTAGGCTTGCGTCGCTCGGGGTTGAAATGGTCCCATCACCAGGCTAAACAATTATGGCACATGTTCTTCTGCATATTATATCTAAGACTCTAGAGGGTTACTCAAGCAACATATTTGAGCTCAGATCTCAAGTTATGTTTTAAGGGACAGATAAGTAGGTCATACTGATATACTTATACATTCAGGGCGTGTGTGGCCCACATTCAGGAAGTCACTGGCCCACATTCAGGGCCCACATTCAGGGTGTGTGTGGCCCACATTCAGGGTGTGACTGGCCAACATTCAGGACGTGTCTGGCTCACATTCAGGACGTGTCTGGCCCACATTCAGGACGTGTCTGGCCCACATTCAGGGTGTGTGTGGCCCACATTTAGGACGTGTCTGGCCCACATTCAGGGCGTGTCTGGCCCACATTCAGGGCGTGTCTGGCCCACATTTAGGACGTGTCTGGCCCACATTCAGGGTGTGACTGGCCAACATTCAGGACGTGTCTGGCTCACATTCAGGACGTGTCTGGCCCACATTCAGGACGTGTCTGGCCCACATTCAGGACGTGTCTGGCCCACATTCAGGACGTCTCAGGCAAGGAGGTTCCATTTTGAATAACATTGCAAATACATGTATTAACCAATGAGAATTGAGATAAAATGTTGGGGCTAAATTCAAAATTGGTCAAAATTATCTGCTCAAAGTCTGCTGTGGGAAAGGATTTGAATGATCGATTATGAAGAAATTTCCAGAAAATGTTCACAAACATTGTATAAAAAAACAATTGACCTATGACCTATGTTTTGACAACATAATTTGATGACAGAAAGATAAAGATTCCCAATTACACACAAATATTATTTTACAAGAGGATTCCTTGAAATGTTGTATTTTATGACACTAATAAAGTTGAATGTATTGCAGGTATACCTCCGTGGTAGATCGATACGTGCCCAACATCTCTGCGTGTCTGAAGGACGAATCGCCTCTCATCCGCAAACAAACCCTCACCCTCCTAACCCATCTGCTACAGGTAAACAAACCCTCACCCTCCTAACACATCTGCTACAGGTAAACAAACCCTCACCCTCCTAAACAAACCCTCACCTTCCTAACCCATATGCCACAGGTAAACAAACCTTCACCCTCCTAACCCATCTGCTACAGGTAAACAAACCCTCACCCTCCTAAACAAACCCTCACCTTCCTAACCCATATGCCACAGGTAAACAAACCCTCACCCTCCTAACCCATCTGCTACAGGTAAACAAACCCTCACCCTCCTAAACAAACCCTCACCTTCCTAACCCATATGCCACAGGTAAACAAACCCTCACCCTCCTAACCCATCTGCTACAGGTAAACAAACCTTCACCCTCCTAACCCATCTCCTGTTTTTGAGCAAAACAATTCCACAAAACAAAGGACGTTGCCAATATGTCAGGTTATGGTTTATGTGTTGGCAATATGTCAGGTTATGGTTTATGTGTTGGCAATATGTCAGGTTATGGTTTATGTGTTGGCAATATGTCAGGTTATGGTTCATGTGTTGGCAATATGTCAGGTTATGGTTCATGTGTTGCCAATATGTCAGGTTATGGTTCATGTGTTGCCAATATGTCAGGTTATGGTTTATGTGTTGGCAATATGTCAGGTTATGGTTCATGTGTTGGCAATATGTCAGGTTATGGTTTATGTGTTGCCAATATGTCAGGTTATGGTTTATGTGTTGGCAATATGTCAGGTTATGGTTTATGTGTTGGCAATATGTCAGGTTATGGTTCATGTGTTGACAATATGTCAGGTTATGGTTCATGTGTTGGCAATATGTCAGGTTATGGTTTATGTGTTGGCAATATGTCAGGTTATGGTTCATGTGGTGGCAATATGTCAGGTTATGGTTCATGTGTTGGCAATATGTCAGGTTATGGTTCATGTGTTGGCAATATGTCAGGTTATGGTTTATGTGTTGGCAATATGTCAGGTTATTTTATGTGTTGGCAATATGTCAGGTTATTTTATGTGTTGGCAATATGTCAGGTTATGGTTTCTGTGTTGCCAATATGTCAGGTTATGGTTTATGTGTTGCCAATATGTCAGATTATGGTTTATGTGTTGGCAATATGTCAGGTTATGGTTTATGTGTTGGCAATATGTCAGGTTATTTTATGTGTTGGCAATATGTCAGGTTATTTTATGTGTTGGCAATATGTCAGGTTATGGTTTCTGTGTTGCCAATATGTCAGGTTATGGTTTATGTGTTGCAGGAGGATTTCCTCAAGTGGAAGGGCTCTCTCTTCTTCCGCTTCGTCTCCTGTCTCGTGGACGAGGACGACGAGATAGCAAAGTTCGGTGAGTTTGCTACACCATCAGTTGACTCAAGTTAACAAACCGCTGTTCAGGAGTGCCTTGAGTGGCAGTTGTCCTGAGGTATCTAGATACATCACAATAAATTGTCAGAATAAATTATCAGAATAAATTGTCAGAATAAATTACCGAATCAACAGTATAATCAGCGGCTATTTCCTCACGTTTTCATGTTATAATAGTGAAAATTCTTTCAAATAATCAAACTGAAAAAAGGTCTACACTATTAAGCACTTGACAGCCATATGCTTGCCAGCCATTTTTCTTTCTTTTTTTCACGATTTCTTGTTCCATTTGTAGCGGAGTTTTGCTTGGTTCACCTGCTGATACAGCGCCACCCGACCATGTTCTTCCACCATTTCGTGGAGAGCATCTTCACATTTAACGGCTACGAGGGGCACCGCGTCTACAACAAGTTCCCCCAGACTGAACGCGAACGAAAACTCTTCTCATTCAAGGGCAGAAATAACGCCAGGTATTATAAAAGGGATATTCTATTTATTTATTTATTTATTTTTTGAGATTATTCACAAATATAGGGTGGCCCATTCTGAATCAAAATCCCCCCTTTCCCCCCAGTAAAATATGACACCAAATATATACATATATATATATATACATATATACATATATACATATATATATATATATATATATATATATATATATATATATATATATATATATATATATATATATATATATATATATATATATATATATATATATATATATATATATATATATATATATATATATTAAAAGAATTAACTTTATTAGTTTGAGAGTAATAAGCTTGATTTGAGAAATTGGAAATATCTTTATGTTCAGCAAGCGTATGAAGATCTACACTCTGTTATTGGAACATATGGCCGATGAGCACCGCTTCCAACTCACAGCCAAACTCACACAAGAGGTAAATAAAGAGAAACATTCTATCAATATCCACAAACCTCAGTTTCAGACCTGTTTTGTTTGTGATAAGGTTTATATATTCCTGTAAATTATGAAGATGTATTTTGTTGGGTTAGTCTGAAAGAAATTATATGATATTAATTTTGCATGTGTCCTCATAGAAATATTTGGATATGATGGGGATGATGATGATGCTATTGATGGGGATGATGATGATGATGCTATTGATGGGGATGATGATGATGCTATTGGTGGGGATGATGATGCTATTGATGGGGATGATGATGCTATTGGTGGGGATGATGATTCTATTGGTGGGGATGATGATGCTATTGGTGGGGATGATGATGATGCTATTGATGGGGATGATGATGATGCTATTGATGGGGATGATGATGATGATGCTATTGATGGGGATGATGATGATGCTATTGATGGGGATGATGATGATGATGCTATTGGTGGGGATGATGATGATGCTATTGGTGGGGATGATGATGCTATTGGTGGGGATGATGATGATGCTATTGATGGGGATGATGATGATGATGCTATTGATGGGGATGATGATGATGCTATTGGTGGGGATGATGATGCTATTGGTGGGGATGATGATGCTATTGGTGGGGATGATGATGCTATTGGTGGGGATGATGATGCTATTGATGGGGATGATGATGATGCTATTGGTGGGGATGATGATGATGCTATTGGTGGGGATGATGATGCTATTGGTGGGGATGATGATGCTATTGATGGGGATGATGATGATGCTATTGATGGGGATGATGATGATGATGCTATTGATGGGGATGATGATGATGCTATTGGTGGGGATGATGATGCTATTGATGGGGATGATGATGCTATTGGTGGGGATGATGATGCTATTGATGGGGATGATGATGCTATTGGTGGGGATGATGATGATGCTATTGATGGGGATGATGATGATGATGCTATTGATGGGGATGATGATGATGATGCTATTGATGGGGATGATGATGATGCTATTGGTGGGGATGATGATGCTATTGGTGGGGATGATGATGCTATTGATGGGGATGATGATATTATGATGATGGGTGATGATATTATGGTTGTTGGCTTATTGATGATGATGATGATAATGATAATGATGATGATTTCAGGTTCTTGGTGGTGTTGTTGATGGTATAATTCCCCTGGACCCGGAGACCAGCAGTCTCGTTCAGGACACGCTCTCTGTCCTGTCCTGTAAGGTACGTCCCCCTCAAATTACCCTCATCCACTGTAAGGTACGTCCCCCTCAAATTACCCTCATCTGCTGTAAGGTACGTCCCCCTCAAATTACCCTCATCTGCTGTAAGGTACGTCCCCCTCAGATTACCCTCATTTGCTGTGAGGTACGTCCCCCTCGGATTACCCTCATCTGCTGTAAGGTACATCTCTCAAATTACCCTCATCTGCTGTAAGGTATGTCCCCCTCAGATTACCCTCATCTGCTGTAAGGTATGTCCCCTCGGATTACCCTCATCTGCTGTAAGGTACGTCCCCTTAAAATTACCCTCATCTGCTGTAAGGTACGTCCCCCTCAAATTACCCTCATCTGCTGTAAGGTACGTCCCCCTCAGATTACCCTCATCTGCTGTGAGGTACGTCCCCCTCAGATTACCCTCATCTGCTGTAAGGTACATCTCTCAAATTACCCTCATCTGCTGTAAGGTGCGTCCCCTTCAGATTACCCTCATCTGCTGTGAGGTACGTCCCCCTCGGATTACCCTCATCTGCTGTAAGGTACGTCCCCCTCAAATTACCCTCATCTGCTGTAAGGTACGTCCCCCTCAAATTACCCTCATCTGCTGTAAGGTATGTCCCCCTCAGATTACCCTCATCTGCTGTAAGGTACGTCCCCCTCAAATTACCCTCATCCACTGTAAGGTACGTCCCCCTCAAATTACCCTCATCTACTGTAAGTTACGTCCCTCCATTCTATCAGAGAGGGCTTTTTATTTTTATCAGACAGAACAGGACTTAAAATCACTTGATGATAACTGTTGCTCTGGCTCAGAAGAGTTTTGCCGAATGGATGATGAATTGGACTGAGTTTGAATAAGTTAAGACAAATCATAACGATATTGATATATAAATACTGACATAAATACTGATAGAAAATACTGACAGATAAATACTCATAGATAAATACTGACATATAAATACTCGTAGATAAATACTGATAGAAAAATGCTGACAGATAAATACTGACAGATAAATGCTGACAGATAAATACTCAGATAAATACTGACAGGTAAATACTGACAGATAAATGCTGACAGATAAATACTGACAGATAAATGCTGACAGATAAATGCTGACAGATAAACACTGACAGATAAATGCTGTTAAATACTGACAGATAAATACTCCTGTCTGCACTTAATACTTACTGTCAGTACCAGGTAAAATTGAAAATTAATTTTTGTTTACCCTTCAGTCAAATATTTTAGCCTGGGTCATTAATTTGTCCTTGTCCATCTCTCCATCCATCTATGAAGCTATTTTGCTGTGTTTTCTTGCAGGAAATCAAGTTGTCGTCAATGAGGAACAAGAATCCGGACGACATCGTAGAGGAACAGGACATGGCAATGGCCGTGATGAACGTCGCCAAGAAAACCCTCATCTCCCAGGTCCTCAAGAAGAACGTCATCGAGAACGTCATCCCCATCGTCATATCACTCAAACACATGGTCAGTGCGTACTCTATCTGGCCGAAATAGCTCAATGGGTAGAGCGTTCACCTTGAGATCCAGGGATTCCTGGTTCAAATCCTGGTTGGTCACTATCAACCGCATTGTCTGGAATCAGTTCATAAATGTCAGCTTTCTACTTTTTCAGACAAATTCAAATGATAAAATTGCCTAAGGCCCCACAAAAATAACGAATGACCTTGTTTCAGAAACAGGATGGAGGTAGATTTTTATTTTCATTTTATTATTTTATTTTTGGTAGGGTAGGGAAAACAAACAAACAAAATATGTTTTATTTTTCAAGAGGTCTTTCTTTTCCCCTAAGATTAATTTATTAAGAATATTTCTTTTTTATAATATCACTGTTTCAAGACAGATCCTTTTATTCTTCTTTAGTCCCTAACTTTTTGTTCACATTTCTAACAGATAAGTTCAATGTCTGAAATTTTGGATCATTGTCATAATATTTCTGGCTGTTCAGAAAATTGTAAAGGTATACAATATGTCTGAAATGTATCCGTAATAAATATGTCTCAAATATTCTTGATAAAAAATCTCTGGCTGTTGAGAACACTATGACGGTATACAATATGTCCGAAATGTATCAGTAATAAATATGTCTCAAATATTCTTGTCATAACATTTCTGGCTGTTGAGAACACTGACGGTATATGTACAATGAGTCAGTGATTTAACAGTAATAATTATGTGCCATAACATGGTTTTTTTTAGCTCTCCGTCCAGGCGGTGCGGGAGCTATCATATCGGGCTCTGTCTGTGAGTGTGTATCCATGTATGTGTCTGTCAACAAAAACTTTTTGACGTTTTGCTATATCTTTTTATATCTTTTATTATCAGCTGGAGAAGCACCACTCTCCGGTCCAGCGAGACTTGATGATGTACCTGCGAGAATTGATGAAGGACTACAAGAACGAAGTGCAAGGTACGAGCTACAAAGTCTCAACAGCTTGAGGCATGCATTCTCAACATCAGGCCAGGGCAAATTAATGTCTTGTTTCTCGTACCCAGGCTGATAAGGCCAGGGCAAATTAATGTCTTGTTTCTCGTACCCAGGCTGATAAGGCCAGGGCAAATTAATGTCTTGTTTCACGTCCCCAGGCTGATAAGGCCAGGGCAAATTAATGTATTGTTTCTCATACCCAGGCTGATAAGGCCATGGCAAATTAATGTCTTGTTTCTCGTACCCAGGCTGATAAGGCCAGGGCAAATTAATGTCTTGTTTCTCGTACCCAGGCTGATAAGGCCAGGGCAAATTAATGTCTTGTTTCTCGTACCCAGGCTGATAAGGCCAGGGCAAATTAATGTCTTGTTTCTTGTACCCAGGCTGATAAGGCCAGGGCAAATTAATGTCTTGTTTCTCGTACCCAGGCTGATGAGGCAAACTATTGTATGATAAGGGCTGGGCACATTATTTCCTGGATTCCTATTGCAAGGCTTTACTGACCTTTGCTAGGCCTAGAAAACACTGCCTTTTATAAAAATATAATAATAATAATAGACTCCCTTGCTCACCTGATCAAACTTACATTTTGCAATGTTTGCTGACGATTTTTTTCCTGACCAAATATTTCTAATAGTAAGCATATTTGTTGCCTCCGTATTTGATTTTGGTGGTCTTGAGTCGTGAGTGTTAATTGAGGATGTGATCTTTATGCAGACACCATGTCGGCTGACCGGCAGCTCGCCAAGGAGATCGAGTTCGACCTGCGTAAGTTTGAAGAGGAGCAGGAAGAAGCTGAGCGTCGCAAGGTAGAGGGCGCCAGGAGGAAGTCGGGGGCGCCACCCACACCACCAGCTCAAACACCTCAGGTACGAGCCATTCAGAAACTCCTACCTAATGAATATTATATCAAATAAAAAAAACAAACTCATTATATGGAATTTCACACACATTTAATTGATAAATACATATCTTCAACATGCAAAGTACTTATGAAAGACTAATTTATTTTTATATTTAATTTTCAGGTTAGTCCAGGTGTCAAGGGTACTTCAGGGGGGAGGTCACCATCAGTTAGAAGATCTTCAAGACCCACCACCCCTGTGGCAAGAGTGGGCACTCCCAAAACACCAGGTGGCAGGTGAGTCTCTTTGCACCAACAGTTGTAGCAGCTGACTTTATGGGCTTGCTATTATAAATGGTTTGCTATTATAATTGGTTTGCTATTATAAATGGTTTGCTATTATAAATGGTTTGCTATTATAATTGGTTTGCTATTATAATTGGTTTGCTATTATAATTGGTTTTGCTATTATAATTGGTTTGCTATTATAATTGGTTTTGCTATTATAATTGGTTTGCTATTATAATTGGTTTGCTATTATAATTGGTTTGCTATTATAATTGGTTTGCTATTATAATTGGTTTGCTATTATAATGGGTTTGCTATTATAATTGGTTTGCTATTATAATGGGTTTGCTATTATAATGGGTTTGCTATTATAATTGGTTTGCTATTATAATTGGTTTGTTGTTTTAACTGGTTTGCTATTATAATTGGTTTGCTATTATAACTGGTTTGCTATTATAACTGGTTTGCTATTATAACTGGTTTGCTATTATAATTGGTTTGCTATTATAATTGGTTTGCTATTATAATTGGTTTGCTATTATAATTGGTTTGCTATTATAATTGGTTTGCTATT
This sequence comes from Amphiduros pacificus, assembly GCA_949316495.1. NCBI lineage: Eukaryota > Metazoa > Annelida > Polychaeta > Phyllodocida > Hesionidae > Amphiduros > Amphiduros pacificus. The sequence goes on from OX439003.1 coordinate 1,551,340, forward strand.
ATAATTGGTTTGCTATTATAATTGGTTTTGGTATTATAACTGGTTTGCTATTATAATTGGTTTGCTATTATAATTGGTTTGCTATTATAATTGGTTTGGTATTATAATTGGTTTGGTATTATAATTGGTTTTGGTATTATAATTGGTTTTGGTATTATAATTGGTTTGCTATTATAACTGGTTTGCTATTATAATTGGTTTTGGTATTATAATTGGTTTTGGTATTATAATTGGTTTTGGTATTATAATTGGTTTTGGTATTATTTCTAGGAATGTTTCCATGAGTACGCTGGCTATCCTGAACTCGGCCCGCAAGGCGGTGGACAAGGTCCGGAGGCTGAGTGAGGCAAGGGCCTCAGTTGCCATGACGCCCCAGAGAGCCAAGAAGGTGGGATGGGCAGACGAGGTGGAGCTCACCCCAACAGCTGCCAACATCACGTCAGAAAACATCTCCGACAAAAGCACCAACTCTGTGGAAGAGGACCTCAAGAGTACGGAATCGCTGGATGATGTATTCAAGGTGGGTGTAAAGTCTTTTCACAGGAAGTCGGGGGTCGTTGGATGTTGTTTTTTTATATTTTTCTGTGTTTGATGCCGTTTTTTTCTCATTAATGTGATGCACAGGAAGTCGGGGGGGTCTTGGGATATTTTTTCGTGTATTTCTCTGATGCATGTTTTTCTCTGATAAACGTGATGACACAAAATGGGGACCAACATTAAATGCCTATCAGATGTTTGTAGAGATGGATGTTTTTTTATATTTCAGACCCCCAAGAACAATAAGAAGAAGGCTGGGAAGAGGGCCATTAGTACTCCAGCAGGTAATATCACATCTCTGAGTGCTCAATATATTTATATTCTAATATTACAGCATCTCCATAGAATATCATATAATCCTATAGTCCAGATGTACTATGTAACAAATGCATCTGTTATTGTGATTATGTACAGTTATTTAATAATAGTTAATATTATATCACAAAAATCCATTAAGATCTCAAATGAAAAGAGTGAAATGTAATTTTTGATTTTATTTTAACAGATAACTTACTTTTATTGAACCTAATATGGATATATTTTTGGAATAGGGAACCAGTCAATGCTCGGGAACCTGACGTTCGCTCAAGACCATAATTTGAGTATGATTCCGATGTCTCCCATCCCGAGCTCCCTGCCTCTCAGAATGTACTCCAATAACGGTAAATATTGACCTCCTACTCCAATAATTTAAAAATTGATTAAAAATTGACCTTGTATAGACCACGTGATGGTGAATATTGACCTTATATAGACCACATGATGGTGAATATTGACCTTATATAGACCACATGATGGTGAATACTGACCTTATATAGACCACATGATGGTAAATACTGACCTTATATAGACCACTTGATGGTAAATATTGACCTTATATAGACCACGTGATGGTAAATACTGACCTTATATAGACCATGTGATGGTGAATACTGACCTTATATAGACCACGTGATGGTAAATACTGACCTTATATAGACCATGTGATGGTAAATATTGACCTTATATAGACCACATGATGGTGAATATTGACCTTATATAGACCACATGATGGTAAATACTGACCTTATATAGACCATGATGGCAAATACTGACCTTATATAGACCACATGATGGTAAATACTGACCTTATATAGACCATGTGATGGCATGGGTGCTGGTGAGAAAAAAAATTTTGACGGAACATTTTCGGCGAAAAGCGAGCCTCGCAAACTTAACCGAAAAGCGATTGGTGTGGGTAGCCGAGTCGTCAAAATATTAGCCAATCAAAATCCGTCAAACTCTACCGAAGCAGCCCGCAACACCAAAACAAGGCGGCGGCCACAAGCGGTAAGCGAACGACTGAATTTTCGATGTTTTGGGTCGATTTGTGCAATTTTGATGACACAAAATTATTTTTTTTACGGAGGAATCGATTCGATTTGACGGATTTTCCGTTCACGGATTTTAAATTTTGACGGAAATCCGTCTGTAGACGGAGGACCAGCACCCATGTGATGGTAAATACTGACCTTATATAGACCACGTGGTGGTAAATACTGACCTTATATAGACCACATGATGGTAAATATTGACCTTATATAGGCCACATAATGGTAAATACTGACCTTATATAGACCACGTGATGGTAAATACTGTCCCTGTGTTCTCCAATTTCATTAACTTTGACCTTCTCTAGTTGCCCCCCGATATCGCAAGTAGTATGACCAGTTAGTGACTGAATGGTTAAGTTTAAGCAATGGCTTTGTTCTTGTAGTGTCTGGAACGCCCAGCCTCTCCTCCAACAAGGACCAGGACTCGGGTCAGCTCATCTCCAAAGCAGACATGATTCACATGTACTCTCCAGATAAACCGTAAGTCATCTCACAAACATTAAACTGTTTCCCAGTAACAATTTGGGTGAGTTTTAGAAATTAGGACCAAAGAAAGGTTCCAAGAATATTTTTCTTTCGGCGATGAATAGAATAGACTGTTTTTGTAATATTTGTCATTGTCATAGGTTCTTTATTAATTTTTCAGTGCTCCAAAGCCCAGAACGTGGAATGTAAAATCTTCTGTGAGTATTCCTTATTCATTTATAGTCAGTACTTGACACACTTTATAGTCAATAAATGACACATTGCAATTTAATTTACAGTCATCAGTTTGTCCGTCCGTCCATCTGTCCGTTCCTCAGTCCGTCATTCTTTTATTCCATAATATATAGTACTGTGGCAACACAGATTGGGTCACACACATTGTAAGGGGCTCAGTGAGGGTCACATGACCAGATGATAAATAATAAAATCTACGCCAAATAATTGGTAACAGTAAGAAGCATTTTGGAAGCTTGTCAAGGTCGTTTTCAGTGGGATATGTCTGTTGAGCTAATTATAGATGCGGTTGTCTTGCAAGCAAAAGCTCATTTGATTGTATTATGTTGTGTAAGATCTATGCAACACTGGACATACCAAAGAACTATTTTTGATGATAAATAATATATGAAATTGTTTGAATATATGTTTCATAATTTAATATAGATGTTAATGTGTTGGTTGTCAGGAATGAGGTTTAAATTTTTAAGTTGTGTCAAATAAGAATGTATTCTTATTATGCTTAATACAGGGTCTTAATATATGCTTAATACAGGGTCTTGATATATGCTTAATACAGGGTGTTGCACCAAAGCACTCCGTGATATCAGAGAGTTCAGAGAACGAGGACCCTGCACCTGAGAAACCCAGTAAATCCTCACGCGGCAAGCGAACGCCAAAGAACACTGTGTCCAATGATGCGGCCCCTGGGAATGAATCAGCAACGCGTCGATCCTCGCGGAGGAGTCAAGCTGTGTCGTACGTAGAGGAAGATACAGGGTCCGTCAAGAAGCCCACACCCCGCAGCAAGAAATTGTCACCGTTAGACTCGGAGGATGACTCCTCTTTTCTGGCTTCAAATAATCGCAGCTCCCGGAGAAGCTCCAGGAAATAAATAATAATAAACAAGAACAAAATATTATCGCAAATCGGCTGCCATACTGAACTTGAGAGTGTCAATCTTCTCCCAATCATAATACTAATAGGCCGATTGCCGATCTCCATGTTGTTGTTTTTTTCTCCATTGAAAAGTACACACCGGAACTGTGCAACTTTACCGGAACCAGAACTGTACAACTCCACTATATTTAATCATTGGTCGGAGAGATTGGCAGAGGGCCTATGTCAAGATAGGAGAGAGATTCAAGTGCTGGTAGTTGTAAAAATATTACTGTGTAATCTGGTGTTATTCCATGGAAAATAATATGTGATATGTATATTATTAAACACAAATTTTAATCATTGCTAAAAAAAAAAATAATAATAATTAAATTTGATAGAAATTTCTACAGGAGTACTAATTTGATTTGATGCAATGAATTTGGTTATATTCACACAAAAAATGTATTTATTCTTTGTTTTTTGTAGATATTAAATTAATTTCTTATGAATATAGTTAATTGGTATAAACCTTCCATAAAGGTTATCTTAAGTTAGGAAAACTATCTGTCTTGTTTGAGATATTGCTGGAAGAAAAAATTTGTTTGACTTCTGTCTCCTCAAAATGATGAGAGAATACAACTTTAAATTAGACAACATTATCAGACAATGAAAAGGCATTTTTCATAGCACTATTTTAAGCAACCATTCAAAAGACTGATATATTATATCCTAGCAAAATGGTGAGTGCAAAGTAATTATGTAGTACATCAAAGAACACAACAAATTATGTTTAAACTGAGATGGGTCCATTGTCTCCTTAGGCATGGATCAAAATGAGACATTTGTGATTTTACTGAGCCGTTGTTTCTCATAATATTCATCATGTATAGGGACTGGATGACAGAAAGTATAAATGATATACATAGAAATATTTTTAAAAATTACCTGCCTGGAAAACCTAAAATAAGACCTGGTTTTTCTTGGCGTGTTATGGTAAATGAAACAAATACTGGATGTAAATGTATTGCTAACATTTGTACATATGTTTATATATAAAAAAAGTATTAAACACTTATTGTATGTTTGAGTTCCTTCATAGTGAAACCACGAAAGATCTATTCTCACTGCTTGAGTAGGCCGTGCTGCCACCTGGTGTATTAAATATCTGTTGCGGATGGGTGAACTTTATATATATTTATGTATTCTCTTCCCAGCCAACAGAATGGCAGTCTTCATATCAGCTGTCATGCCTACAAACCTATCCCAGAATGCATTGCATTGTAAAGTCACAAGACACCTGGTGGATTAAAAATGATGAAACTCAAGCAGTGAGAATTGATGAAATGCCTCCAGATGCAATGTAATAAGCCTTCCAGATGAAAATAATGTTGGTAAAATGTGTCTGAAGAGAAGACAATTTCCAATTTCTGAAAAGTCAAATATTTCATCGTTGCATCAACATATATATAAATACCGGTATCCTAGTAATAATACTGATTGTGGGAAATGCCGAATAAAATCTGTCTGCATTTCAGCCTTAGAAAACTCCAGAGAGAGTGATAATGTGTTTGAATTAAGATTTTATTCTTGATTGCAAAATAGTAAATACTGATGTGGTAAAAGTTAAATCATACCATTAGATTATGAGACTTTTAAAACAGTTATAATAAAGCACATTTTACCATTGCCGCATCTGCACTACTCTAGATTACACAGGTAGTATTGGCTTGTTGCATTCGGCGCGTAATGCGCGTTGTGTCAGTTAGAGAAATGTCGGACACCTCGTATCTTTGGAGGGCTTTTGAGGTCAAAAAGTTTTAATAGGAATGTTTGCATGTACATACTAGATAACATCAAACTTGGATTTAAATCTTAAAACCCAACCATTTAAAAGTTTTAAAAATGACACTTCACTGAATTTGGCGGGAATCAGCTTTGGTATATTGGCATGTCCAGAAATGGATATTGAAGGGGGTGCTCAATTTACAAATTTCACAATTTATATCATTTGGCATTTCTTCTTCTTATAGGACTTTGTATGATATTTGTGAACACGAATATGCCAAAAAAATAATAAATACTTGTACAGAAAAGATAATGTAGTGTACCCCATTTTAACAAATGTAAAACCCTGGACCTGCCACTGATGCCTTTCACACACTGTCCTGTGTTGAACGTGCCATTTATCAAACGCGCAACGTGCCGAATGCAAAAAGCCGGTAGTATTCAATTACTACCTCTGCAGTCATTGCCCTGTTTTTTATCTCATTCAAAGTTTGGAAATCCTGGAGTCATAAATACCTGCCTTGCTGGCACAAAGTATCAGATCTGCATTGACCAACATCAGGTCATAAACTTTAACCAGGTGTCTGGCACATTAACTGACCAATCAGCACAACTGCCAGTACAAAAAAAATCTATATATTCTTTCACCAGTGAGTTGACAGCCAGAAAAAATGGGTTGAAATCAACAATACTGTCATGAACAATCTATCTATTTCCCCATATGAGAACCTCCATAATCTTGTTGCATAACAGGGTCAACTGATTGAAATAACAATTGTCAACTGGCTGTGACACAGATTCTGACAAATCCTTGCCATTCTCTCTGTGGCCCATACCAGACCCTTATCATAATTTGGGTCAGGTACAAGATTTTTTTCAAGGTCTCCATGACCTAAATCTAAAATGTCGTCTGCTCCAGGCCCCCAAAAAACCCAGACAGTCATCATGTTCATTTCAGAGAAATTAACACATGATTTGTTGAAGAACTGGCCTAAAGCTCCTTGCCAATTGACAAATTTTAATCAAACATTTTATTCATTTGAAAATAATGTAAATATGAAAAGAATGAGTTAAAAAAAATAAAAATAAAATAGTTCAGCAGAGGGGTGATCTGTGAAAGTAGTTCCGTACAGGGGTGATCTGTGAAAAATATCTCATTGGTGCAAAACACTCTTGAGGCACCAAGTATTAAATAATCAATATTATCTATCCACTAGATGGCGCTAATATATTGTATAATTTAAAATAAATGATCCTTGTCTTTATGAACAAAGTAATTATATTTCCACACTGATTATTATTGACTGTTACCATCCCACTTGGACCTTTTTTATGCTGCCTGGTTCCCAGCTGACACGAGGAGGGGCTAGAAACGTAGTCAATGATTGCTACTGACAGTTATGAAACAAACGCTTTTCATATTTAACGCCACAGGCCGTGGCGCAGTTGGTTAGAGCGCCAGCTTATTAGTATCAGTTCCTCTGTGGTGATCCAAATGTTGTGGGTTCGAACCCCGGCCGTGCCGGGATTGAACTCATGATACAATTTCGCATATGAGCTGAGGCCTGTGCCTAAAGGGTTAACCTGTTGTCCTTGTAAATCTGTGACCGGGTGGGTTGTCATGTCAAGGACCTCTGACATGACAATTCAGTGAGGCAGCACTATATCTGCTACAAGTAGGTCTCATTACGAAATGACTGAAATAATGTTGAAAGCGATGTAAAGCCCCAAATAAACATATTTAACAATAATGAAGTACATTTATTCATATCAAACAGTAATAAAAGTATAAAAATCACAGCTGTTATTCATGACAATACTGGTACACACTCATATTTCTACAAATATTTGGTCAAATTAGATGCGGCTACTTTTTCAATAGAAATATATACAACTGAGAAGTTAAACATAGACCAATGGCTGTGCTGATCATTGCTTTTTTGTAATGTTTGTGAACATTTTCTGGAAATTGCTTCATAAATGATCATTTAAATCCTTTTCTAGTGCAGACCTGAGCAGGTGATAATTCTGACCAATCAAAATGCATGTTACATATCAAATTTGGCTCCAACATGTTACCTTGATTATCACTGGCTAATATTTGTAATGTTATTCAAAATGGCAGACTCATTGTCAACTTAGTGACAGCTATCAAAATTTAAAAAGATCTGAGCCAAAAGGAAAATAGAATTAATCCCCTGAAAATAAAACATCTTTCCTACTTATAGCTAAGAACTCCATACAGCAGTTTCAGAGGAGAAGATCAAAGTTGATGGACAGAATGACAGAAAATTTCCCCCCATCACTGCAGAAGCTATTCTGACATCGTCAGCATAGATAAAAATCTCTCCTACCAAACCCTTATTTGACCAATCTTGACTGGGCAGTTTCAAGGATGCTAAGATTACCATTAATTTAATTGGGGAAAATCAAGTAATCCCATTATACACAAAGATATGTAATACCCGACCACATTTTAGTTTGCCTGAGAAAAGAAATGATTTGGTTTATTTGTTCGGTTATTTATGGTTTTGGGGTCCAATGGAAAGGGATAAGATCTGGTGAGAATTCTTCAAGTTTAGCACCTTGTATTAAAAAAATCTTGCATAGAGAAACCCATCGATCACATCATTCAACATTTAATATTTCCCCATAAGAGTAACTTGGATGGAGTTAACCTCAAAACTGGATCAGCAAATCTCACGAGTTCTCTCACAATCTATGTACTTAAATTAATTGTCAATATCACAAAAATGTATATGTACATATTGGAGAAGATATATTATGTAAATTACTGGTACACACTTTGTAGGCACTTTGTAATTAATATATATTAAACAAGGACCAGCTAAATATACACATTACCATACACACATATATAAAGCGCTGTTCTATACAAACACAATTATATGATTCAGTTATAAATCAGATCAGATTTTACTAATATATTACTATAATCTTCTGTATTTGGTGACCTGATCATCAAATGTTTTCATTTTTCTCATATTGCAAGTTAAACAATATGTCATATACTCCTGTTTTGTCTTTATATCAAAATAGTTTTATAACTAAATAATAGTTTGATTTTAAATATAATATGAATACACCACCGTTAACTTTTCCTTTTCCTTTTGAACCTTTTTTTTATGTTATAAGGGTTCAACAATTTGGACCTGTTGTTAATTATGTTGTACCCCTTCAGATTTTACAATTTGATAGGATTTTCAATCAAAAAGAAAATTTTGGCCTGTTTTGGGGCCATTTTGTACCCCTTCAGATTTTACAATTTGATAGGATTTTCGACCAAAAAGAAAATTTAAACAGAGACTTCATGTACAGTGATATCCTTCATTAATGTGATATCCAGTTTTAACAAAATGTACTATGGAAAAATAGGAATTTGAGGGAACATTGAAATTTACAGCAACATGTCTGCTTCATTTTTAACACAAAAGAGACATTTCAATACAGGTTTAAAGGGTAAAATCCTGACTCATTTTCCTGATTATAAATGTATCAAGCCACATGTAGGCATCCAGGTCCCCCTTTTTGGTTCAAAGTTAATCCTGTACCATACCAAGAAAACAACCTTTTTTAGCTTCAGAATCACAAAATCATTGAAACCAGAACTGGATGAGCTAAGACAAGTTGTTATCTGCCTTCGTATAATTAAAGCAGTTAATGAATTCACTGATGCTGTACAAAATAGGTATTTTGCAAATGTATATATATATATATTTTGCACTTGCATATATAAACATGGATGATATAAACGTAATAAAGCATTTGCAGCATTCAGTCACAAAACAAGTACTAATATAAAGCAGTTTATCCCTTTTGACATATCACAATTCTGCAGCTTATGATACAGCTAATACTTCTACAAAATACTCTGTGATGTACCGTATTTACTCGTGTATAAGACGACTCGTGTATAAGACGACCCCCAAAAATTTAGGTTATTTTGCTTGAAAAGATCAATTTCCGAACATTAACTAAGGATTTGTGGACAAAAACTTGTCTTATACACGAGTAAATACGGTAATTCATACATACACAGTACATATATAAAGCATAATACATATTACTAAAAAATAGTACAGACTCTGTAATAATTGTGTCAATATTCATGATTTGCAGGATAATTATTTAAATGGAGGCTTATTGTCATGAAGTAACAGCCCTGGGTATGATTACTGGCACAACGTGTTAATATTGAACTTTTTGTCATTATTAAATATACCTGATAATTTATTTGTTTTTATCCCAAACTTTCTGGAAATGAGTTTCATGTTACCTTCGACTTGAGAACAAAAGCATAATTCACTAAAGATTAAACTTTTTAATTTCCCAAATGCAACTTTGGTAATCAATATAGTATTTTGCAAGGAAATAATCTCTTTTATATATAATATACAGACCAGAAAATCAATTATTAAAAGAATAAATCTCTTACCACATGATGGAGATGCACTATTTGGAGACATTTTATATCCATATTTATAACAATAACAATAATAATAATAACGATAATATTTCTTCCTTTGTCATGATTCATCTCCAAACTTGTCATGATTCATCTCCAAACTTGTCATGATTCATCTCCAAACTTGTCATGGTTTTGTTGTCCTTTAACAAAGTACACTAATTTTCATCACAATAAATGACATCACAAAAGTCGACCATTCAAGTAACAATTACATTCACTCAATGTCGTTATGTCTCTAATATCTTCTTGGATGTTTTGGTTGGTTTGCTTCTAAATATGAATATTTTTCACTAAAAAAACAAAGATGAAATAAGTTGTGGATTGTAAATTATTTTTCTGTTTTAATTTCTGACATATCATGTATTCAAATTTTCATCTGTACATGACACATTCAAATGAAAATTCAGTAAAAAAAACTCAGTAGAGTGTTGATCTGGTTCACTGAGTGTGCGGTCAGACACTTGGTTTTGTTTTATAATCTCTGGTTAGTTGAGTAGTAAGTAACGTCCTCTGCATTACATTGGTAGGTTTGCTTGTCCTTTAATTTCATTAATCAATACCTCTGCCATTATTGCCCTCTATTTAATATCATTTGAAATTTGGAATTCCACGAATCATAAATCTGGAATTCCACAAATCATAAATAACCGCCATCCAAATTGACCACCATCAGGTTTCTGACCCAGAAACCGACCAATCAGTACAAAACAAATCTTTATGAATACTCATCTGCTCTTCCACCACTCAGTCCACAGGCAGATCTTTATGACCAGTCAGGACTAGCACTCGACCTTGACCCACTTTTTCATCAATGTTGGCAGAGTCTGACATGAGAGAGAGGAGTCCTGTGATGGAGGGAAGCAGTCTGGGTAGCCACGCTGCGTAGGCTCTGAGTGCCCACGAGACAAAAGTGGAGCGGCCAACATATCAAATCAAATCAAATTGAGGGAAGCAGTCTGGGCATTCAGGGAATGGTGCTGCGCCCAATCGCCGTCATGGTCCGAAAGCTGTCAATATCCACAACTTTTGACGGAGATTGGGCACGTGACAGCTTTGGGACGACTATTGACAGTCCCGGGGCCGTCATGGAAATATCCACTGGATAATGACTGACTTTTCACAACCGTGACATCTAGCGGTTGACTATACAGTTCACAACCCTTCTGCTGTTCTTTGAACTGAGCATGTGCAGAACATGAACTTCCTGCTTACTGGCCGCCATATTGAATTTAAGTCGTTGAACAAAACAGAGAATATTTCAAATGCACATTCAATGGGGAAATGTTCGACATTAAAACATTTTTGTATGTCCCGTTGAGAAAACAAACTATTATTCACAGTTTGCATGTATTATTAATGTCTCTTGGTGATTATTTTACTTGAAAACACAGTTTAAAGGCCTTGTTTACATGGGCGAAAATATGTATAATTGACCGCAACAAACATTACTCCCGGAAGTGGTGAAAAGAAGGTGCTCTCTAGCGTTTGAGCGATAATAGGTGAAAGATCGGCGAACTGTATTGACGCCGATTGGGCAAGGGTTCCCAAAGCTGTCAATATCCATCAACTGGTCTCCTATCATTTGAAATTAAGAAAATGATCGGTTTCCAGTCAGTATCATTATCTTGAGACAAGCGGGAGGTGGAAAGAATAGCCATTGAATGAATCGTAGATTTTACTACGTTTTGGCTCTGAAAAAAAAGTATAATATGCAAATATTGGAATGGTTGTTTTAAAATATTAATATCTCGGCTAATAATCCACGTACAGAAATGATTTTAATGTCTATGATATCGTGGGAACAAGAGGAAAACAATTGTGCATATTGCAAGCGTGTCTGACTCCCGGGAAACGTGTCAGCTGCGGTGCGGCCACAGTACGGTCTCAGAGGGGGTAAAACAGAATGGCTAAGGTAAAAGTCGATGGGATAGGAGAAATGTCTAATAGTATTCCCGGTTTATTATCTGGATGGGGAACCAACAAATATCATTTCCATCAATTTGAACTTTGAACCTGGATATTTCTTGACCTAATTGGATATTTGCCATGACGCCTTTCGGACGTGACGGCGATTGGGCAAAACAAATGGGAATGAGTCTCTTGTCTGAATACATAAAGTAAGTAAGCTCAGGATTGTCCAAGCTAGCTTCCAGTTTCCATCCAAAGAAGATTCCATGGAGACTGTTGGCACCGTGTCTGCGATGGATGAGTTTTTAGTTTCGATGAATGTATTCCTATGTATTCATTTTATATGTGTACGAAATAAAGAATATATAAAGGTGTCCTGCTGTCCATCCTGGCTCTCCATGACATGAATGGTGACCACCTGCACAGTACAGGAAAGTCAGGGTAACCTATTTTCTTTGCTTGATCCTTATGGGTCAATTCCTCAGTTGGCCCATTCATATTTCCAATAATCTGGTACATTTTTTGCAATGATTTTATCTGAGCCTTTTTGCCATCCAATAATACCTTATTCTTGGTCATTTATTTGCAAAAAATCACTTGGCCCATTTTAATATTATGGGTCATTTCTTTGTGGTAACTAACTTGGTCCATTCCAATATTCTGGTCCATTTCTTTGCAATATTTCAGCTGGCCCATTCTAATATTCTGGGCCATTTCTTTGCAATATTTCAGCTGGCCCATTCTGGGGCCTAATATTCTGGGCCATTTCTTGGCAATATTTCAGATGGCCCATTCAGGGGCCTAATATTCCGGTTCATTTCTTTGTGATAATTCACTCATCAGAAACATCGTCTTCATATTATCCTGCCCAAGCATTTTTGCTATTTTCCTGTAAAAATAAAAATACAGAGATTAGCTTAAAGAAAATTTAAGTATATTTTGAAACAAAAATACACTCCAATATACCATCTTTAAAGAGATACCAGTGGTTTGATGAATATTCAACATGGAACATTAAAAATAATTCATACTTTATTCAATCAAATTTTTGTTTCAATTCCTCAATGGTTTTTTCAATCATCAAACAAAGAAAAATAGTTTCCTCATCCCTGCCAGCTCCCTTTTTGAAGGAAAAACAATTCCAAGTATAAACTTTAAAACAAACAAAAATAGTTCTACCATGTCGAGAAAGTTACAGCTGACGGCAACAGAGCTGCAGACAATAACAGAGCTGTGTTTCAGTTTATCAATTTATCACAGATGTCTTTCACGATGCCAACACATATACACAACTGAAAATAATCTGATGAGAATATTTTCAAAGTGCAGATGCACTTAAAAGACTTGGGGGAAAATGGAACTGCAGCTCTGTTGTCGTCCGCAGCTTTATTGCCGTCAGCTGTAATTGACAAGTTGAGCATCTCCTCAGCGCTGGGGATATTCTACTTGTTATGAAGGTCCTCACCTCATCTCCGGTCCCTCGGGCATGTTGTTGTTCTCGTAGACATAGGTTTTCAGTTTCTCAAACTGTTCTTCTCCCAGCACGTCCCGACAATGCCTGAAAATAGCAAGATATGTGGTCAGTGAGGTCAGTACTTCGATCTGTATGAGATGGTTGGTGAGGTCAGTGAGGTCAGTACTTACTTCTGTATGAGGTGGTTGGCGAGGTCAGTACTTCTGTATGAGGTGGTTGGTGAGGTCAGTGAGGTCAGTACTTACTTCTGTATGGGGTGGTTGGTGAGGTCAGTGAGGTGAGTACTTACTTCTGTATGAGGTGGTTGGTGAGGTCAGTGAGGTCAGTACTTACTTCTGTATGAGGTGGTTGGTGAGGTCAGTGAGGTCAGTACTTACTTCTGTATGAGGTGGTTGGTGAGGTCAGTGAGGTAAGTACTTACTTCTGTATGAGGTGGTTGACGAGGTCAGTGAGTTCAGTATATATCTATATGAGGTGGTTGGCGAGGTCAGTGAGGTCAGTACTTACTTCTGTATGAGGTGGTTGGTGAGGTCAGTGAGGTCAGTACTTACTTCTGTATGAGGTGGTTGGCGAGGTCAGTACTTCTGTATGAGGTGGTTGGTGAGGTCAGTGAGTTCAGTATATATCTATATGAGGTGGTTGGTGAGGTCAGTGAGGTAAGTACTTACTTCTGTATGAGGTGGTTGGTGAGGTCAGTGAGGTCAGTATTTACTTCTGTATGAGGTGGTTGGCGAGGTCAATGAGTTCAGTATATATCTATATGAGGTGGTTGGCGAGGTCAGTGAGGTGAGTACTTACTTCTGTATGAGGTGGTTGGCGAGGTCAATGAGTTCAGTATTTACTTCTGTATGAGGTGGTTGGTGAGGTCAGTGAGGTCAGTGAGGTAAGTACTTACTTCTGTATGAGGTGGTTGGCGAGGTCAATGAGTTCAGTATATATCTATATGAGGTGGTTGGTGAGGTCAGTGAGGTCAGTACTTACTTCTGTATGAGGTGGTTGGTGAGGTCAGTGAGGTAAGTACTTACTTCTGTATGAGGTGGTTGGCGCTGGTGATGCGGTGGTCGCTGTCGATGATGGTGTCGTCGTCCAGGTAGATGTGGTTGAGTTCCTGGTGAGCTTCCCGAGCCACGCTCACCACAGTGTCCAGGTCCTGCAAACATAAACATAAACATCAACATAAGCATAAACACAAACATAAACACAAACATAAACACAAACATAAACATAAACACAAACATAAACACAAACATAAACGCAAACATAAACACAAACATAAACACAAACATAAACACAAACATAAACACAAACGCGAGCAAAAATCCAGCAAATAGAAGACATTCATAGTAATATATAAATTTCCTTTAAAACTTTGAAAGGCTTGAGACTTTTTATATATAAACACACTCCTGTGACCAGAAGCATAGCCATTATATACGTACAGCGTTATCTTCCTCGTCAATATCTTCGTCAATCTCCTCCGTCTCACTCAGGTCATCCAGATCCACCGCCTCCTGACCATCCGGAAGGTCCTCCGGTATATCCGGAATCTCTACAATAATCATAATTCAGATAGTTAATATTTTAGGTTTATTTCTATTTTTGGTTTATTTTTATTTTTGTTTTATATAACAAGATAATTTTTTATATTAAATTTTTTTTGGCCCAAAGCATTGGATTAATACTTGCTGAACTGAGGACCAAAGAATACTTTAATACGTTATTTCTGATCTAGTAAACAGGTGTATATTAACTTCATGCATTACATTTCATATCATAATATACTTAATTTAAATAACATTTATACAAGAATCTTTGAGGGAATATTCAAATTGCATGCATGCACTTTTTGTGTCGAAATGTGTTCATGAACCATGCAGTGTTTAAATATAATGTTATGAGAATGATGTGTGATTTTCTGGCCTCTTAATTATAAAGCTATATCTCCTGATCAGGAGCATCTTAATGAGTAAGCAAGTATCTTCCCATCACCTCCATCACTTACCGTACTTAATGCCTGAGGGAAAGCATTGCAAGACAATAGCAGAAGGTCATTACGATGGTCAGAGATATAAGACACGTGACCTTTATAAATCTGGGTCAAATTGCATGACTATATTATAATTGGGTGATAAACATAACCAAATAAAAAAAAATAATGCACAAATCTATATTAAACTGGGTGATACTAAAGGTCCACAATAAAATTGGGCGAAAACAAAGGTCCATATCAAACTAGGTGATATTAAAGGTCCATATCAAACTGAGTGATACTAAAGGTCTATATCAAACTGGGTGATATTAAAGGTCCATATCAACCTGGGTGATACTAAAGGTCAATATCAAACTGGGTGATACTAAAGGTCAATATCAAACTGGGTGATATTAAAGGTCCATATCAAACTGGTTGATACTAAAGGTCCATATCAAACTGGGTGATACTAAAGGTCAATATCAAACTGGGTGATACTAAAGGTCAATATCAAACTGGGTGATACTAAAGGTCAATATCAAACTGGGTGATACTAAAGGTCCATATCACATAAATTGAGTCATAATATATCAACACAAATTGTACTGTAAGATGAAGGACGAGACTACCTTCCCATGTCAATAAGTCAGGTATGTTGAATAATCTACAAAATTGTTTCCTATACATTTACAAAAAAACCAAAAGGTCTCAAAACTCTAACAAGTTTTGAAATAAATGTCCACAGTATATAAATCTGAACTTAAAAAAAAAAAATTGCATGTCATAGAATGAAGATCTGTTATGATTTTTGATAATATTAAGGGACACTTATTCATAACATGTTAATAAACAAATAGGCCAGGCATTCAGATACAAGGAGGGTGTTTATATCTGAGGAATGTCTGTCAGTTTATTGTCACACAAACCTGGAGTTAGAAATCCCATTCACTCCCCCTGGCCTCAAACATGTCATAATAATAGTCCACACGAAAAAAAGGTCATCTTTCTCATTTTCTGTCATTGTTGAGAAATAATTTTTTGCATCTGCATTTTATGTTTCTTCATTCAAATATACAGGATTAAACCTGATAATTGGACTGTTTTAAAAAGAAATCCAAAAAGGTAGATCACATAATATTTTTATCCCAAAATAGGGGCAGATGGTAATAAGAAATAGAACTTTTTTTCTTAATCCAGTACCAAATTAATATCATGCCACCTGAAAATGATGACCTATTTACAAAGAATATAATTCAACACAGCCAGCTGGGGTGGAAGATTACACCCTTTAATATGATTAGGGCACCACAATCCATTACAGACAAAGACAGAAAGATGCAGAATTATGTTTACCATGTTCGGTATTATTGACGGTTAAATTTGCTGCCCTCTTTAAATTAATGTATGTTGAGAAATTAAATATTTACAGACTTTTATATTGTGTAAAAGGGGATGGGTGTCTGTGATGGGGGGTTTTAAGTGTGTTGGGGGTTTTAAGTGTGTTGGGGATTTTAAGTGTGATGGGGGTTTTAAGTGTGATGGAGGTTTTAAGTATGATGGGGGTTTTAAGTGTGATGCAGGTTTTAAAGTGTGGTGGGGTTTTAAGTATGAGGGGGTTTTAAGTATGATGGAGGTTTTAAAGTGTGATGCAGGTTTTAAAACATGATGGGGGTTGGGTTTGCAGGATTTTGCATGTTATAGAGACTGTTTGGAGATGGTTTGCATATGATAAGGGGATAAAGGGATAATGGGATAATGGGATAACGGGATAACAGGATAAAGGGAGTCTACCTTCCAGGAAGTCTAAACCAATCCTGTATTTGGAAACATCTGGCAAAACAACAAACAAAAAAACACAAATCAGAACTTGCAAATTTGCTCCAATCCAATTGTGCACCACACATTAAAACCTTTTGCGAAAATCTGATATAATATCTTAGAACGTGACAAAAAACACTTTATTTTGCATTGATTATAGCATTAGTAGTAATATATATCATCCAAATATTCTCATTACAGTTGAACTATCAAATACATATCCAGTAAGTACAGACCAACAAACAGTGGCATCCGTGCGTAACTATTATCTGTGTATGCGATAGGCATCGAATAAACGAGGGAGGATATTTCTGAATTGGACGTACCTGATCCTTGTGTGAATGAGTAGCTGCGACCGCGAATTGACGAATATTCTGACGACACTTCTTCAGGAATATCTAAAATATAAAGTTATTGATATGTTATAAGGCTTGCCTCTCGTGCACATTCTGTGTTTTGCATTTTTGTTCACTGTTGTTTAATGCCGTTCGCCATCTTGTCCCTTTGCTGAAATGCAGTTCTACAATTCCTGTATATTTTTTTTTATTTAAAAAAAAAAGATGGCTATCTCACTCGTCAAAACCAATACCAACCTGACAGAAATTGTATAATGTGCAAATTTCATTTTGTTATTTACTTAAATATACCCATATATTCTCTTTTCCTTACTTAAAATGTAAATGTTTGTTATCCGCTATGATTATTTATAATATTTAAATGTACAGGTGACCAGCTCGATAGGCTCCCGAGCCTTTCTGGTAACCTCCTTTATTTCATAATTGTACTATTATTATCTTCATTGTATTTGAACGTATGTAATTATGAAATATTGGAAATAAACCTCATATCATATTATATAATATCTATTTTTTCCATCTGTAAAAGCAGGACAGCTTTCAAATAGTAAAAGATTTTGTACTGGCTTAAACTTACTTTTATTCCACAGGGTTTCCTATTTGTTTTGGTCTTTATAAGCTGGGAAATAAGCCAATTTTTTTAATAGAATAAACAAATTTACCATCAAGATTCTTTAACACACAGCGAGTTTCTGATAACAGAACTAACAGAAAAAACTTCCTAATAGTAACATACTGGGTCTTAGAGGATTTAGTTTTTGAAGTATATGGCACCCCCTCAAATTATTAATCACGATTTCTATGATTATGAAACAAAAGTTGGCAACATTCCAAACCAACCCACCTTCTTCGATCTCTGACCCAGATGAATCTTCATCAAAGTCATCGGAGTAATAAACCTCGGTATTTTCCCTTGAGGCGTTGCCTCCACGACTGCTGCCTTTCGACCTGGCGCTGCGGCCATCTTTGCGTTCCCGCCTTTCTCTCGTACTGGAGCGTCTCCGTCCAGATCTGTGAACATTCTCTGGTACTGCCAGAGTCCTCTGTGCCACTTTATTATTGTGACCGGGTAATTCCGGTATGATAGGCGGTTTGCTCTCCAAAGATCTGGGAGTCTTTTGCGGTTCCTGAACTTTCACTTTCCGAGGAGAACTGGTTTCTTTTATAGAATTCTGCTGCGATTTTTTATTTACCGAGCCCTTGGCTTCTTTGGTAATTGTTAATTTTGCTTTTTTGTCGATTTCTGGAAGTTTGGGGGTTTTCCTGCCCGTATCTTGTGGAGGAGATTGTTTAGACTTCCGGGAAGTTTTGGAACCTTCCTTTGACCTTCGCGGACTATCTATTGGCACCAACTCTACGTTACCTTTGGCCGATTTCCGTCGCTCTTTTTTCTTCATTTCTAAATTGTTAATATTTTCTACTTCATGGAGCACATTTTTGTCATTTCTGCTCACAAATCTTGGCGACTCTGACCTTGACCTTTTTTCCTCATTTTGTAGTTTTTCTATCCTATCCGGAGTCGAACTCCTTGCTGTCAAGGACACCCCATTTTGATTTATATTTGAATTTGTTTCTTTCTTTTGGATTTTAGTAATGTCGCCATTTTGCAATTTGGCCAGTCTTCGTGGCGTCACAGAGTCTGGTACTTTGATTTTAATCTGCTCATCCTCTTCGCGAAGTTTGTCCAGCTGTAAACGCAGACCCTGATGACCTTGAGAAAAGTTCAAGGACGCGTTGAGTCGCAGTGACCTTTCCAGTAATTGGTCCTCAGTTTCCTCAGGGATCGTACTCACTGAAAATATCAAGAAAACCCCCGAGTCAGTATATAATGACAATTATATAAAGCCAAGATGCTGGAGTGCAGAATTTCTCAACATTGAAAACACACAATACAAGTAAATACCTGGTGTAAAGTTGTCCTTTTTGACCTTTTGCATAAATACAATTGATAAAAACTATTATTTTTAATGAAAGTCAGTGAAGCGAGACAACTAAAATATTTTTTTTTTTTTTTAAAGTCAAACATCAGACAAAGAAACATTGACACATTAATTTCAGTAAGTTTAAATAAACTTCAAATTTTTTAAAATCAGACCGTCGTTCTCACCAGTAAGTTATATAATAGTATCTGTGGCAAGTCCAACCAGAGCAATGATGTTATTATGATCTGCAGACCTGGCAAGTTTTATATACATGTAAATGTCTGTGTCTATCTCTCCCTTCTATCATCGTCAGCACACAAAGGCTGCCTCCTCAGTACATCTCTGCATTCAGACCTGTTACTCAGGCAACCTGATGTTTACACACACACATACACACACACTCACACATATAGATTACTCCATACTGCATGAGACAGAAATACACTGATTGCACTGATGTGTTTGTATAAATATATATATATATATATATATATATATATATATATATATATATACACACACACACATAAGTATATATATATATATATATATATATATATATATATATATATATATGTATACATAAATACATATGTATATATATGTATACATAAATACATATGTATACATAAATATACATATCTGTATATATATACTAGTATATATATATATATATATATATATATATATATATATATATATATATATATATATATATATATATATATATATATATATATATATATATATATATATATATATTTGACCTATATAATATATATATATATGTATTTCTTTTATCAAAACCTTCCATTTTCTGGTCTCTGACTTAAAAGAACACAACCTACCAAGACAACCTCACAGCGGTATACATAATCAATATGAGAGAGGTGTCCAAGGTGCAAACCAATATCGGAATCATGTTTTTGATCCTATAAAAATATACTTGTTAACCAACAGTGATTATGGAAACATCCTGCTGTCCTTTCTTATCACAACATCTGATTAGTCTTTGGTCCACCATGAACAATAGAAGCTTTGTTTTTTTTTTTTGTATCAATTAAGATAATGATTTTGATTCTGCTATGTTATTTTAATAGGTTGTTGCTACATACACTATTCTTCCATGTTAACGATCTGTTCGTTGACACGACTAACATCAATAAGTAAATTGTGGTTATTGCTAATTAATAGAACTGTAGAAATGATTTCTGCTTCGACTGACCAGTGCTGCCACCACGTGGCCGAATCCTGAACATTTATTTTTGACCAATCATACCAATTTACTTATCAATGAATGGAAAATGTGACAATAAACCTTCCATTTATGTTTTCTTTACACTTTCATTTATCTCATGAAGTACATTTCAAATCATCAAATGAGCTTAATTCAAGAAAAATATAAGAAACTAAAAAAAAATTATCTATCAGTGCTCAAAAGGCAAGCTTTAGGTGAAAGTGATTAAAAAAAGATGAGATTTTTTGCTAAAAGTCTGGTCCAGTTTTTTTTACAATTGTGTTACCAAGTTACTACTTTACCTCTATTTACTTCTTTTTTAGTAATCTTTATAGTAATCTTTCTTAGTAATATTTTTTATTAAATCATATGTAATTTAAGGTCTGTGATCTATTCTTTGTACTAATCATTAAAATCTTTGATCCATGAAATTCATGTTTCAAAGAATAGTCCTAAATCTGATTCAATTCTGTAAAATAATTTTTTTTTGCATCAAATCTGGTTTATGGAAAAATCACAGCAGCTGAGGGCGATTAATTCAACCAATCAGAGAGCAGATAACAAATGGCTACAAGAAGTGTCCATAGCAACAATGGCGAGAGATGGTCATCTTCCACCTCAAATTCCTCCTCATCTTAAATCATATATCATACAACAGTTAACATCATTAGCTGCCTCAAGTTGTACATGGATTGCCAGTCTGAGTGGATATTGAGTGTGAGAAAACGCGCCATATAATTGTTAGATTATCATTATTCATACTGACCTCGTCCGCTGCGGGACTTGCTAGACTTGGGAGGCGGGATGAAGAGGCTGGGATCCTTCACCGTCGAGGAGGAGGACGAGGAGGAGGCGGGCGATGTCGTAGTCAGGGTTGGGCGACATGATATCGCGCGCTTTGCCTGAGACGGGAGCAACTCTGACGACGACGCCTCCACTGCATCAGGCTCCGAGAAACTGCGACTGACGACATAAACACAATGTCATGTTACGATAGTTCTGTTACAGGGTCTACTGAGTCGTATATTTCTCTCGTTATTGATCAGTGACTTATTAATATATAACAGAATTAGGTCGACATGATTGGTATGTATTTTATCAATATGTTGTCATCAATAAAGAAAACTGCATTGATTTGTGAATATAGTTAGACACCTACTACTTAAACAAGCAAATATCTAAATATAATGTGTATTTTTGTTGGTTTTTTCTACAACATTTCAAGGTGTACTAAAAATAATAAATACTGAAATTATCACGAAAATCAAATTGAAATAAGAAATACCTGAGTGTTGGTGTACTGTAAGGTCGTGACCCTTGGCGAGTTGGAACTCTCCTCTGTTGGAGTATAAATTCTTTTTCCTCGATAAATTTGAGAAGCTCCTTCCGTAAATAGGGCATCGCCAACACTCCCCTGGCACTGAGGGTCAGAAACACAAAGCAATATTAATATCACTGATATCAAACTGTGACCTTGACTCTAGCTCTGGTGACCTTGACTCTGGTTACATTGGCTCTAGTGACCTTGATTCTGGTTACATTGGCTCTAGTGACCCTGATTCTGATGATCTTGATTCTGGTTACATTGACTTCGGTGACCTTGATATTAACTCAAGGACATAAAAGATTTGCCTAAAGAGAGGATTTTATTCTGGCAGAAGGTCAATAATCATAAACAACTGTTCAAGACAACTCTTATGAAAAAAAACTTAAAATTAAACCTGCCAGAATGAATGTGAGTGAATGAGTGATAATCTGGAAATTCATTTAAAATTGATAATAACAATAAAAAGTAAACACATTTTTCAAATGAATTCTCTTACTGAGTGGTTTGTTTTTCATTTATATTATTTTAATCCTTCACAACAAAGTACACAAAATGGAGGGTTTAACAGCTTTATGTTCACATGTAAAAACACAGAGTCATAATTGGAAAGTTTAATAAATTATGACATTATATGTTTTTTTGCTAATCTTCAGGTCATTATTTCTGACCCCCCCTTAATCATTATAGATATTAACCTTGGCCGTTCCTCCGGCAGCTTACAGAGCACGGCTGCCACCAGGTGGTGCATGTCTGCAGAATAGCTCTCTGATATCGGCTGAAAAGGGCAGCAGCAAAATATCACTATTATTCTAATGTCTAGCAGCAAAAAAGTCCATCAACATTTATCAATTATCCCTTGAAGAAACCTATTATATGGCTCAAATATGCTCAGTACTTTTTTACATGACATTTATATAGAAAAAAACATATTTAAACAGTAAAAAATATTCTAAATAATCTTATAAATAAAAAAAAATTATGTTATATATTTTGACCAATGATCTTGAATTAAATTCTTGAATTAAATTCATTCATTCTTAGCAATTTCTCTACACTGAGTGATTAAGAAGCTAAATAATTGGATGCAATGCTTTCTGTGATAACTGTATGATGTGATCTATTGTGTGAGAGTTCTGACCTCGTACTCGGCCTTGACGATCTTGTAGAAGAGACTGATGAGGTTGTGAGCATCAAACGCTGGCTTGAGAGCGCACATCTCGTACAACATGCAGCCCAGCGCCTGAAACACACCACGTATATATCACATCACGTATATATCACACCATTTTTATGGATATATAGTCAAACAGCCCTCTTCCAGAATGGCCTGGAGTTTGCTCCGTTATTAAAGCAAGATAGTTCTGGTGGAAGGATCTCAAGAGTCTGAAGAACCCTTTATCTCAAACTTCTCAACTGCAGACAGATGGGGTTTGTAATCAACTTTATCTTCATAGCAAACCAGTGAAACAAGTACAGTCCTATGTTGTGTGTGGGCCATTTAAGTTCTCAGCTCATTTGCATAATGTAATTATTTTTATATTAATACATGCAGTGAAACTAGGTCACCATTTAAGCACAAAATGAAATGGGTGTAATTCTGTCTCAACGGGGTGAACAGTCATCAGTTTCGAGATTCCCACAAAGAGTTGCAGTCTCTGCCAACAGGGGTCCCAACTGTCTGTGTTTCGAGGTCCCCATGACCCAAATCTAAAATGTCGTCTGCTCCAGGTCAAAACCAATCCAGACAGTCATCATGTTCATTTCAGAGAAATTAACACATGATTTGTTGAAGAATTGGCCTAAAACTGATTACATTTATCATATAATTGACAAATTTTATCAGATTTGTACACAAATATATCTAAACAAACATTTTATTCATTTCAAAATAATGTAAATATGAAAAGAATCTTAAAAAAGATAAAAGGAAAGTAGTTCGGCAGAGGGGTGATCTGCAAAAAAATATCTGATAGGTGCAGAACACTCTTGAGGGCTTATTGTATTCGGCACGTTGCGCGTTTGATAAATGGCGCGTTCAACACAGAGTGACTTGTATCAGTGTGACGTCACAGAAGGACATTGTGTGAAAGGCATCAGTGGCAGGTCCAGGGTTTTACATTTGTTAAAATGGGGTACACTACATTATCTTTTCTGTACAAGTATTTATTATTTTTTGGGCATATTCGTGTTCACAAATATCATACAAAGTCCTATAAGAAGAAGAAATGCCAAATGATATAAATTGTGAAATTTGTTAAATTGAACACCCCCTTCAATATCCATTTCTGGACAGGCCAATATACAAAAGCTGATTCCCGCCAAATTCAGTGAAGTGTCATTTTTAAAACTTGCAAATGGTTGGGTTTTATGATTTAAATCCAAGTTTGATGTTATCTCGTATGTACATACAAACATTTCTTTTCAAACATTTTGATCCCAAAAGCCATCTTGTGAATGGAACATTGACACGTGCGTTTATTTCATATCGACACGTGCGTTTATTTCATATCGACACGTGCGTTTATTTCATAGCGACACGTGCGTTTATTTCATAGTGACACGTGCGTTTATTTCAAAGTGAAACGTGAGTTTATTTCACAGTGACACGTGCGTTTATTTCAAAATGACACGTGCATTTGTTTCAAAATGACACGTGCATTAATTTCAAAGTGACACGTGCATTAATTTCAAAGTGTATTTTTAAAACATTTTGGGATATTTTCAAAAAGCTATTTGAATCCTGCTGCAAAATTGTTGACGATATGTTCTTATTCAAATTAGTATCCATACAAAATGTCAGTCAATTAAGCTTTTTGCATTCGGCACCTTGATGCGCATTTATGCGCGTTGTGTCAGTCAGAGAAATGTCTGACACCTCGATTCTATTTTGTTCATCCAATGCATATTATGAACAAAAATGTTAGCATTTCCATATTTTAAAACATTCCACTTTGTTTTTAGCCCAAAAAAAATGTTACTTACAAAATGTGAATTGTGACGCTTCACTGGCGGGAAAAGCTTCATTGGCGGGAATTTCAGGGCGGGAAAAGGCGCATGAATACAAAAAATGCAGCAAATGAATTGTCAATGATAAACATGCACGCCGATAACATTACAAAAAAACTTACTGGTTATCATGTCATGCATATCAAAAGAACCGTCTTGGTCCAAAGATTCTAAATATCTTTACTTTTTGTTGTTATCTTGAGGCATTGCAAAGATATCAATGAAAACGTAAATTTCGGAAGATTAACTCCTGCTTTCTGGTGCTTTTGCTTTTGGCGATGTCAGTGGGCGATAATTTGACACTGGGAAGGGCCTTGCAACACGAGTGAATCATGAGTGAAGCATGTGCCAACAAAAATGCAACCTGCTCACCACCTCATTCACATCTGAGTGAGACCAAATAAAATAGTGCATTCCTTGTGTGACGTCACAATCAAACAGGCCACGCGCCAAGAACGCGCCAAGTCCCAAACGCGCAACGTGCCGAATACAATAAGCCCTCTTGAGGCACCAAGTATGAGATAAGTTCCGGTAGAAAGATGGAAAACCCCAGCAACACTGTGGACTGCCACTCTCTGGCAACCTGTGACAAAAGAAGCCTAAATGTTCCGGTATGTTCCGGTATGCTCACCCAGACATCCGCCTTGGAGGTATATGGAATATCCTGGCACATCTCCGGACTGAGGTAACATGGAGTACCCACGCACGTACTGGCGACCTCTATAGTCGTATCCATCGTCTTGGCAATCCCAAAGTCACCTGCATACCATGACAGAAATAAATAAGATCATAAATCTCAACATTGATATCATAAAACATTTATCCTTCTCCAAATAATGTTGTTTTAAAATATCATATTCAATAAAATATGTCAATAATCTATTGTTCTTAGAGGATATATCATACTTTATGTATGATAAGCTTCAAATGTACATACAACATTTATCTATTATTAACATTTTATTTATATTTTGATAAATGACTGTTTTTACTGACCTAGTTTGCATAACGTGCCTGACTTGTTCAGGAAGACATTTGGAGTTTTCAAATCTCTGAAATATAAAATGAAATAAAGTTGATATAATACAACATTCACATGAAACTTGATAGATTTGAAAAAATTCAGGAATTTGGAATGACTGGTATGTGGAGTGAATTGAGGAATCTGGAATGACCGGTATGTAGTGTGAATTGAGGAATCTGGAATGACCGGTATGTAGTGTGAATTGAGGAATCTGGAATGACCGGTATGTAGTGTGAATTGAGGAATCTGGAATGTTTGCTATGTAGTGTGAATTGAGGAATCTGGAATGACCGGTATGTGGTGCTAATTGAGGAATCTGGAATGACCTGTATGTGGTGTGAATTGAGGAATCTGGAATGACTGGTATGTGGTTTGAATTGATAAATCTGGAATGACTGGTATGTGGTGTGAATTGATAAATCTGGAATGACTGGTATGTGGTGTGAATTGAGGAATCTGGAATGACTGGTATGTGGTGTGAATTGAGGAATCTGGAATGACTGGTATATGGTGTGAATTGAGGAATCTGGAATGACTGGTATGTGGTGTGAATTGAGGAATCTGGAATGAATTGTACGTGGTGTGAATTCAGGAATCTGGAATGACCGGTATGTGATGTGAATTGAGGAATCTGGAATGACTGGTATGTGGTGTGAATTCAGGAATCTGGAATGACTGGTATGTGGTGTGAATTCAGGAATCTGGAATGACCGGTATGTGATGTGAATTCAGGAATCTGGAATGACCGGTATGCAGTGTTAACTGACCTGTGTAGCACTCTCTTAGAATGCATATAGCGTACCGCCATGGCTATCTGCAGAAACCACTGAAAATACAAAACAAGTTTATTCAGAACATGTGTACATATTTAATACTATTCTGTTCAGGAAAGTATCACAGTAAAAGAAGGAACATTATTCATTTTTAGCTTTAACCCCTAACGGACGGGAAGGACGTCAACATCCATCACCGGCAATTGACAGGAGGGACGTTAACATCCCCATTGTTCTGGCTTCATGACGTCGTTTTGTAACATTCTCTAGGGCTTGAACTTGTTATCATGGAAATGACAGGCAGCGTGAGTCATGAACTTTGACCACAGTGCTTCATTGATAACATTGAATAACCCTGATTACAAATTTCATTCATTTAGCATGGAGATAGATACACTAGTCCAGACCAAAACCAGCTAGTCCTACCAATCAACATTATTTAAACAGGCTAGTCTGTTAGGGGTTAAATAAATGATGTAAAACCTTGCCTCTGATGAGGTGATAAAAGTAAACTGACTTATTCTTTACATTTATAGATATTATATCAAGCCTCATTGTAATAAAAATAGTTTCACTTTACAGAAAATAAAAGACAAAATCTATGAATAATACATTTGGCTGACACCAGTTATACCAAAGAAGTAACAAGAAAATAACAAGAAAAATATCTTTAAAAAAAAAATATAATGTGCTGCTTTCACTGTAACAATGATGTTTTTATCAAACACATATTTTGGGAGAAGTTCAATATTTTAGTGGGATTTCTTTCTCATGTGTGCACTTATGTAGAGTGTGTGCATTTATTGTGCATGTGTGCAATGAACAATACAGATATTTCTCGGGTTTCAACCAATTTGTTCACATGACTATTAGAAGTGTGTTTTTGGAGCACACAAACTGATGATGGTTTTCTCACCAGGTGGGTGATCTTTAAGACAGCCAATACCAGTGAGAACTGCGCACGCGCGGTGCATATGGCTGCCTTTCTGTGAGGCTCCGAAAAAATCGTCTTTATTGCCGATTTTACTGAGTTTCCTCGAGGTCTATCTGTGCCTATTTGTGCTACAAGCAGTCTAACCACTAGGTCTACCAACTGAACAGACTTTTTGCATCCTCTGACGACAGTCTTGGCAAGAATTGTGCTCGGAAGGGCCGGGACTGATCTGTCTTAACGAGGCACGGCGCTTTCGATCAGCTGGTCTTGACTGTCAGTGTCGAGTGCACTCTGTACTGTTCTCTTGATTGATCCTTTTTCCTAGCTAACCCTGGGAATCTTCTGTCTTTATTGACAGGAAATCTTATTGACAGGAAACTTGTTTGCAGTCACTTTGCAGACCTTCCTGACGTGTTTAAGAAACTTATCGTAGCTGGCCCACTTCTTGGCCTTGTTTTCTACGATCATCTTAAATCTGAGAATCAGTGCAACGTCTGCCTTCCTTGTGGACACTTTTGCCTGATCGTTCTATACCCTACCCCCACGATCCTTGTGGTACTTTGGTAGTCATTTTGTGGTATATACCCACGATCATCTTGAACTTGTTTCAGTGCAACGTCTACCTTCCTTGTGGACTCCCTTTTGCCTGATTTCATACCTCAGCTACGTGTAGTGAGACTATTCTTTCCACTATATACACGATCCTAAACCTGTGTAATTTGGAAATTTTATTACACACTGACCAATATCTTTTTATTGATATTAATTTCATATATTCTGTGAACTGTTTTTCACAAATTGTCTTTTGGGGAGTATTGCTGCTATTTATAGCGACTTCCACAAGATTTACCTGCAGTCAATGATATAGTGTACTATTACGGTAGTTCATAATACAGAACGTGTCAAGCTCTCATATAGCAGCTCATATACACAAGAGATTACCTACCTGTTCAATGCTACACAATCATGGCTTTGTTTGTATATGCTCATGCTTCAACATATACAAAAAGAATAGTGGCGAAACCACAAAGACACTTACCTTGCCCCACAATGGTATAGGGTCAAATAAAATCCTGCTGTGTGACACTCATACTAGCATCTTCACGAAGAATTCTTCTTTGGAAAATATTAATTTTAATATTATTCCACGTGCTTACTTCAGGTTGCTGCAGGAGATGATCGCAAGCTCAAATATTAATATATTTGAGTCTGAGCATGAAATTGAACTGTTCCCTGCTCAATTTCGTTTGGTGCTCGATACCTGCGATTACATAAAATCGGACACGCTACTATCTGTACATGGAGTGAGCAAGCAAAATTGTCAGTTCAATTTTGTTAAATATACACAAATATCGCACCCAAAACATCTTTATTGGGAAAACATATTTATTCTGCCTCCTCGGCCACAAAAACATGGAGTGAACAACAAATATGTTGAAAGTCCATGCAATTCGTCAAAATCATGCAGTTTTGGCAAAATTATCAGAGGGGGCGCTTTTCGTGGTAGGAATTGCGTGGTTGGCAAGCCTCCTAAAAATAAACATAGGTGTCGCCACTCTCCTGCAAATGAAAACAGCATAGATACCGCTAATTTCTTCTCTGCGCTTCTAGAGAGCTCAGAAACGCAAACATTGCCACCAACAGATGGCACTGCCCAACATGCACATACAGAGGGCGACACAAACCCTAACACTCAGAATAGGGGGACTGATGTTGCTAAACTAAATAACCACATTCAAATTGGTTCTTGCAACATTCAAAGCATTACGCATAAGGTTCTTTTGGTCAGAGATTATTTCTTTCAAAATAACCTACACGCCCTCTTCATAACCGAGACTTGGTTAAATGAGTCTGATGATAGGGTAAAAAGGGAACTTGAAAAGGGGTCCCTGAAGTTCCACTCTTTTCCCAGGAGAGGGCGCTCCGGAGGTGGTTTAGGACTTCTCCACCGGGTGGAGCTCCCTTTCAAAACCAACTCTGTAAACCCTCCAGTGGTTAAAACCATGGAATTGATGGAATCATCCATCCTGCTTAAAGGAAAAAAACTTACCTTTGTGACCATTTACAGACCTGAGCCATGTGAAAGGAATAGATACACCTATTCCGAGTTTTATGATGAATTCACTCAACTGGTTGCTCACTATGGCTCGTTCAACCATGAAGTAATTTTCCTGGGTGACTATAACTTCCATGTAAATAAGCCAGATAAGCCTGATGTGATCAAATTTATGGATATTCTTTCTACCTTTGACTTAGATCAATGGGTGACTGAGCCTACTCATAGATTAGGCAACACCCTTGATCTCATTATTACCTTCAAAGGTAATAAATCCTTCAAAAGTCACACAGTAGACGAATATATCTCTGATCATAAAATGATCATTTTAGACATGGGGATCACAGCCCCTAAAATCCCTAAAAAAGCTATCAAATATAGGAATTTTAGGGATCTAAACATGGATTCGCTGAAAAATGATATCAGGTCCCTGACAAATAGTAGCTCACTCTGGGACAAACTATCCCTCAGTGAATTAGTGGACCACTATGATAGGGAGCTTACGGTACTAATGGATAAGCATGCTCCTTTCAAGCATGCCAGAGTTACCCAACGTAAACCAGTACCCTGGATGAGCAACCAATTAAAGCACGAGAGATCTCTCAAGAGGAGGCTTGAGAGGAAATGGAACAAAACCAAACTCCAGATTGATAAGGAATTATATAATGTTCAAAGAAACAAATATAACTCCATGCTGAAATTGGCTCAATCCAATTATTTCTCTAATTTGGTTGAAGAAAACAAGCATGACCCTAAAAAACTATTCAGGGTTATTGATACGGTCATGCACAAGAATAAGGATACCCCAATGCCCGAAACCGACTGTGAAGTCGCTTTGGCTGAGAGGTTCAATGACTTTTTTCTTGAAAAAATTGAGAAAATTCGCTCTGATATGGACAATAATCCACAAATGACTTTCCCACCACCAGGTGACACTACGAACAATAGTGATGCTCCGGTGACAGAATCCCTTGATAGATTTCTCCCCTTATCCAATGAGGAGGTACGCAAATTAATCAGAGGGTCTGCGAATAAGTCATGTGAGCTGGATCCAATCCCTACATGGTTACTGCTCAACATCCTGGATGATCTTATACCTTTAATTGCATCCATTATAAATAAATCCTTAATGGATGCAACAGTGCCAAATAACATGAAGATGGCCATAATTACACCCTTACTGAAGAAATTGGGTCTGGAACTGATCGAATGTAACTATAGACCAGTTTCAAACCTTACTTATATCTCAAAGCTAACTGAAAGGGCAGTATCTGAGCAATTGATTCCCCATCTGGTAAGAAATGGTCTTACTGATAAGTATCAATCTGCCTACAAGAAGTATCATAGTACAGAGACTGCCTTAATCAGGGTACAAAATGACATCCTTCGGGATCTAGATGAGAAAAAGTCGGTAATCCTACTTTTGCTAGACCTGTCTGCTGCCTTTGACACCATTGACCATCAAATCCTGCTCAACAGATTGGAGGGTAGATGTCATATCAAAGGTCATGCTCTTAATTGGATACGGTCATACCTAAGTAACAGGAAACAATGTGTCAAAGTTGGAATGAAAAGGTCCTCTGTAAAGGACATAAAGTATGGGGTCCCACAAGGCTCGGTCCTTGGTCCTATTCTCTTTACCATATATATGACACCTCTTGCAGACATCTTGGGCAAATATGGTCTCAACTACCATATCTATGCGGATGATACCCAGATTTACATCCCCATTGACCATTGCTCTGCCAGGCAGGCCGAAATCAGCAGATGCAGATTGGAAGAATGTGTCTGTGAGGTCAGGGACTTTCTGATTTCAAATAAAATGAAAATCAATGATGGCAAGACTGAGATGCTTGTATGTACTGACAGGTACAATACTGCTAATCGTGGCAGTGTCCCTAACACTATTAAGGTGGGAAGTACTGATATATCGCCTAGTGACTCAGTAGTTGACCTCGGCGTCACTCTAGACTCTAATCTAGACATGAGGGCTCAGATAGCGAGGATGTGTAAGAAGGGCTATTACCACATCCGGAATCTGTCGGCTATCAGAAATTGTCTAGACGAGAAAACGGCTATCACACTTACCCATGCCTTTGTCACATCCACATTGGATTATGGTAATGGCCTCCTTGCTGGCCTTCCAAATACTGACATCAAGAAGTTGCAATACCTACAGAACTCTGCAGCTCGTGTGGTGGGTAAGATCAGGAAGTTCGATCATATATCTGAAAAACTGAGGGAGCTCCATTGGCTCCCGGTCCAGGCCAGGATTGATTTTAAGATCCTTCTTATAACCTGGAAGGCATTAAATGGTAAGGCGCCTCCTTACCTACGTGATCTACTCCTTGTCAAACAAGGGGAGAGGTCTCTCAGATCAAATGATGGTACTTACCTTCAGGTCCCTGGGACCAGGCTCAAGACAGTGGGCGATAGAGCCTTTTCATCAGTAGGGCCGAGACTGTGGAATCAACTTCCTAATGAGATTAGAACAAGTAGATCAGTTGTATCCTTCAAGAGTAAACTGAAAACCTATCTCTTCAGGAAGCATTTCCCTGACACAGCGCTATGAACAGACTTGTCTGGTATACGCGCTATAGAAATTTTGTTATTATTATTATTATTATTAATACCAATACATACAGTGTGGTATTTCTGAGAGACTGAGATAGCATATTATAAAAAGTAAAAACTAAGAATAATGAATTTTGTATATTGGACTCGGTTAGAACATAATATAGTCCCAATCATGAACACTTTCTTGACGTGAACCAAGACTTACCTGTATAACCTGTTTTTCTGGGAACTTTGTTTGTTTCTGAAAAATAAATAAGAAAATTGTTTAATTTTTACTTTAATCTTTTTGACAATGAAATGACATATCAATATAATTGAAAAATAAAGAATAGAAAGCCATGAATACTTATATTTACCTGTTGCATTTCCCTGATTTTATCTTCCAAAGTCCCTCCATCGCAATAATCCTGAAATATCAGAAAAGCATAAATTAACCACAAAATTAGGGTGTGATGTTATACCAAATTTCTCCACTCTTGATAACTATTTATTTGCAAATTAAGACATATTCCAATATTTATTAGTTCAGCCTATCTGAACATGTATAGTTATTGTTGTTCAGCCAATACACAAATGTTTCTGTTGTTCGCCCTACCAATATGACACAAATACTTCTGTTGTTCAGCCTACCTGTATGATAAACAAATGCTTCTGTTGTTCGGCCTACCTGTATAATACATAAATGTTTCTCCTGTTCGTCGAAGAAGGATTCGTGATAGGTGACAATATGAGGATGCCTCAGCTCAGCCATTATGCTGCAAATACAAGAAAAACATGGCTGAGTCTCAACCCTCTCCTCAATAAAAACCCTCATGGCATAGAAAAGGTCTATAAGCTATTTTCCAAGGACAGTAACTGACTGGAATAATCTTCCCCCTCAATTAACTACATTGGAACCAGGTAGCTCGGCATCCTTCAGGAACTCCCTTGCCAGAGTATAAACGTTGGCAACAAAGCATCTGGTGTGTACCAGCTGCACCCCTTAGTGCAACCTTGCACTCTCGGCGGGATGCCAATTGGTTTTGCCGAGTAAACTTATAGTAGAAGGGATGGTAACAGTCAAGAAAACTTAGATTTCTACTTCTATTTTAACAGACCGTATTGAGTATGTATTTGTTATTGGGCCATTAATCAATTTAATGATAAAATGGTCTATTGAGAGTGTGATAATGAGTGCTACATTAAGTAGTTAAGTGAAAGATTTGGCTATCTCAGTCATTACTTGACCAGTTCACATCTTTATCATTTTCAAAATGGAAAAAATAAAAGTAAATGAAATACTAGTACAATAGAGATCAGTAAAACAGAGATCGGTAAAACAGAGATCAGTAAAACAGAGATCAGTAAAACAGAGATCAGTAAACAGAGATCAGTAAAACAGAGATCAGTAAACAGAGATCAGTAAAACAGAGATCAGTAAACAGAGATCAGTAAAACAGAGATCAGTAAAACAGAGATCAGTAAACAGAGATCAGTAAAACAGAGATCAGTAAACAGAGATCAGTAAAACAGAGATCAGTAAACAGAGATCAGTAAAACAGAGATCAGTAAACAGAGATCAGTAAAACAGAGATCAGTAAAACAGAGATCAGTAAACAGAGATCAGTAAAACAGAGATCAGTAAAACAGAGATCAGTAAACAGAGATCAGTAAAACAGAGATCAGTAAACAGAGATCAGTAAAACAGAGATCAGTAAACAGAGATCAGTGAAACAGATAAACAGAGATCAGTAAAACAGAGATCATTAAACAGAGATCAGTAAAACAGAGATCAGTAAACAGAGATCAGTAAACAGAGATCAGTAAAACAGAGATCAGTAAACAGAGATCAGTAAACAGAGATCAGTAAAACAGAGATCAGTAAAACAGAGATCAGTAAAACAGAGATTAGTAAAACAGAGATCAGTAAACAGAGATCAGTGAAACAGATAAACAGAGATCAGTAAAACAGAGATCAGTAAAACAGAGATCAGTAAATCAGAGATTAGTAAAACAGAGATCAGTAAAACAGAGATCAGTAAACAGAGATCAGTAAAACAGAGATTAGTAAAACAGAGATCAGTAAACAGAGATCAGTAAACAGAGATCAGTAAAACAGAGATTAGTAAAACAGAGATCAGTAAACAGAGATCAGTGAAACAGATAAACAGAGATCAGTAAAACAGAGATCAGTAAACAGAGATCAGTAAAACAGAGATCAGTAAACAGAGATCAGTAAACAGAGATCAGTAAAACAGAGATCAGTAAAACAGAGATCAGTAAACAGAGATCAGTAAAACAGAGATCAGTAAAACAGAGATCAGTAAACAGAGATCAGTAAAACAGAGATCAGTAAAACAGAGATCAGTAAAACAGAGATCAGTTAAACAGAAATCAGCAAAACAGAGATCAGTAAAACAGAGATTAGTAAAACAGAGATCAGTTAAACAGAAATCAGTAAAACAGAGATCAGTAAAACAGAGATTAGTAAAACAGAGATCAGTAAAACAGAGATCAGTAAACAGAGATCAGTAAAACAGAGATCAGTAAACAGAGATCAGTAAAACAGAGATCAGCAAATCAGAGATTAGTAAAAGAGAGATCAGTAAAACAGAGATCAGTAAAACAGAGATCAGCAAATCAGAGATTAGTAAAACAGAGATCAGTAAATCAGAGATTAGTAAAAGAGAGATCAGTAAAAGAGAGATCATTAAACAGAGATCAGTAAACAGAGATCAGTAAAACAGAGATTAGTAAAACAGAGATCAGTAAAGCTCTACGACTCACTTTGCCTCTCTCTGCACTGCGAGCTTCGTTCTGGTTTTGCGCGTTTCATCCAGTTCTATTTTCTTCAGGGCATACAACCTGAAGCAATACAGCAGATAATTATCACCTGTTTGAAGTATATACATGTACTTTTACTTTACATTATAAATCCTACACCTGTCATTAAAATACAAATTTATCATTTTTATCCCTTTGCTCATCCCCTCAAATAGCAAAATGATTCAGATGATAAGAAATCTTTCACCAGATTAACTATTTCGTGGACCACCCACACTATTTCGTGGACCACCCACACTATTTCTTGGACCACCCACACTATTTCTTGGACCACCCATACTATTTCTTGGACCACCCATAAGGGCCAGTATATAATACAGTGTGATTACAGGTTACCATTTGTTTTTTTAATGATTGGCTTATAGAGAGCTTTTTGTGCCCTCCCATTTTTTGCGCACTTCCAGTATGTTGTTTTCAAAGGGGCCTGATGGCGACCTGCAATCGGGCGATACAGAAGGATGAATCAAACATTTTCTGGAGATGAAGGGAGTCTGCGCAAATAAATTGTTCACACCATGATGTTGAAATGTTAACAAGAAAGTCTTTTTAAAAAATAGAATTTGTATATAATTTCCTTTTGGAAATGATATTTATATTTATCCATCAACCAAATATCAAATGGCCTAGCCATAAATCTCACCAACTGTCGTCTTCTGAAGATGCGTTTGATTATGAAAATCTAATATGACGTAGACAATCTTTGTTTCTGAGCGGATTTGCAAACTGCTGAAAGAAGGAACTATGCAAAGTTTAGAGTGCCAACCATCCCCAACTTGCTATGTAAGAGTACGAATCAAATGCATCACAGAATGACACGTATACTGAAATCTCTGACATATACGCAACAGCTCTTGTCGTCTCTGATCACCATAATTACAATTTGTTATAATAAAGTCTATATCAAAACATATATTTATGATTGCTCTAAGAGTTGCATAAAAAACAGTCTAAGCTTGGAAGTAATGCAAACAATCCATATGGCTGTACATAGATGGTATTCACATGGATAATTGACCTTGACCTAGTTTTGTGGGATACAAAAGTCATTGAAAGGTCGATATCAAACTCCAAGATTTTAAAGCTAAAATGTCCTACATCAGTTTGGAAGTCATAGAGGCATTTCCTATGGATCGTCTGTTTCATTAATGTGAAATGAATTAGCTGACCAAGTGACCTTCAAGAAGAGGTCAGAGGTCAATGGCGAGTTGCAAGGACCATGACGCTAACCAAACAGACCAAACTCAGATTGGTCGAAATGATTGCTATTGTTTCCCACCATTATCTCGACTGCCGTGATTGGTCCCTAAACCCGATGTGTGTATGGATCCCATAGGACTATTATTCAGATATGACTGTACAATGAATGTTGATGAATATCTGAACTTCCTGACATCACTGGCTAAATACGGCCTTGTTATGAAATGTCTGCCCCAAGGCTTGAACCAAGGTTGTCACATTGTCAAATTCTAAATAAAAGCCTGACAATTTGTCAGATAATCTGTTTTTGATTTGTTGTTGACACTGTTACCCTGTGTCAAAGTCCCCTCCCCTGGTAAAAACCATACCTGGTAAAATTAAATCCTACCCTGTGTCAAAATCCCCACCACTGGTAAAAACTCTACCCTGGGGCAAAGGAGGGACAAAGTGGTCAAAATCACCGTCCAGAATTATGGAGTTAGATGTCCTTTCAGCAAAACCCTTCAGTGCCTTAAAATAATAAATTTATAAAGGCTCTGAGCCTTACAAGGCCAAATAAATATAAAGTGACCTTGTTTCTGATAACATGCCCTGAGAAGAAAGGGTTAGGGACAGAATTTTTCTTCTTTTTTTAAATGTGATCAAATATATTGAAAATTAAGAAAAACATTTTTTTTAGGCCTAATTCTTCGCAGATCAAGAGCAATCAACACTGAACCAAACTGGGACGGTGCCAGATTTGCATGAAATCGCTGAAAAGTATTATAGAGTCTATAGTACCCACATAAATCTTACTTGAAGGCTGAAAGAATGCGGTCTACGTTAAATCATATCCGTTGAGGTCACGTGTAGAATATCTGGCCATTGATATGGATTCATTCGATCTCAGCTTTACTAGTTTAAACCCAGCGTTTGTTGATCATGTGGTGACCATGCTTAACAGACCAAACCAATAAACGTCATTAAATTGGCTGCACTTGAAACGTGGTATGAATTTCAAATAAAGATTGAAACAAAGAAACATTAACATAAGAAAAGTGAGTATAAATATTCAAATTTCTAATGTCGATCATTAAAGAAATCCAGGCCTTTTATTAATTATCTCAATGACTAGGTGTTCATAAAATGAACAAATGTGTTTGTTTTAAAATTCATAATACTATTTAATGAATCAAAAAGCTCAGCCAAGATCTTCTTAAAATCAAAGAGCGATCACAGTTCTATTTTGTGGCCAAATGGGAATGAGGTATTTGATTTGATTTGATTTGATTTGATTTGATTTTGATTTGATATGTTGGCCGCTCCACTTTTGTCTCGTGGGCACTCAGAGCTTACGCAGCGTGGCTACCCAGCTAGAGGGGAGATCCAATACGCACTATCTCCAATCTGTGAGTAGCACTCGTGCTGACCGCCCGGTGCAGGCCCCTACACTGATGAAAAACTACCCTATCTAATTACCACCTTCTGCACTGACAACTTTGATTTGATTTGATATGTTGGCTGCTCCACTTATGTCTCGTGGGCACTCGTGGCTCCCAGCTGGAGAGGAGTATTGGAAATTGTTTCCAGATGATACTGAATTTGGAATGGTGTTTGTTCGATTTACCCTGAGGGGCCACTCAATGTGAACCATACTAATCCATACCAGGCCTTGACATACTCACTGGACCGGTGGCCCGGGGCCACCAGATCCTCTGCTTGGGCCAGTGAATGCTCCGTTGTAGTACCCAGTTGGGGAACCATATTTATCCACACCAGGCCTCAACATACACAGGCCCTGGGCCGTGGTGCAGTTGGTTAGAGCGCTAGCTTATTAGCACCAGTTCCTCTGTGGTGATCCAAAGGTCGTGGGTTCGACCCCTGGCCGTGCCGAGATTGAATTCATGATTCAATTTCACACATGAGCTGAGGCCCGTGCCTAAAGGGTTAACATGTTGTCCTTGTTAATCTGTGACCAGGTGGGTTGTCATGTCAAGGACCTGCGACATAACAATTCAGTGAGGCAGCACTATATCTGCTACAAGAAGGTCTCATCACGAAATGACTGAAATAATTTTGAAAGTGATGAAAACCCCAAACAAACAAATAAATCAACATACACACTGGCCCGGTGACCCGGGCCACCTGAGCCTCTGTTTGGGCCAGTGAATGCTCTGTAGTAGTGGCCCAGTTGGGGAACCATATTTTTGTCTTTTAATGGCCCAAACTATCTTGATTTTACTCTAATCCTTGATAGATATGTCTCATATCACGGTCAATGGACTTGTAAATTTTGATTGGGACAAGTTACCCCCACTCAGACACTATTCACTATACAGCCTTATGTAAAATGCACATTATTGTATCATACATCCTATTATCCCAAGAAACTTTGGGCCACCAAATCACTGATAACATTTTGTATGACAATTAAATAACTTTGACATCTAACAATATATAATCTTTTAGTTTTTGACAATGTGGCTAATTAGTTTTGTGACATTAGAACCAATTAG